>MNCI01004036.1:99259-162488 GCA_015680685.1 Gnetum montanum | reverse complement strand
AGCCTTTGCTTGGTCATATCCTTGGATCAATTCCTATTAGCATTGCATTTACACTGACCTGAGCATGAAGCCTAGAAGGCAACCACAGAGGTGATTGAACCCCAAATTGAAACAAATCATCAAGAAGAAAATTGAATAGCTCCTCAAGGTAGGGTTCATCTATCCCATTGCAGATAGTGAGTGGGTTGGCCCACTCATAATTATGCCAAAGAAAGGTGGCAAGTGGTGGGTCTGCATCGACTTCAGGTTGTTGAATATGACAACATTTAAAGATCATTTTCCATTGTCATTTGTGAATCAAGTATTGGACACCATATCTAGGCATTGTTATTATAACTTCTTGGATGATTATAGTGGCTATAAAAAAACCCAAATTACACCAAAAGATCATGCCAAGATAACATTCACAAGTCCCTGGGGACTTTTGCATATTGTAAGATGTCATTCGGTCTATGCAATGCCCCTACAACATTTCAACGCTTGGTCCTTAGTATCTTCCAGCAGTAGATCGGTAGTAGTGTGGAAATCTTCATGGATGACTTTTCCACCTATGGAGCTATGTTTGACTAAGCCTTGGACCATCTTGAGCAAGTACTAAAAAGATGTATTGAAATAAACTTGCAGCTCAATTGGCAAAAAAGCCATCTCATGATCTAAGAAGGCATTGTGCTAGGACATCGAATTTAGCAAAAAAGGATTAAGATAGACCTAGAAAAGATATGGGTCATCCGAAAAAGAACATGCCAACTAGAGACTATTAAAGATGCTTGGTCATTCCTTAGACACACTGGCCACTACCAGTGATTCATAGAGAATTTCTATAAAATCGCAAAGCTTTTGGTAGAGCTTACAAAGAAAGATGCACCTTTCATCTAGATGAAAGACTGTGAATATGCATTCCAACAGTTAAAGGAGAAACTCATAAAGACACCAATCCTACAAGCACCAGATTGGTCTAGACTTTTTCACATCATGACAGATGCATCTAACTATGGCTTGGGAGCAGTGCTCATGCAGATGAATGATAAAAAATGTCCATACTACATCCACTATGTGAGTCGAAGCATTGTGGGAGCACAATTAAATTACACCATCATAAAAAATAATTAATGGTAATGGTGTACACTCTAAAAAAGTTCAAGCACTATGTGCTTGACTACAAAGTATTTGTGCACACAAACCATAGTGCAATCTGCTTCCTCATGAACAAGCCAATGATAATCCCTCATGTCATACAATGGCTTGTGATCTTGCAGGAATTCAATCTCATGATGGTAGATCGAAAAGGAACTAAGAATGTGGTTATTGATCATCTCTCTTGCTTAAGATTGGATAATAAAGAGGAGGAGAGCCCCCTCTCTGATTACTTTCTAGATGAACTCCTCTTTATAGGAGCAATAAATGAGCAAATGCCCATAGAAACAACATGGTACAATGGCATCCTCACCTACCTTCTCACTCAAGAGATGCCACAAGATTTTGACTTTAGACAAAAGCAACAATTTCTTCATCAGGCCAAATATTTCATGGAAATCAATGGACACCTCTACAAGGTATGTCCTAATGGCTTGATTCGTTGGTGTGTCCTTGACGAAGATCAACTATGCATTCTCTAGGATGCTCACAAAGGGCCTTGTAGAGGCCACTATGCATGGAGATGCATGGCCATAAAAATCATGATGGCAAGATACTATTGGCCTACAATCTTTAGGGATTCCCACCAGTTTGTCAAATCTTATGAACGTTGTCAATGAGATGGGGGAATAACCACTCACATGGAAGGTCCTCCATAGTGGATTCAACCACTTGAACTTTTTTACATATGGGGTGTTAACTTCATCGGTTCCATCACACCCATGTCCAATGGAAAGGCATATATTACCATAGCAGTTAACTACTACACAAAATGGGTAGAAACAACAGGTGTTACTAATTGTACATTGTCCACTACTGCTAAATTTATACAACAAAATATTATAAATAGGTTTAGGATGCCACATTCACTAATTTCTAATAATGAAACTCATTTCACAAGTGCCACTATTAGAAAGTTAATGCAATGCTTGGGGTTTGAACATAAATTAACAACACCCTACCACCCCCAAGCCAATGGTCAAGCAGAGGTCACTAACCAAAAGATCACAAAAATACTAACACGAAATATTAGCAAATATAGGAAAGATTGGAGTGCAAAACTTAACAATGCCCTCTACGCTTACCATTCAATATGAAAACTTCCTATTGGCTATTCTTCCTACGAGTTAGTGTATGGAAAAATTTCAACACTCTCAATATAATCTGAGCTTTATACACTTTTAACAACCTATGATCTAAATCTTAACCTAAGTATAGCATAGAAAGAAAGATTGATCAACTTGAATGTGCTAAATGAAAATTGATTAGTAGCCCTATCTTTGAATGAGGTGCACAAGGCATCCTGTAAGCAACATCATAACCTCAAAATCAAGAAAGTAAAACCTCAACTAGGAGATAAGGTTCTCTACTAGAACCCCAGACATGTACCTCAAATGGAAAAAGTTCAAACATTGTGGAAGGTACCTTATATAATTGATCAAACCTTTCCCATTGGGGCCATGATAATTTACAAACCTAAAAGCCCAAATAAAAAATAGTTGGTCAACATGCAACAAGTAAAACCTTTCCTCAAACCAAGATAGGCCAGTGCAACTGCCACCTCAACAGATGTACAACCACGCTCCATTTTTCGGATCTCCTCCTTCCAACTCAATTGTGGGGGAGATGGCCATCCGTGCTAATAGTCCAAATGGCTTCTCAATTTTTCTACTTTTTTGTTTTCCATGTTTTTTCTGATTTTACAAGTTATTTATTTTACAAATTTTTTATTTTTAGATTTTTCTAATCTTACACCATCATTAGTACCTTTGAACCTTCCTTGATTATTTTACACTTTCTTATATATTTAACTTTGTTTTGTTTTTTCTAAGTGTGATATTTTCTCATTCTTGCTAATAAAATTGCTTTATTGTCATAGGATGCAATGCCACTATTATTGTTTACTAATAATGGTTTGTGCTTAATGTTGTGATTGTCAATGTTTGGTTTCTATTTTTGAATTCTAATGTCTGATAGCTTTGACATGGTTTATTTTTCATGGAACAAGCAGTGAGTCCATGTCATCTACCCATCTAATCAACTCTATGGTTTTCCTTGTTCTACGAATTTGAGGTTCCTTCCATTAAAAAAAATTTTAATCAATCAATGACCTTGGTAGTTCTGAAATTAGGAAGGATTCAAAAGGTTTGTAAAGGGTGTGACTTCAAGGGGACTCAATACTCCTCATACTCTTCTACATGCTTGGGTGATGAGTGGCGAGGTACCCCTACACTCAACCATACGAAACGAGCGTAGCATGCGCGATCCGGTCAAACTCCGTAGACTAAACGCCTATGCGCTTCATGAAACACTTGGGGTTAATCATTCGTTGTCTTCCCAGACTTACTTGTAGTTGTCACAGTGTATGGTTAAGTAAGTCCGAGGTATATGATTTTTATGGTCTTTTATGTTTTTCTCCTATGCTATGAGGTGAAGGGTTGAGGTTAAGTAAGTCCGAGGTATATGATTTTTATGGTCTTTTATGTTTTTCTCCTATGCTATGAGGTGAAGGGTTGAGGAATTAACTAACTCTAACTAATGTCCTAAGGCTGAATTAACTAGCGTCAGCATCCGTTCCCACTTGCCGTACACACCCTGAACTATGCAACTATGGCTACCAAATGCTAATTGTTATTGGGATTACCACACGTAACACACATGCTTGAAGTGGTTGGACTGAGGCACTTAACTAGCCTAAACGTAATGAGCAGCCAATTCCTTGACTAGCCGTACACATCAGTAGATGCTCGTAATCAAGTCGTACTCATTCCGTATTCTAGGAGTTGAGGGTGAGAGAATCTAATCACGATGAGCAGCTGATTCCTTGACTAGCCGTACACATCCATGGATGCTCGTAATCAAGTTGTACTCATACCATGCTACTGCAGGTAATAAATAACAGGTAGGAAATAACATGTAATAAACCTATTCCATGTACTGCAAGGTGTATCCACAAAGCTCATCTTTATTACCGTATACAACTTGCGTTCAGGTACAAAGCTGCTCGAATAAAGATCCGTTCACTTGGGGACTCCTACTGCGGGTGCATGGAAAATATTCTATCTCTGGAGTGATCAATCTGCCAGAGTTTCCCTACTTTAAGCCTAGGATGGAAAATAAGGGGAGTGCCGCCTCTTATTTATAAATTTGGCGGCGGACCGCGATATCGCGTACGCAATATCGCATGGGATGTGATATTGCGACGGCTACGATATTGTGGTGCATGCGATATCGTGTCTCATCATACCCCCATGACTGAATGAAAACTCATCCTCGAGTTCCTTACAATAATATTGGGAAGGTATGGAATTATTGAGGGGAATGGAACTAATGGGATGACATGTGAATAGATCATTATTACAAGACTTGACAAAACTGGTGTTCATGACAACAAGGGTGAACACCTTATTATAATGACATCAGGCCTTAGTTGGCAGCTGAGAAAGAGAGAGAGAGAGAAAGAACTATTGATGCTGCCAACACCAAGATTATGCCTTCATTGTCCATTTGTAAGTGCACCATCGATCTTGCTCCTTGCATAACTGCTTCAATACTGCTCCATTCCAAGTGTTTGCTCCAGATCCAATCCGTTGTTGCATGATTGCCATCTGCAGACACAACACAATCTTATATTAGCAAGGGTAATTAAATCATCATGTAATTGATACCTTGCTTCAGTGTAAGTCCATTGGCTAGGTTGTGGCATGGCTAATTTGGATCGGGAGATATATTGATAATGACTGCCGAAGGTGTAGGGGTTAGGAAGAAAATCAAAAATCAAAAATTTCGGGGCTAGGAGAAAATCAAAAAAATCAGGCCCCATACCCCCACGACTAATCATGAACCTCTGGTAGCGTTAGAATGGAGAAAGGAAAGGAGTAAGAAAGATAGATAAAAAGGGACAACTAAAAACATCGATTAAGTAGATGGCAAGATGGCAAGATGGTAATGAACAAAATAAAATTAAGTGCAAAATGTTAGGGAAAAGAAGTTAACGGGTGCACCAAATAGGAATGTCAGTGGATCCTCCCCAAAGTAGGCTCATGCCCTTAATGCCCTGACAATCCCACATTCAAAGAGTCCGTAGGCTCTGGGAATGTCATTTGGAACAAGAGTTAAAGTCGTAACCGCAAGAATTTACCGAAAAGAAAATAATGCATCAACCAAAGTATATACACTAATGATACAACCGGCAATGAGGTGAACAATGGAGAGAAGGATGGAGAGAGGAAAATGGAATGGAATCCCAAGAACAAGGTGGTGTATAGCCCCTTGTGTGTTTTTATGATTAAAGTGACTTGGAAAATCTCATTCCAACTCTGGCCTCAAACAAACCACTTCCAGTGACTTTGCATCAATACATTTGGTTGAACCATCCACTTGAATAACAAGAATGTATCTCCAAAGAGTCACCACCATTCCGATGAAACAAAGGAGAGAACGGGAAGCGAGAAGGGCCTTAGTTAGAGGGAACACTTTGGTTCCATAACTAGTGCTTGGAGCCCAAGTTTATTCCATCTAAGGGGTATGCTTTGAATTCTCACTTTTCATTTTTTTTTCTTTTTTTGTGTTTTTATGCATGAGAACCACACCATGCAAAGACTTAATTATTCTTATTATCTTAGCTTCTGATAATTGGGTAACATCGGAACGATAAGAAAACTCAAGAAGAAACATTCAAGCACCCAAGAGGACGGCCAACACAAGTGCATCAAGTTCCCTTGAAGTCACACTCTTTTTGATCCTTAAGTCCTTCCTTAGTTTGAGAAATGCCCAGTCACCGATACGTTAAAGTTCTTATTAAAGGGGACTTATACATTTCCAAGCTGAGAGAGACCATAGAACTGGTGGAAGGATGGATGAAGTGATCTCATTGCCTATCATATCAAAAGAAACATACCTTAGTATCAACATTGTGACTTAAAGGTAAAAACCAAACATTAGCAATCAATATGAAAACAGTTCATACCATCAATCCGAACACTTATTGGGTGACAAACTTACAGGGTGGATACACACACGCACATACACACACAAAAAATGAAAAAGTATAACGATGTTGTAAAACAAAAACAAGAAAAGTTAAAGAAATTTGTAAAACAAAAATAAAAAAAGTTAAAGAAAATTGTAAAACAAAAATGTGGAAAACAAAAACGTTGTGAAACAAAAATGTGTAAAACAAAAACTTAAAAGAACTGAGGGCCCCATATGGTTAGCATAGGTGGCCATCTCCCCCATGACTATGTTCTAAGGGAGAGATCCAAAATAATGAGCGAAGTTGCCCACTAGTGGAGGTTGAACTTGTATTGGCTGTTGTGGGTTCACGGAAAGGTTTTGTTTGTTGTACATTGACCAATAATTGTTTATCTGGGCTATCAGGCTTGTAAATCATCATGGCTCTAGAGGGGAAGGTTGTATGAATAATATAGGATCCTTCCCACAGTGTTTGGAATTTCGTACGCTGCGGTACATGCGTGGGGTTCCAGTAAAGGACCTTGTCTCCTGGTTGGCATCTAAACCTTTGGATCCTCAAGTCATGACGTTGCTTACTGTGTGCCTTGTGCAACTCATTTAATGATAGTGCAACCAATCTATTCTCATCTAGCACATTCAGAGTTGCCAACCGTTGTTTCTGGGCTAGGTCGAGGTCGAGGTGAAGGTCATAAGCCATGGATAGTGTATGAAGTTCATTTTGTATGGGAAGCTTGGGCAGTTTCCCGTACACTAACTCATAGGGAGGATAGCCTATAGGAAGCTTCCAAGCGGAGCGGTATGCCCATAGAGCATCGTTCAGTTTTGTGCTCCAGTCTCACCTAAATTTACTAATTGTCCTCGTTAATATTCTGGTGATTTCCCGGTTAGTAACCTCGGCTTGGCCATTCGCTTGGGGATGATAAGGCGTGATCAATTTATGCTCAACCCGTACGCATTGCATCAATTTGCGAAAGGTTGCACCCGTAAAATGTGTTCCATTATCAGAGATAAGTGCACGCAGCACACCAAACCTGTTCATGATTTGTTGTTGTACAAATTATGCAGTCGTAGATGATGTACATTCTGTTACTGCAGCTACTTTAGCCCATTTGATTAAGTAATCAACAGCAATGATAATATATGCTTTTCCGTTGGACATCGGTGTAATAGGCCCCATAAAATCTATTCCCCAAATATCGAAGGGCTCCAAAGGTTGAATCCATTGCTGCGGGCCCTCCATTCTAGCAGTCATTCCACCATCACATTAGCAACGCTCACAGGATTGGGCAAAATGATGGGCATCCCGAAATATTGTTGGCCAATAATATCCTGCAAGCATGATCTTGGTAGCCATTCGTCTCCCGACATAGTCACCCCCACAGGGGCCCTCATGAGCATCCTGGAGAACTTTTAATTGGTCCTGATCAGGTACACACTATCAAACTAAGCCATCAGGATAGACTTTGTAGAGTTGTCCCTTGATTTCCATGAAGTACTTGATTTTGTGAAGAAACTGTTGTTTCCTCCTAAAGTCCAACCCCCGTGGTAGTTGCTGGTAATTGAGATAAGTCAGAATGCTACTGTACCAATTTATTTCCGTGGGTTGATCATTTACTACATCGGTAAAGAGGGTTTCATCAGGAAAATGGTCAGATACTACATATTCATCCTCTTTGTTGTCCCAATGCAACCGAGATAGGTGATCTACGACTACATTCTCGGTGCCTTTACGATCTACTATCGTTAAATCGAACTCTTAAAGAATTACCAACAAGCGTATGATACGTGGGCTAACCATTAGCTTGTTCATAAGGAACCTAATTGCACTATGATCTGTATGAATATATACTTTGTAGCCCAATACGTAGTTCCTAAATTTATCCAGTGCAAACACTACAATCATTAGTTCTTTTTCTGTAGTCGTGTAGTTGAGTTGTGCATCGGTGATACTTTTACTGGCACAGTGGATGTAATACAGTCATTTTTGTTCATCTAATTATGTTAGTACAGCTCCTAAGGCGTAATTAGATGCATCAGTCATGATATGGAATGGTTTGGACCAGTCAAGGGCTTGTAAAATAGGAGTTTTCACAAGCCTCTGTTTGAGATTTTGGAATGCTCGTTCACATTCCCTGGTCCACTCGAATGGGGCATCCTTTTTCGTTAATTCCACCAACGGCTTGGCAATTTTGGAGAAGCTCTCAATAAATCTCCTGTAGTAGCCAGTCTGTCCAAGGAATGACCAAACATCTTTGATAGTTTCTGGTTGCTGGGTTATTCCCTAGATGACTTTAATTTTTTCTGGATCTACCTCTATCCCTGATTGCGAAATTTTATGCCCCAATACTACGCCCTCTTCAACCATCAAACAGCTCTTCTGACAGTTGAGATTTAGGTTGGTTTCAACACATCATTTTTAAAACTTGCTCCAACCAGCCGAGGGCTTGATCAAAGCTCGTCCCATAAGTGGAGAAGTCGTCCATGAAGACTTCTACTCCGTTACCTATTTGCTGTTGAAATATGCTTAGAACTAATCGTTGAAATGTGGCAGGTGCATTGCATAAACCAAAAGGCATTTGTTTGTATGCAAACATCCCGCAAGGACTGGTGAACCTTGTTTTGGCTTGGTCTTCTGGTGTGATTCGTATTTGGTTGTACCCACTATACCCATCCAGAAAACTGTAATAGCGATGTCCCGCTATAGTGTCTAAGACTTGATCAAAAAATGGCAATGGGAAGTGATCTTTGAATGTTGCCATATTTAATAGCCTAAAATCAATACATACCCTCCACTTACCTCCTTTTTTGATACGATTACAAGAGGACTAACCCACTCGCTATCGGCAATAGGGTAAATGAACCCAGCCTTGAGAAGTTATTCTATCTCCTCTTTCACTATTTGTTTCAACTTCGGGTTCAATCGTCTATGGGGTTGCTTGCAAGGTTTCATGGACGGGTCTGTGTAAATCCTATGCTAACATATCCTAGGATCTATTCCGGTTAGTTCAGGGCATGACCAGGCAACGGCTGTTGACCACTTGTTTATTATTTTTAGCAAACTTTCCTTTTGCTTGGATGTAAGCCTTACGTTGATGATTACTGGTTTTTCATTTTTAAGGGTCATGTATTCCAAACCAGTGGGCAATGGTTTTAACTCTAGGGGCTCTTGTTTAAATTCCTCAGGAATCTCCAACTTTCCCCAATTAATGTTTTCAGAGTTAAGGGCTGGAAGTTGGCAATGGACTTGCTCCAATACGTCCGTGCTTTCAATGTAAGCACTAGTTATTCCCTCAACTAGTTCCATGCAGGTTGCTAAGTTGTTCTCTTTATCAACCATCAACCACTGGGTGTTTTCTTGTTGTGTGGCTACCGCATATAGGCACGTTTGTATGTCAATATCCCGTGCACACCGATTACATGTAGGCAATGTTAAACTTTGCATTACCCATGATTTCTGCACGCAATGACACCCCATGTCACTATATGCGATGCATGAAACTCTTTTCCTCTCAATTTTCCCAAAAGTATTTGTCTTGGATATTTCCAGGGAAAGATTGTAGATCCCAAGGCGTGCATCAATTGTATTCAGCCATGCTCTTCCCATTATGATTGTGAAATCCCCCTTGTCATTGTTTATTTGGATCATCAGGAAATCAGCTGGGTATGACCAACCACCCACAGTGGTAACAATGTCCTCAACCTATCCCAAAGGAACAGTGATAGACTGGTCAGCCAACTCTAAGCAAATATTGCTCTTCTAGAGCGAAGGTAGGTTCCAGGTTTTATACAGTTCTTATGATATTAAGTTGACTCCGGAACCTGAGTCAAGAAGGGCTTTATGTGGTTCATTTTCGGCGACTTGGAGATAAACTAGAGGAACCCCAGGATCGGATAATTTCTTGGGAAGGTGGCCATCTTTAATCCAGTCGATAACGGTATGTGTTAGCATAACCATGTGAATTCGCTTCAATTTTTCAATTGAAGGGTTTCCCAAAACCTTATTTGGTATGGAGATGTTAGGATGCTCAACCGCTTGTGAAAGCGAAGCTTTGGTTGGATTGTTGGTCCTAAGGAAAGGTATTTTTGATGTATGATTGTTAGAACCAACTAAGAACTAAGGATTGGGAGCCCTCGCAGTGTTGGTTTGTTGCAGTCGAGTGGGAATTACTCTAGGCTTTGTTGGAGTGGTTGGCAATGAGACTAATGGCGCAAGTGATCCAGATGGATTTGGAGGATAGTGTGGGTATGGAGCATTTCCTGAAGGAGAAGGAGTCCTAAAATACTCCTGAATTTGGTAGTAACGTGAAGGGTTTACATGACCCATAGAGTCACTTGGAGAAATCAACTACTGCACATAATATCCATAAGGGTCAGGCTGCTGGTAAGGGTATTGATGTCTTGGCGATGACATCCCCCATGACTGTGGGTATTGCCATTGCTGATGCTGTTCAATGGGCTGTGGGGGAGTTCCACTTGGATAATATGTTAAGGGTTGGTGGAACTGCCTTGGGTTACCTTGGGGATAAGGTAACCTTCGGGGTGTTTGTCATTGATTAAGTCTTGGATTAAGTGCATACACCCCAGACTCCTGTAGATGTGAGACAATTAGGCAACATCCCTTAGGATGGTCATAATGATAGATCTCACATCCACCGTCATCATCTGAATCTGAATCCATAGCCACATCAGAGTTAGTGATTTTTCCCTTACCCTTGTTATGTGCAAGGCCTAAATCTCTCCGCTTTGTCTTACCTTTCTCACTACTTTGTTCAACCTTAGACTCTTCTATGATTTTTAAGATAGTTTCAAGCCTAGAGTCTAAGGAACTTCATACGTCATCTACCTTTGCCGATAATTCTGTTGTGAGTTTTTGGATCGGCAAGGTCTTTCTGTTCACCAACTCTTCAATTGGTGACTCATCCTCTTCATCACAAAATTTCACTCCCCTCTTTCGAAGAGAGGGATCACAGTTGTACTCTTCCACGCTTTCCCTTTTTCATAGTTCATCTTCTTCATTTGCTACTTGCTCCAACAAGCTATGAACTTCATGGGCTCTAAGTTTTGATAAGCACCCTTGGGCATAAGTCCCAAGGGTTCTTCTAGTCTCATGCCTTAGCCCATCTACGATGTGGCGGAGTTGATCCCGCTAAGCATATCCATGGACCGGGCAACGATGTAACAATGTGTACTAGCAAGCCATGGCAGCATCCAAGGGTTCGTGATTTCCTTGCTTCCATCCTTGGATCTGCTTACGCAAATTGGACACTCTGGAGTATGTCTGATACTTATCATTAAACAATTCTAACATCGTACTCCACCTCCTAATGGTTTCCGATTCTAAGGACCGGTACCAACTCTCTGCTTCCTTGGTGAGTGTCCTGGGAAACAACTTAAGTTTCTGCCACTCGTTCTCTATGTTCTACAAGGCACAGACATCGTGGAATGCCTGTAAATGATGTTGTGGATCAGCGTTGTATCCCCCTTCAAATCATGGGATATTATTCATGTCTAGACGTTTGATCCAACTATCTTTTAAATGCCTTGATGGAATCCTAACTACCTCCGTTATATCAAGCATACTTCGGGTTGCGAGTAGGGGCTCTTCATGATCATCTCTTTCATGACGCCTGTGATGTCTTCGTTATTCCCTACTCTCCCTACATTCATTCCCTTGTCCTCTCTCTCGACTCTCTCGTCGAGGTTTTTCGTCCTTCTTACCTTTATCCTCACCTTTATGTTCATGGTGGCTACGCCCAGATGTGGAAGGAGAGGATGAGTGATGTGAAGAAGGGGAAGAAGAAGGTGAACCATCATCATGACGATGTTTCTTACCTTCTCTTTGGCTACTACGGCCCCGATCGTGGTGACGATCCAAGTGCCTATCCTTAGCATAAGTGGTTGTTCCCTCTGTGAACAGCTGGTGTTCACGAGCATCAAAATTGATCGTAGGTTCTGATGTCCAACCTCCTCACCATCGTTAGGAGGGGGAACATCATTTGTTAAAGAACCCATGATAAAGGGTTCCGCATCTCCTATTTCGCTAAGGATGTGCAGGGCTTTGCCCTTCAGAAAAGTATGTTGACTCTCCTGCCTTAAGTCCCTCATACGTTGGGCATCTGTGGGATAATAATCCCTCATGTCAAATTCTTTAGCAACGTATTCGGTGAAATGTTCTTGCATGCCAATCTGTGCCAAGACGTGGAAGAGCATGTTAGAGATTGCACGATCTGGTGGTAACATGATGTTACCTTGCAAATCTCTCCATCGCAGCTATTCATCTTGATGGAGGATAAAAGTAAAGTTGGGAATATACTCATCAGGATGAGTATATGTCATCTTATATTTTTTAGGACTTGGCTGATTTCGGCTATGTGTTTTATGTTGCTGACTGTCTCGTGTATGGTCCTTAGGTGGTGAATTGCTCTTATGCGAAGAAGGAATTTTTTATCAGTGTGTTATTTCACCGTTATCTAATTTTTTTCTATTGATTAACCCGAAGGTTCGTTAAGGCTCACAATGATCTGAGTGATATCCCTTATGTTCTATTTAGCGCACAAACACTTAGTCCCCAGCAACAGCACCAACAATGAGTGGCAAGATACCCCTACACTCAACCATACGAAACGAGCGTCGCGATCCGGTCGAACTTCGTAGACTAAACGCCTATGCGCTTCATGAAACACTTGGGGTTAATCATTCGTTGTCTTCCCAGACTTACTTGTAGTTGTTATAGTGTATGGTTGAGTAAGTCTGAGGTATATGATTTTTGTGGTCTTTTATGTTTTTCTCCTATGCTATGAGGTGAAGGGTTGAGGAACTAACTCTAACTAATGTCCTAAGTCTGAATTAACTAGCTTCAGCATCTGTTCCCACTTGCCGTACACACCCTGAACTATGCAACTATGGCTACCAAACGCTAATCGTTACTAGGATTACCACACGTAATGCACATGCTCGAAGTGGTTGTACTGAGGCACTTAACTAGCCTAAACGTAATGAGCAGCTGATTCCTTGACTAGCTGTACACATCCATAGATGCTCGTAATCAAGTCGTACTCATTCCATATTCTAGGAGTTGAGGGTAAGAGAATCTAATCGCGATGAGCAGTTGATTCCTTGACTAGCCGTACACATCCATGGGTGCTCGTAATCAAGTCGTACTCATACCATGCTACTGCAGGTAATAAATAACAAGTAGGAAATAACATGTAATAAACCTATTCCATGTACCGCAAGGTTTATCCACAAAGCTCGTCTTTATTGCCATACACAACTTGCGTTCAGGTACAAAGCTGATCGAATAAAGATCCGTTCACTTGGCAACTCCTACTACGAGTGCATGGAAAATATTCTATCTCTGGAGTGATCAATCTGCTAGAGTTTTCCTACTTTAAGCCTAGGATGGGAAATAAGGGGAGTGCCGCCTCTTATTTATAGATTTGGTGGCGGACCGCAATATCGCGGTGCATGCGATATCGCGTCTCACAAAATTGGAATTCAAAGCACACCCCTTAGACACAATATACAAATAAGTGCTTGCATGGTGTGGTTCCCATTTCAAAAAAAACAATGGAAATTCAAACACACCCCTCGAATAAATAAACTGGCTACAAGCACCAGTTATGGAATTAGAAAGACATGCACCTATGCTTGAAAGTCCCCTCTAACTAAGGCCCTCTCTCACTTCCTACTTATCTCTTTTCTTCTCTTTATGGAATGGTAGTTGTCTTGTGGAAGCACTCTTATGTCTCATGTGGGTGGATTAATCTTAGGGTGGTAATGTGAAGTCACTGAAAGTGGATGGTTTTGGTTTGGACTAAGGATGGATCTTTCGAGGTCATTTTAACCACAAATTCCATAAGGGACTTCTTATGATTTCAATTCAAAACTCCATTCCACCTTCTCTATTAGCCATCCATGTTGCCATAACTCACCTCACTATAGTGTTCTATGTTATGCTCTATGTCTTGGTCTGATGTGTTTGAATTCATGAGTAGATTCTTTTTAGTTCATCCTTAACTTTTCATAATCATTAAATTGACTATGGGACCCATGAACTCTGTAGTTGAAGTTATGCAAGGGCAACAAGGGCATAATCTTGCTATGGAAAGGAACAACTTGAATAGCTCTTGGTTTGGTTAGTTAAGGTCCCTTACCTTTGATGTTGCTACAATCCTATCTTTCACATATTCCATTGGGTATTTCACTTAGTGCTCCTTAACCTTTTATTTCATTCATCCTCCAAATCAATTTTTCTTGATTTTTTCAAATTTATGAGCTTCAACATCCTTTTCTCATGTTTTCATACTATTCTTGGCCTTTTGAGCTTTCATTTGATCCTAATTTTATTTAAAATTTCTTTTTATTTTGCAAGTTTGACCAAAGTCAATGGTGGTCAATAGCTGCGTCAATGAGGCCTTGTTAATGCATTGCAAAAATACTATATATACTGCCATGCACTTAGGTATTTTTTGACATTTTCCTCATAACACATGAGGAGTTTTTGCAATTTTTCAGAACCCATAACTTCCAAACCATTTGTTCAAATCACTGCATGTTTCGATCTTGCACTTACCAAATGTAAGATCATTATCATGGGAACCGCAAACCTTAAGGTTTCCAATGAAAAACCATTGAAACTTTTTGAAAATTTTTCTAACTCCCCCAAAGGGTTAATAACCTTAACAATATACAAACATCAATTTTTTTCGAAAGTTAACCCTTTTAGTAACCTCTAAGATGATTTATTAATAGTAACACATAAATAAAATAATAATTAGAATGATTAAATCAGCCATAATCACAACTTAGCCAAGTGTAACTATCCTTATGAGATAAAGGTATCCCAATTACTTTAAGTTACATAAAAATTGCTAACCCATGGTCTCATTGTCATTACAGATGGCACAAAAACCGAAATGCTCATAGGAAGGAGAACCCTCTCAACCAAAGGAGAAGCAGCCCAAAGTTGGAAGGGGCCAACAAGAACAAGCCCAAGAACCATCGAAGGTAGCCCATGCAATGGCACCTCTTCGTGAGGAGCCCAAAGTGGAATTTGTCTGATAGATTCTAGAAGAAGAAGTCCCCATAGAACAATCATGGTGAGGAGAAGTGCCTGGACTCGCACCAAGGCTTGAAGTCACTTTAACTCTAGCCTACCTTGACATTATTAGGTCCCGAGAAATCCAACAATCAATTCTTCAAGAATCAACTTTGGACCATTCTTAGAGAAAGCTTCACCAGCTATCAAGACTCAACTGCAAACCTCTCCCATGTGGCCAATCATTATATCCAGTGGGGAGTGCTACATGGAAGAGACATATCTCTTCTAGAGCAACAAAAGGCTAAGGTCCACTATCAAGATCAAGGACATTCAAGTATCCTACTTAGCCAAAGTTATCACACAAGAACTGGGATTCCCTGACACCAAGACACAATTAGCAAAACTATCAATGAAAGGTGATCCTTAGGCCAAGAAGGAGTGGAATCAGTGGTACTACAAGGTTGACCATAAGGAGTACAGCGTGCTCACATCGGCAGAGCGAATCTATTTCACAATTGCAGCCTATCACCTCAATCCAATAGTGAGGCCAAGCAAGGTAACTACTTTCTCTGCCCAAGCATGTATTTCTCTAAGTAGGAAATTTTCCATCAACCTTCCATAACTGATCTACTTAGAGATTAAAAAGCGCTTTAAGAAAAATGAACATGGAAGGAAAACCCTGCCCTTTCCATGCCTCATCTGAAAACTTTGCAAAAGGGCAAGTATTATTTGCTACCCCAATGATATAATCAGGCATGCTCCTTTGGCCTCATGGTCCAAAATCATGAAAGACAAGATGCCAACGATGACTCAAGAAGAGGAGCAGCCGCCGCCACCACCCACTCAAGAAACAATGCTGAAATCCCATGCGGCCATTAGCACTTGTGCAAAATCTAAAAGTAGCTCTTAAGTGAGCAAGAGCAACATGGAGGAACAAGTGGGGCAGATCCATCTATATATCAACTAGCAATGAGTAACCTTAATTAGATGCCTTGAATAGTCAACTGGATGGAGAGTGGTGGACCAATTTTCTCTGCCCAAAAAATGTAGTTTTCTACGAGGTTAGATCCCAATGCTTGGGAAGTGACGATGTCATTATCTCAACACCATTTATTCCCAAAAATCTCTAAGAATGCTACCATTTTCTCAGTGCATTTGGAAGAAGGTGAAGGGATAATTGTCTTGGTGATGCATCACCATAGGTAGGAAAAGATGATTGAAGTTGTTGCTGACTGTGTTGTTGAAGCATTAAATGCAAACATTCGCAAGCATGGTAAGCAAAACATTGAGTGTTGCCCAACATGTAGAATTGTTAGATCAACTGGTGGGGACTAAAAAAACTAATTCTTGACATCTTTGATTTTCTAGAAATCATCATCGCAACCTAATCGAAGCTGCTGGATGCAAGGGGGAAGTGCATCATTTCGGAAGGGCAGCTCAAAATGGCTCGAGAACAAAATCAACACTTGGCCACAAAGTTTGCCAAATTACGTGCCCACCTTATTGATCCTACAATCCTCATCCCAGTAGTAATAAGAGATAAAGCTTTCCTACAACTTCAAGAACGATTTAAGAAGGCTGAGGAGGATGTAGTAATGGCCATCTTCAACTAGTCCATAGCTGAAGCAAAAATGTATTAACTTCTGATGAGTGGCGAGGTACCCCTACACTCAACCATACAAATATGAGTGTTATACACATGATCTAGTTGAACTCCACAGACTAAGTTCCTACACGCCTTATGGAACACCTAAGGTTAATCAATCGTTGTCCTCCCAAGCTTACTTGTATTTGTCACGGTTGTATGGTTAAGTAAGCTTGCGGCATGTGATTTTTATATCTTTTATGTTTTTATCGCCTATGCNAATGCACTTAACTATGAGAGTTGAGGGTTGAGAGACATTAAGTCCTTAAGAAAGCATTTAAACAATTAACAATAATTAAAGTCCTATTTAGCTTAGTCCATGCACTGCAAGGTTTATCCAAAAGTTCATCTTTATTGTTGTACACAATTGTGTGCTCAGGTACAGAATTGCTCGAATAAAGATCCGTTCACTTTGGGACTCCTACTACGGGCACATGGAAATTATTCTAACTCTAGAATGAAAAAATGGCAAGAGTTTGGCTAAGGTCTAGATCTAGATGGAGAAACAAAGAAGAGCCACCTCTCATTTATAGAACTGGAGGTAGGCTACGATATCGCGTACGTGATATCGCAAGGAAAGATGCGATATTGCGTATGCAATATCGCATCCGCGATATGACGGTCCATGCGATATCACATCCCATCATACCCCCATGACTGGATAAAAACTCATCCTCAAGTTCCTTACAAAATATTGGGAAGGTATGGGATTATTGATGAGTGTTCAGGGAACTAATGGTGAATGGGATGACATGTGAATGGATCATCATTACAGAACATGACAAAACTGGTGTTCACGACAACAAGAGTGAACACTTTATACATTTGACATCAGGCCTTATTTGGTAGCTGAGAGAGAAGAGAGAAGAAGTATACTACTGTCAATGCCAAGATTGCACCTTTTATTGTCCATCCATAAGCGCGCCATCAATCTTGTTCCTTGCATAACTGCTTCAGCACCAATCCATTCCAAGTGTTCTCTCCAAATCCAATCCGTTGTTGTATGATTGCCATCTGCACACACAACACAATCTTATATTAGCAAGGGTAAATGAATCATAATGCAGTTGATACCTTGCTTCGGTGAAAGGTCCATTAGCTAAGTTATGGTATGGCTGATTGTGGATTCTGGAGATATAATATTAGTGACTACCGAAGGTGTAGGGGTTAGGAGAAAATCAAAAAGATTGGGTCAGGAACCCCATGAATAAGAGCAAACCTCTAGTAGTGATAGAATGGAGAAAGAAAAGTAATAAGAAAGATGGAGAAAAAGAGACAACTATAACGTCAATGAAATGGATGTCAAGATGGAAATGAACAAAATAAGGTTGATTGCAAAAATGTTTAAGGGAAAGAAATTAACTAATGTACCAAAGAGGAATGCCTGTGGGTCCTCCCCATAGTAGGCTCATGCCCTTAATGCCCTAACATTCCCACATTTAAAGAGTCCATAGGCTCTGGAAATGTCATTTGGAAACAAAAGTTAAATTCTTAACCATAAGAATTTACCAAAAAGAAAACAATGCATCAACCAAAATATACACTAATGATACAACCGGCAATGAGGTGAACAATGGAGAAAGAATGATGGAAAGAAGAGGATGGAATGGAATCTCAAGAACAAGGTGGTGTACAGCCCCTTGTGTATTTTATGATTAATATGACTTAGTAGATCCCATTCCAAATCCGGCCTCAAATAAACCACATCCAATGACTTCGCATTAATACATTCGGCCAATCCATCCACTTGAAGTAACAAGAATGCATCCCTCAAAGAGCCACCACCATTCTGACGAAACAAAGGAGGAGAAAGTAGGAAGTGAGGATGATTATTTCATCTAAGGGGTGTGCTTTGAATTCTCACTTTTCCTTTCTTTTTTTTTTGTGTTTTTTGTGAGAACCACACCATGCAAAGACTTATTATTTTTATTTTTATTCACTCAGCTTCCCAATAATTGGGTAACATCGAAATGGTAAGAAAAATCAAGAAGAAAACATCCAAGCACCCAAGAGAATGGCCAACACAAATGCATCAAGTTCCCTTGAAGTCACACCCTTTTCAATCCTTGAGTCCTTCTTTAGTTTGAGAAATGCCCAGTCACTGATTCATTGATAGTTCTTATTATTTTGAAGAAAGGGACTGTACAGTTCCAAGCCAAGAGACACCATAGATATTTATGGATGCATGGATGATGTGGACTCATTGTCTATGATATCAAAAGAACCATACCTTAGTATCAACATCATAACTTAAAGGTAAAAACCAAACATTAGCAACCAATGGAATACAGTTCATACCATCATTAAAAGCACTTATTGGGTGACAAACTTAACAAAACGGGTAAGACACACACACATAAATAAACAAAAAAGTATGAACAACGTTGTAAAACAAAAACAAGAAAAGTTAAAGAAACTGTAAAACAAAAATGTGTAAAACAAAAAATCCAAAAGGAACTGAGGGCCCCAATTGATTAGCACATGTGGCCATCTCCCCCATGACTAAATTAAAAGGAAGAGATCCAAAATAATGAGCATTTTTTTGAATTTTTTAGAAGTGTCCAACTTCTCCCAATTGATGTTTTTAGGTTAAGAGTTGGAAGTTGGCAACGCTCATACTCCAGTGTATCAATGCTTTCGTTGCGGTTGCCCATTATTCCCACAGTTAGTTCCATGCATGTTGGTGAGTTGCTCTCCTTATTAGCTATCAACCACTAGGTGTTTTCTTGTTGTGTGGTTGCTACATATAGGCACCTTTGTATCTAAGTTTCTTGGGCACACCGGTTGCATACAGGAAATGCTGAGCACTCCTATACGTCATCACCCTCTATGTCACTGTATGTGATGCATGGGACTTTCTTTTTCTAGATCTTTCCATAAGAGTTTTCCTTAGATATTTCCAGGGAAAGATCGTGGATTCCTAGGCATGCGTTTATGGTACTTAGCCATGCCCTCCCCATTATAATTGGGAAGTCCCCTTTGTTATTCTTGACTTTGATCACTAGGAAATCAGCTGGGTATGACCAATCACACACAGCAGTAACGACGTCCTCCACAAGTCCCAAGGAAACAATGATGGACTGATCAGCCAACTCTAATTGAATATTGGTCTTCTTGAGTGGAGGTAGGTTCCAGGCTTTATACATTTCTTGCGATATCAAGTTAACTTTGGAACCTGAGTTAAGAAGAGCCTTACATGGTTCATTCCCAGCGACTTGGAGGTAGATTAAGGGACTTCTTGAGTCAGAGAGTTTCCTAGGAAGGTGGCCCACCTTTATCTAGCTAGTAACGGTATGTGTTAACATAACCATATGCGTTGAGCTTTATTGTTGGTTTGAAGGAAGCTCTGAAGCCTTTCTTGATGGAGGAGTGGTCATAGACTCAATCGCTTATGGTTGTGAGAGCTTGTTTGGACTGTTGGTTCTAAAGAAGGGTCTTCTCTTTGTACGGTTGTTAGAACCAGCAGTGGGTTGAAGGTTTACAACTCTCGTAGCATTACATTGCTGCGGTTGAGTGGGGAGTTCCCCTTGCATCGTTGGAGCGGGTGGTAGTGGAACTATCGGCATAAGAGATGTGGATGGATTCAGAGGATGGTATGCATGTGGAGTGTCTCTTCCAGAAGAGGGAGTCCTAAAATACTCCTAAACTTGGTAGTGATGTTGTGGGGTTACGTGACCCATAGAGTCACTTGGAGAAACTGGCTACTACATGTAATAGCCATACGGGTTTGGTTGCCAGTAAGGGTATTGTTGTCTCAGCGGTGGCATCCCCCATGACTGTGGGTATTGCCATTGCTCGTGTTGCTCGATAGGTTGTGGCAGAGTTCCACTTGGATAATACATTAAGGGTTGGTGGAACTGCCTTAGGTTACCTTGGGGATAAGGTAACCTCCGGGGTGCTTGCCATTTGTTAAGTCTTGGGTTGAGTGCATACACTCCATACTCTTGCAGATGTGAGATTATTGGGTAACATCCCTTAGGATGGTCATACTGGCATATTTCACATCCACCATCATTGTCTGTATTGGAATCCACAACCTCATCGGTGATAGTCATTTTTTCCTTACCCTTGTTACGTGCATGGTCTGAATCTCTCCTCTTTTTCTTATCATGGTCACTACTTCGTTCCTTAGACTCCTCTACAATTTTTAAAATGGTTTCAAATCTACTATCTAAGGAGTCCCACATTTGATCTACCTTAGCCGACACTTCGGTTGTTAACTTTTGAAGTGGCAAGGTTTTTCTATTCACTAACTCTTCAAGTGGTGACTCATCCTCTTCCTCACAGAATCTTACTCCCTTCTTTTGGAGGGAAGGATCATGGTTATACTCTTCCGTGCTTTCTCTTTTCCGTAGCTCTCCTTCTTCCTTAGCTACTTGCTCCAACAGTCTATGAACTTCATGGGACCTAAGCTCAGATAATCTGCCTTGGGCATATGTTCCAAGGGTTCTCCTAGTTTCATGTCTTAGCCCATCTATGAGGTGGCGGAGTTGATCCAGTTGTGCGTAACCATGGCCCGAGCAATGATGTAGCAATGCATAATATCGGCCCATGGTAGCATCCAAGGGTTCATGATTATCCTGCTTCCATCCTTGGATCTTTTTCTGCAAGTTGGACACTCTAGAGTACATTTGATATTTATCGTTGAATAGTTCTAGCATTGTACTCCATCATCTAATAGATTCCGGTTCTAAGGATCGGTACCAACTTTATGCTTCTTTTATGAGTGTCCTTGGGAACAACTTTAAATTTTTCCACTCATTTTTGATATTCTGCAAGCCATAGGCATCGTGAAATGCCTGTAAGTGGTTTTGCGGATCAGCATTGTATCCCCCCTCAAATTGGGGGATATTATTCATGTCTAATCTCTTGATCTGGCTATCTTTCTGGTGCCTTGTAGGTATCCTCATAGCCTCCATAATATCTAACATACTTCGGGTGGCAAGTAGGGGTTCATCGTTGTCATTTCTTTCATGGCGTCTATGATGCCTACGCGGTTCCCTACTTTCCCTTCTACCATGCCTTGATTCTTTGGAATGCCTTCGTCCTCTCTCTCAACTCTCTTGTCGAGGGTTCTCATTATGCCTACCCTTATCCTCACAGTTGGGCTCTTTGTGACTACATCCTGATGTGGAAGGAGAGGGTGAATGATGTGATGAAGGGGAAGAAGAAGGGGAACCATCGCCATGATGATGTTTCTTTCCTTCTCTTCAGTGGCTATGGCCCCGATCGTGATGACGATCAGACTGCCCATCCTTATCATTTGTTTGTGTTTCCTCATTGAACACTTGGTGTTCAGGGGGATTAGAACCAGGGTTATGAATTGTGGAGTATAGGTTCTAATACTCCACCTCCTCACCATCGTTTGGAGGGGGAACATCATTTGATGGAAAACCTGTTATAACTAGTTCACCATCTCCGATTTTGCTTAGGACGTGCGAGACCCTTTTACCCTTCAACGATGTATGGTAGCTCTCCTGCCACAAGTCCCTTAAATGTTGCACCACTGTGGGATGGTAATTCCTTGTGTCATAATCACATGCAACATATTCAACATATAGCTATGTCATGTCTATCTGTGCAAGAGCACAAAGGAGCATGTTAGGGACTGCATGATCTGGGGGTAACACTATGTTACCTTGCAAGTCTCGCCAATGCAGTTGTTCATCCTGATGGAGGATAAAGGTAAAATTGGGTATATACTCATCGTGATGAGTATACACTACTTGATACTCCTGAGGAACTGGCAGTTCTTGGTTATGTATGTTGTGCCACCGACTGTCTCTTGTGTGATCCCTAGGTGGTGAAGTGCTTTTATGAGAAGAAGAAGACATTGTTATCTTGTCGGTGTGCTATTCACCGTTGTTTAAATTTTCTTCTGATTAACCTTAAGGGTTCGTTTAAACTTCCCAACGATGTGGATGATTTCCTATGTTCTACTTAGCGCACAAACAACTTAGTCCCCAACAACAGTGCCAATGATGAGTGGCGAGGTACCCCTACACTCAACCATACGAATACGAGCGTTACACGCGTGATCCGATCGAACTCCATAGACTAAGTGCCTACACACCTTATGGAACACCTAAGGTTAATCAATCATTGTCCCCCAAAGCTTACTTGTATTTTTCATGGTTGTATGGTTAAGTAAGCTTGAGGCATGTGATTTTTATATCTTTTATGTTTTTATCGCCTATGCTAAGAGAGGAAAGGGTGAAGAGACTAAGTAACTAACTTTAACTAACTAAGCCTTAATCATCCTAGCATCAGTATCCGTTTCCACTTGCCATTTCACACCTTGAACCAATGCAACGCTGCTAGGATTACCAAATGCTATTCATTACTGGGATTACCAAGCGTAACGCACATGCTCGAAGTGGTCGTCCTGAATGCACTTAACTATGAGAGTTGAGGGTTGAGAGAGATTAAGTCCTTAAGAAAGCATTTAAATAATTAACAATAATTAAAGTCCTATTTAGCTTAGTCCATGCACTGTAAGGTTTATCCAAAAGTTCATCTTTATTGCCGTACACAATTGTGTGCTCAGGTATAGAATTTCTCGAATAAAGATCTATTGAGTTTGGGACTCCTACTACAGGCACATGGAAATTATTCTAACTCTAGAATGGAAAAATGGCAAGATTTTGGCTAAGGTCTAGATCTAGATAGAGAAATAAGGGAGAGCCACTTCTTATTTATAGAATTGGTGGTGGGCTACAATATCGCGTACGCGATATTGTAGGGAAAGATGCGATATTGTGGCCCATGCGATATCGCGTCCCATCAAATTCAAAAGGACTTAGCTTAGATGTGCTAGGAGAACAAGACTTTGATTGCATAGAATCATCACCTACGCAATGTTGGTGCCTAGAAGGAACAAATGTAAGAATTTATTCATCAATAGCAAGAGCAGCTTGCCAAGCTGAACACTTAATTAAGGAGATTGGTAGTGGTGAATCAAAATTTTTCAATGGAGGAAATTTGTGCCTTGCACTAGAATTATGCCATCGAGATCACCACCTAGAAGAATGAGGCCCTCAAGTTTGAAAAAGTGAAGAATCACTACAAAGACTAGGTTGGCTTGCAAAAGAAAATCAATGAGAAACACGTTCAAATGGGGAAGGCAAAAATTAATGAAGCTCTCCAGCAACTCCAACAAGGAAGAGAGGTTTGGTAGCCCATTGTTGATGGGATTGATGACTACAATAAAGGAGAGATCCACCTAAAGGAATTGCAAATCAAAGAAATGATAAAGTACATGAAGCTGGCCAATATTCGTTACACAAACCTGGCAATGTTGACTACCAGATGGCTATGGTCAAAGTTAGAGAAACAAGTGTTTAGCCTCTATTTGTTATACGAGGTAGAGTTCAAGCACCACAAAGATACTAAGCAGAAGCTTGAGACTGCAAACGCTAAACTCAAAGTTCTCAAAGCACAGTTCACAAACCAATGATCAACTACTGAGAACCTCACCAAATGGATGAATGATTATCAGGAGTTGAAGGACACAGTTAGAGTGTTCGACATTGAATGCAAATAGTTCACTACCGGGTTCATCAACGCTAAGGAGTTGTTTCTAGCAATACTGTGTCCCTGGGATGTGCCTATTTTGATCCACATTGGTGAAGCTACATGGACTATGCACAATCTCAAAAGTAAGGAGGAGAAAATGAAAGTACTACTGGATGCTTTCCAACTCCTGCTAGAAGTTGCAGCAATAGCAAGACAATCATAGCTACCTTGACCATCACCTGTGGGTGAAGCCAGTGAAGGTTCCTCAAAGCCTCAAGAGCCACCACCACCTGGGACCGTCTAATCTTCTCCACCAAACTTCATGTCATCAAGGAATGTGCTATCAAATTTTTAAGAGTTGTGTCATGGTGTTCAATTTTGTGTCTTAAACACTATCATTTTTTGTAATATGTTGATCTGTACACTCGGGCACTCCATTTTTTGTCAAGTCAGTCAATCTGTTTTGTTTGAGAAAAGTCAGTTAATAATCCCAAACCTACCCAATTTTGTAAAAGAACTTGAGGATGAGTTTTTATTCATTCATGGGGGTATGATGAGTTGGCTACATTAATGAGGCCTCATCAATGCATCGTATCATGTGTTGATGAGGCCCCATCAACGTAGTGTCTATATTTGGCTATAAATACATGTCCACCATCCACATTTATGGTAACAGAGATTTTTTAGTAGTGAAGCTCTTGTAGTTTGTTTATTTGAGAGTTAGAATTTTCCTCCTGAGTGCCGGCAGCAGGAGTCATTAAGTGTATCGATCTTTATTTGAGTGTTGTTGTACCTGATCATGACAGTGTGTGTAGCAATAAAGATGAGCTTTCTAATAAACTTGCAACACTTTGGATAGATTAAATATTTTATTTATGCATTTAATATTTTCAATTATTTATCATGTATTTTCCAATAATTAAGTTAACAAAGCAATTAAGGAAGATAGATTAAACACATAAGTACGACCACTTTGAGCGTAACATGTATTCACTTAGTAATCCCAGTAACATTATTACTTGGTACACCTAGTAGCATAGCACTTGGTAACCCAACAGTGAATACGTGGATTCAAGATGTGTATGGAAAGTGGAACCAAATGCTTATGTTAGGACTAGTTAGACACTAGTTAATTAGTTAATTTAAATTAGTTAATCCAATTACTTTTATCTCCCTTTCAACATCAAATCATAAAATATAAAATGATAAAAATCAAATGCCTCAATTACACTTAACCATACCAATTGTATGTCACAAGTGTAATTGGGAAGACAACAATTAACCTTAAGGCAAATGTTCACTGCCTAGAAGACTAGTGCATCAAAAACTACAAAGTCCATGGAATTCAACCAAATCGTGCATAAACGCTTGTGATTCATATGGTTGGGCATAGGGGTACCTCGATACTCATTAACTACCTAAAGATTTCACCTGATTTTTAGCATTCTTGTAGTCTAAGATGTTTAGGCAGGTGCACTCTTGAGGCTTGTAAAGACAACAACATTCAATTCTACTTAAAGGATACTCTCCTAATTTGAAGTTTGAAATCCTCTCTCAAAAAGGAAGATATGGAGGGGAAAAGGATCATGTTCTAGAACTACAAGTAGAATACATGCACAATAATTGGCAACTAGATACAAATCAAAAGATGCATCAAAGATCATTCCATCATGCTTGAGGTGTCTTCAGTCTTGTAGGCATGCTAAGGGACTCTTCTTGTCAATCATTATTTCCTAGCCCCTCTTCTTAAAATGGCAATTTTGTAATGTCTCTTGTGTCAAAGTATCTGCATAGTTGTATTTCTCCATATTGACCTTGTCATGTGTTTACTTCTAATATTTGTGCCTTTGAGTGTTAGAGTTATAGGACTAGCTTTATCCAGTCATGGGGAAGTGATGAAGCATTCAATGGTAATTTGTATGTCAATTGTAAGCCCTAGATATAGGAAGTGTTTCATGTACCCTATGTTTGTAGTCTTGTTTATTTAGTAGAGGTTCTTGCTCTTTCAAGATATAACCTTGCCTCCTAGGTTACACTTTGAGGTTGTATGCATAATTCCAAGGTTTTTAGAAGGATTTTGACTTCATTTGAATGCCCTAGGATCCATTCAACATGCTCCCTTGGGTTCCAACTTGTACTTGGGATTCAAGTTACAATGGGTAGTTTGAAGAAGGAGGTGCATTGACTACCCTACATCAGCACACCCCCTACTCAACATAAGAGCATTAATGTACCTCTCCTACTAGGCCTAGATTGCCTAGCTTTGCATTCTGTGCAACCAAGCTTAATTTTTTTTTACATTGATGAGCCTCCATTGACACATACATTCTAACAAACCTTCTCCATTTCCATGCAAAAAATATAAATACCTAGAATGAGCTTTCACACAAAACAATTTTTTTCATAGCATTTCTATTTGGCCTTTGGTGTCTAATTTTGTGTAAAGAGTGTTGACTTTTTGGCATGTCAAAACCTTAAGGAAAATGGAGAATGTAGAATAGTTGTGATGGATGATGTTTTTGTAGGACATGAATAAAAACTCCATGATCAAACCTAAGAACTCAAGGAAATGAGATCTATGACAAAATGTCAAAATGAATACCACATGGGCAAGAAGAGAGCATGGATAAAAACAAAAGCTACAAATCAAACGAAGATGCTCCAAAAATTGGAAAGAAGGTAAAGTGACAAATGAAAGCCTCAGAAGAAAAAGCACAAAAGTTGAGGAGAAATCTCTTAAAAATAGTAGACATCTTCATCTAAGAGTAGACATCTCCCAGTAGATGTCCCAGAGAAGACGTTCCATTTTCTAGTGAGATGGCTTTCCTGAATTGAGGCCAATCTCAGGTAGATGTCCCAACTTTAAAGGAGATGTATATACTAGCTATTTGGTAGTGTTGCACAAATTCCAAGGAGTTTTCAAAAACTCTAAGACTATAAGAAGATACCAAAATGTTGAGGATTATGTAAGCATTATTCACATTCGAGATCCTAATTATCTATTCTATGCAATTTTATTCTTTCTCTTCATTGTAACATCATTTTCTTAATTGTATGTTGTACTAAGCTTCAAAGTACAAGGACTTGTAAATTTAGTTACATTTCTTCCTTGTTTCTTTCTCTTTTTCTTGTTGTCTTGCAAGGTTAATGTGCTTCTTACGAGAAGGCATCCATGTTGAGCTTGGTATAGCCTTGCGAGGTTGACTGGTTTTGTGAGTTTGTGGGATCCTTTAAACCACATTTTGAGCTTGTTGTGACCTTGTAAGGTTGAGTGGTTTCATAGCAATGAAACACTCCAAAGCAAAACTCAAAGCTTGTACAAGGTGTGATGCCCTTCAAACCACAATTTTGATAAACAAATTTTGAAGTTGTGCACAAATTCTACCCTCCTAGTGTGGATGTACCCAAGTTGGGGAACCACATAAAATTTGGTGTGTTTTGTGTGGCAAGTGTAATTTTAATTTGGAACTTATTCAACCCCCCTTCTAAGTTTCTAATCCACAAGTGGTATCAAAGACCAATACTCTCAAGTTCATGCTTCAACTTTAAAGAGTGAACTATGGAGGGAACATCCTACATAAAGCCATCGATTGATGAGTTTGATTTTGCTTATTGGAAGGTAAGGTTGCAAGGGTTCTTTAAGTTGATGGAATTTGAATTATGGAAATTAATACTTGAAGGCTACACACTACCCATCAATAGTGCATCAAAGGCCCTCAAGCCACAAAGTAAGTGGGCTCCTAAAGAAAGGGATAAGTTTATGTATGATTCTAAAGTAAAAAATTGTTTATATTATGCATTAAATAAGTCTGAATTTAATAGAATAGCTAGATGTAGAACTGCTAAAGAAATTTGAGAAACCTTAGAACCTACCTATGAGGGCACATCCATATTCAAATAGTTAAAACTTTTGATTTTGCAAAGTGAATATGACAAACTTAAAATGAGGGAAGGTTAAAAGATTAAACATTATTTTTCTAGGGCAAATGATCTAGTTGTAGTAATTATGGGTACAAAAAAAGACTTTCTTGAAAGTGATGTAATCATTAAAATTATTAGAACACTACAACCTGAATTTAGACCTAAGGTTACAGCTATGGAAGAAATTAGAGATTTTTTAGTTTTAAAATTCAAAGAGCTCTAGAGTGCTCTTATTTTTTATGAAATCAATTTCATAAGTGAGGGAGCCATAAAAAAGCCCATTGCCTTAAAATTAGCATCTAAAGATAAGGAACCTACGAAACAAGAAATGAATAGCAAGGAAGAAAGAGCTCTTCTATATATAAGATTTCAAAGGCTTTTAGCAAGAAAAGGAAGAAGCTTCAACCAACTAGGATCCAACCAATCCAACACAAAAGGTAAAGATAAAGGTAAAAATTTTTCAAATTCAAATTTTCATGCTTTTTCAATAGAATGTTGGGTATGTGGTGGAAGAGGCCATGTGGCCTCCAAATGTACTAGCATTGGTAGGTTGCAATGGAAGGATAAGACTAACATGGACGTGAAAAAGACTAACTTCTACTCAAGCTAGGATGATGGAGAGCAAAGTGAAGATGAAGTGAATGATACTACAAAAGATTCTCAGCTTATATGTATGGCCCTTAAAAATGAAAATTCACCTCAAATTTCTAATGAACTAAGAGGTAGGTATGATGATAAGTATAGTGAGTTACATGAAGAAATTCTTATCTTACTTTATCTTCTCAAAAAGGTTAAGAAAAATATGCATAAAAATTCTCTAAAATTTATACCTTATCTTCCAAATTAAAAAGGAAAATCTCAGACATAAAAGCTAAGATCCAACCACTAACTCTGTTAGATAAAAAGAAATGTAGGGACACTCAAGAAGAAGGGATCAAAGAAAATGTAGAAAATTAGCTCAAAAGTGAAAGCTTGGAAGAAATCTCACAAAGGGCTACCTGTACTAGTTCAAGCATAATCAAGTTTTATAATTCTTTTCATGAAAGAAATACTTCATAATATTGTAAAAAGTGTGGTCAAAAACTAGATTATTATCCTCACATTGAACAAAATAATGTTAATACTTGGTCTTGCTAAGAAGAGTCTAGTAAGTACATCTTGTAGGATGTCACAACTTGGAAAGAGAATGAGCTTGAAGTTCAAGAAATCTTCAAAAGAATAGATGATACTATCAAAGACCATATATTTTCCTATCTTGAAGGATATGAGCAAGAAGGATTTCCATACAAGGTTGGAAACGTTGAGAAAGGAGTAAATGAAAGAAAATCAAATGGTAAGGAGGTACTCCATGATAGAGGGCCTCATCTCAAGTTCCATTAACTTTTCTCACATCTATGAGAAAGTAAGATAATTCATGATAAGTCTCTATTTCCTTACTTGCTAGCTTAAATATAAGTCAGTTCTTGAATATTTTCATACCTTATGAATTCTTTAATCATCAAAGAAAACATATTTTAATACATGATATTATATAAAAAGGGATTCAAAGAAAGATCAAGATAGGATGGCTATCTCTCATGTTATCTCATAAACTAATGAGTTGTTTACATGTCCTTAAAAATTTTATCCTTGAAGAAAATTTATATTTGAGAAACAAGAAAGGCATTGCATCCATGTTTATCACAAAATGCTACTAACATGAGAAATTGGACCAAGTATTATAGGAAAATGACAAAGAGAGGCATAATTGGATGATCAAGCAAGATAAATTTATTATGATTTATGCCTAATAAATTTTCTCTAATATTTTTGCCATTTTATAAACTTTGTTGAATTACTCAACATTCTTGAATATACAAACTTGAAGCCAAAAGAGCACTTTTTTTTTATCCAATCCTTAAAATTGTTTTACCTAAGAGTAATCATCAATTGTGCAAGTATCTAAACTTCATTTAAATATATCTTTATGCTAGTACTATGAATATATAATCCTTTGACTATTTAAGTCCCTTGTTCTTAATATGAATTAAACTATTTCTACCTAGGAGATCTCAAACCTACTAAAGCAAGAAGAAGTACTCACACTTCTATTCTATGACAAAACCTCTTAGGGAGCTTTGAAAATAAATGAGTAACATACTTTAAGCTTCCTTAAGATACATGTGTGAACATCTTTATTAGAAATTGCTTTATCTCTTAATCTCGTTCTAAAATTTGATCTATCTCTTATAAGTTGGGTGTGTATGTACTTGTTTTCCTTCACATGAAAATACCATGTATAGTTTCTAACTATGAAAATGTGATGAAAAAATTCTAATCAAGTTTTACTTAGATGAAGAATTTATTATCCTTACTCTATCTTCTTGAAAATGTGGTTTTAAATTTTCCCTACTCCCTTTTTGATGATGTCCAAAAAGGGGGAGAATTTTATCTTCTCTTGATCTATGATATGTGATTATGGCATATATATGATGACTTGTATGATTGTGATACGATTATGATTTTGTATCATGGGCAACATTGGTATTAAATAATAATAACCTTATGGACATATTTGATGGATATATTTGAACAAACATATTGATGGATAAATTTTCCTTATTGACATACTTGATAAATATATTTCAATAGTTGTGACCTTATGATGGTATTAATGACTATCTTCCTAAGTTTAGGGTTCTGACATTATGATGGTATTAATGTTTTAGAAACAAGATATTCAATTCTTGTTTCTTAGCCCTTGATCATAACTATCCTCATTCAAAATTCATAAGTATCTTAATGATTAATGAATTTTTGTGTTGTATTAAAGATGCATCTTTGCATAATATTTCATCATCTTTACTCAATTGATTTTGGGAACTATTGACCCATTTTCTTAAGTTTTGGACATCACCAAAAGGGGGTTAACCTTTTGGTTTGTTAAAACCTTAATGAAAACGGAGAACATAGAATAGTTATGGTGGATAATGTTTTTGCAAGACATGAACAAGAACTCCATAATGAAACCTGAGAATTCAAGGGAATGAGATCTATGACAAGATGTCGAAATGAAGACAACATGAGCAAGAAGAGAGCATGAACAAGCATGGATAACAATGAAGGCTACAAATCAAATCAAGATGCTCTAAGAACTAGCAAGAAGGAAAAGTGATAGAAAAAAGCCTCAAAAGACAAAGCACAAAAGTTGAGGAGACGTCTACATCCAAGAGTAGACGTCTCCTAGTAGACATTCCATAGAAGACGTCCCATTTTTCAGTGAGACATCTGTTGGCACATTTCAACCATTTGATGGAGCAGGCTTTATAAAATATATTTCATCCTTCTTTCTATGAATGCTTTATTTCTTCCTTTGAATAATACATGAGCAAGATTGGTAGGACTTAATATATCTCTTACATCTAAATCCAAGAACAAGGTTAAGCTATGGTTAATAAGTTCAAGCTAGAACAAATGGAGGCATCAAAACAAATGGATAGATCAAGCATAGAGACAGTATAAGATAGCAAGTGAATGGGCAAAGGAGGGAGTTCTAACTAATGTTTCAAGAATCGTGATGAATGAATTGTTGATGCCAACCTTGCCCATGCTAGGCACGAGGCCATGATCAACAATATAAAAACTCTTAAGATAAATGGTTTATGATTTTAGAATAAGACTTCAAAGATGCTAACCTATTTCAAGAAGAAGCATTCTAATACATGGATTAAATCAATCCAATTTTTGAGAGGTGGTGGTGGGAGTTTGGGTATATGAGTTTGTAGGGAGGTGTATTAAAATATTATAAAATACTTAAATTATACCTTTTATATTTTAAAATAGAATTTCCCATACAAAAGTCACATTTAATACATAATTATTTTTCTTTACTTCTTCTGCATTTTAGATTTATAAATTATTTTTTTAAGTTTAAAATATCCGTAGAGAATTGGATCCACTTTTATTAACCCTCTTGCTTTGAGTACTCATCATAAGCATAAATTATTGAGGATTCGTGGATCCCAGTGCATATATTGTAATAAATAAAGTTTTAGGGTTTTCCATTTTGTTTCGAAATATCGCCTATGTTAATAAGGTTTAATTTTATGCAAGCTGCCAATTCAAACAAAATGTAGGTGGCCATTCATGATAGATGTCACGTGATAATGCTGGATGGTGGCCATTCATGATAGATGTCACGTGATAATGCTGGATGGTGGCCATTCATGATAGACATTACGAGCATTTAAACCAATGGATAATAGCTATAAAAGAAACGACAACAACAGACCAAATGCATTAAAGATCTAGGAGGTTTATGGGGGCCCCAAATCGTTGGATCTAGGGGAGGGGCAGCCAAGAAACTAGTAGGCAATGACTTCCTCCTTCTCTTTTTGGTGAACATCAGGAATCTCAGGGGGAGCCTCCTCCTCTCTGACAATGGACGTGGTCGCGAATAGCAGACAACACCTACAGTCTCTCACATAATAGATGTAGTAGTATCCAAAACCCTCCTCTCCTTCTAGATGCCCGTCAAAGCTGCAAGTCATAGATAGTCCATTACAGTGTCTAATGGTAGTAGCGGTGACACAGGTTCCTGCTAGTGGTAGAGCAGGTCATGAACAATGCAAAAACTAGCAAGCAATCTTCTCTCCTCACTTTGGTGAGCATGGATGATAACAGACGTGTTTGTGCATGTTAGGAACATGTTAGTGAGTAATAACACCAAATCACGTCACACAGAATTAACAACTAGATGCCTCTCTTCTAGCCATGTGCAGGAGCACATGACAAACAACGAGGCAGACAATCCGTGATGATGTTTGATGGCAACAACCAATAACAAGGATGTATCTCTCTCTCTTTCTTGTTGGTGATGGTGGGCAATGGGGTGCATTCTATCTACATGTAAGAGATGCATCAATGGGCACCATCAACCAACCTCTCCTCTCTAACGAGGTGCGTGAGATTTTCTCTCCTTCCTCTGACTATTTCTCTTTTCTTTGGCAATGGTGAACCTGCAACAAGTGACCTCCTTTGATTTTCTACCACCAATGGCAGGTTGCATGGTAGGCACTGGTAAGGCATGTGGTGGTGGAACACTAGATAGATCTCTCTCTCTCTCTCTCTCTCTCTCTCTCTCTCTCTTTCCTAATGACTACAAGCAGTGTCAACTACGGTAGCATCTATAATGAACCAGCGGCACGATTCGACAGTAGTGACAGGGGACCAAGGAAAATTTTATTTTATTTTTAATTAACTATTATTGTATTTGCATTAAGTCTTGAAATTCAATACTGTTGTTCAATTTAAATCCCCCAACTTTGAATTTAATTTATCTTTTTGAAACATCACATAGCCCTCTCCAGCTAAGACTATTCTTGGGTTTCCATACCCATACAAGAGGTGCCCTAGGTAATAGTCTTCTTAAATGAGTTTTTCCCAAGGTGCTGGTGCATGCAAAATTTATGCATCAACATGAATATTGTGCCCCAGCTACAGTTGGTAGAAGCATGATGAGAAAAATTTAAGGGATGAGCTTATTCTTGCGATTTATAAACAATATGAAGAATATGGCCATAAAGAGGAATATGGAAAATTATTTCAAGCCCTCAATGTTGAAAAGTATTTTTTCATTTTTTTCATTGGCCATCTACTAAATTGATTTTATATTCAACTATATTTGTTTGTGAAGGTTTAGTTTCCTCACTAGACATAGGAGTTTCTTATGTAAAAATGAAACCTTTCTACAACCTCATAAGTTAACCAAAGATGACCATTGGATGTAAATATTAGGCACCCCTATAAAAAAATATTCAAATAAAAAAATCATGGGATATTTACCTAATATCATACATGAACTAGACACTTTTCAACCCTAGCTTATATCTCTATAGTAAGTATTATTATGCATCTAATAGGACACTTTCCAACTATGGCTTGAATTTCTCAAATAACTTCCTATGGAAGTTACAACTTTTCAAGATGGTTATAAGTTAATATCCTAGATATTTGTAATTCACCTTAATCTTCCATGATGATTGTAACTACCCAAAAGTCACTATAAAAAGGCTTCAAGGGTAAAATAAGGGAAAGGATTTTGGAAAATAAGAAACTTGGAAGAAATATATTAAAGATTGTAAAGCATGGCTTACTAAAGGCATAAATTTAGCTACTTCATTTTAATCCTATGAGTCCTTTTCTTCTCATTTTGTCTTTAGTTGCTTAGTTAATGGTTTAGATAGTATCGTGCTTGGCATTTAATTTTGGTATATTCTAATTGCTCTTATAGCTCTTTTTTTTTTGCGCAATACTAGACTTCTATTGGGTTTGCCATATAAGAGCTTATGTTGTCTTAGAAAAGCATCTTGAATAATTTAAAAGTAAGGTCTTATAGAAATTGGTTGTTTGAGTCAAGAGGATCTAGAAAATCTTTAATACTTTAAGATGATTAAAATAGCTTCATTTTTTTAAAATTTTATTGCCTTAATATTTCAATCTTCAAATTGTCAAAAATTTTCTAAAAACTCTATTGTTTGCAATTCTTAACAACTATTAAGTAGCCAAATTAAAGCTTGTACTTTATCATTTACAAAGCATTTTGGTAGTTGAATAAGAGTGTCTTTTATGAAATTACTTGTTGAAGTTAGAGGGTTTGGACAATTTGTAATATTTAGATTAAATTGGAATAGCTTTATGCAAAGTGTTTTCTCATGTCAATTTATCTTGCTTAAATGTTTGAGATATCACACAAATTATCCTTTCTTTTCTTTTCTTTTTCTAAATCCATTGAATCTCACTTTATTTCTAGTTTTCTTGTGGAACTTTCTCTCTAGGAAACTTAGGAGTAGATTTTGGTAGAATTATGCTCAAGCATTTTTGTGAAATTTTATTTATTTCAAGCAACATACTATAGGGACTATATAGACTAGGTGACTTGACAAAATAGGAATCTTTAATGACTCACAATGTTTGACAAGCTTCGTTAAATTTTTGTTACAATAGCCAATTATAGTTTCATACACAAACCCAACCATTTCCACAATCACAATAGCAACTACATGTTCATGTTTGTTTCGCTCTATAAGCATTAAGTTTATGTGGAGGTATCTAGGCCTTGATGTTGTCAGACCCCAACAAGCACCTAAACCCTATTCAAAGGAATAGCTTCATTTCCTATGATCCAAGTCATGAGATCAAAGGCCAAATGTTGGCAATCCCAAATGGTCACCAACAATGTCTCTCTTGAATTGAGGCCAATCTTACGCAGATATCCCAACTTCAAAGGAGATGTCTAAACTAGTTGTTGCATAAAGTTCAAGGAGTTTTCAAAAACTCCAAGGCTATAAGAAGATATCAAAATCTTGGAAATTATGCAAGCACTGTTTACATTCAAGCTCCTAATTATCTATTCTATGTAAATGTATTCTTGCTCTTCATTGTAACATCATTTGCTTAGTTGTATGTTTTACTGAGCTTCAAAGTACAAGGACTTATAAATTTAGTTACATTTCTTCCTTATTTCTTTCTCTCTTTCTAGTTGCCTTGTGGGGTTGATGTGTTTCTTATAAGAAGGCACCCACATGGAGCTTGTTGGGACCTTACATTGTTGAGTGGTTTGTAGCATCAAAACACTCCATAGTGGAGCTCAATTTTGCAAAACTTTTGGGATCCTTAAAACCACATTCTAAGCTTGTTGGTACCTTAAGGGGTTGAGTGGTTTCGGAACCACGAAAAACTCTAGAGTAGAGCTCAGAGCTTATATAGGGTGTGGTGCCCTTCAAACCACATTTTTGAGAAACAAAGTCCGAAGGTGTGCATGGATTCTATCCTCCAAGTGTGGACGTACCCAATTTGGGGAACCATGTAAAATTAAGTGTGTTTTGTGTGGTAAGTGCAATTTTAATTTGGAACTTATTCAATTCCCCTTCTAAGTTCCTGATCCACAAAGATCTCTTACTCCCTTGGATAAGTTGATTTCCTTCTAATGAGCAACAAGGTACCCCTATGCCCAACCATATGAATCATAAAGCTTTCATGTGTGATTCAGTCAAATTTCACAAACTTTGTCATTTCTAGTGCACTAGCCCTTTAGGAAGTGAATCTAGCCTTAAGGTTAATCGTTGTCTTCCCAATCACACTCATTGGTATGGTTAAATGTAACTGAAGCATTCAATTTTTATCATTTTTTATGTTTTATAAGTAAATGGTCAAATGTAAATAAAAGTAATTTGATTAACTAATCTAAATTAACTAATTTACTAGTATTTAACTAATCCTAACATAAGTATTAATTCCCACTTTCTGTACACCTCCTAAACCCACATACCAACTACTAGGTGACCAAGTGCTATGCTACTAGGCGTACCAAGCGATAACGCTATTGGGATTACCAAGCAAATATGTGTTATGCTCAAAGCAGTTTACTTATGTGTGTGATCTATCTAGCTTAATTGCTTATCTAACATAATAACTAGAAAGTAATTGTTAATTAATTGAAAACATTTAATAAATAATTGGAAACAATAAATGCATAAATAAAATAGCTAATCTATCCAAAGTGTTGCAAGGTTTATCAAAAAGCTCATTTTTATTGCTGCACACACTATTATGCTCAAGTACAATAATTCTCGAATAAAGATCTATACACTCAATGACTCCTGCTACGGGCACTTGGGGGAGAAAATTCTAACTTTCGAATGGAAAACATGCAAGAGCTTCACTGCTACTAAAATCTAGATTACCATAAACGTAGCTAGTAGGCACATATTTATAGGCGATGGACAAACACTGCATTGATAGGGCCTTGTCGACACGATCGACTATGTCGACAAGACCTTGTCGATGTAGCCGACCAACAATGACTCATCATACCCCCATGACTGAATGAAAACTTGTCCTCAAGTTCTTTTACAAAATTGGGAAGGAATGGAATTATTGATTGATTATTCTTCAATAAAAAAAATGAATGACTTGACAAAAAATGAAATGTCCAAGTGTACGGATCAACACATTATAAAAATGGTGGTGTTTAGGACACAAAATTGAGCACTAGAACATGACTCTTCAAAAATTGGACAACATGTTCCTTGATGGTGTGAAGCTTGTTGGAGAAGATCAAATGGTCCCAAGTGGTGGTGGTTCCTGAGGCTCTGAGGAACCTTCACCAACTTCATGCACTAGCAGTGGTTGAGGTGGTTTTAGTTGTCTTTCTACTACTAAAACTTCAAGAGGAAGGCAGAAAGCATCTAGCAATGCTTTCATTTTTTCCTCCTTACTCTTAGTATCATGCATCGTCCATGTAGCTTCCCCAATGTAGCTTGGAATGGGCACATCCCAAGGACACGAGATCACTAGAAACAACTCCTTAGCATTGAAAAACTAGGCAATCAACTATTTACATTCAATGTCGAATGCCCTGACTGTGTCCTTCATCTCCTAGTAGTCATTCATCCATCTGGCTAGGTTCTCAATGATAGATCGTTGATCTTTGAATTGCCCTCTAAGAACTTCAAGTTTAGTGTTAGCAGTCTCAAGCTTCTACTTGGTATCTTTGTGGTGCTTAAACTCAACCTCGTATAGCAAATATGAGCTATCCACTTATTTCTTCAATTTTGACCACAGCCATCTGGCTGTTAGCATTGCCAAGTTTGTGTAACAAAGATTGGCCAACTTCATATACTTTATCATTTCCTCGATTTGCAACTCCTTCAAGTAGATCTATGCTTTATTGTAGGTTTCAATCCCATCAATGATGGGCTGCCACATCTCTCTTCCTTACTAGAGTTGCTAGAGGGCTTCATTCACTTTCACCTTTGCCATCTGGATTTTTTTTTTATTAATTTCATTTTGCAAGCCAACCTGGTCCCTGTAGTGATTCTTTACTTTCTCAAATTTGAGGGCTTTGTTCTTCTAAGCAGCAATCTCAATGGTAGACTTTTGTCACAAGGTGCGTACCTCCTCCATTAATAAATTGTGGTTTTCCATGGCTAATTTCCTTAGTTCAGTGTTGACTTTGGCAAATTGTTCCTATTGTTGATGAATGAATTCTTACATTTGATCTCTTTGAGCATCAACATTTCGTAAGTGATGATTTTGCATGGTCAATGCTTCATTTTCTTAGTGCATCTGATTCAAGTCCTTTTTAATTGAGTGTGTTTCAACTTCTACCACGGACTATTTGAAGATGGCTATTACTACTTCCTCCTTAGCCTTTTGAAATCATTCTTAAAGTTGTTTGATAACTTCATCTCTTGTCATTGTTGGGCTAAGGATTTCTTGTTCTGCAAGTCAAGCACGAAGTTTAACAACCTCTAAGGCCAAGAGTTGATTTTGCTCTTGGGCCGTTTCTAGTTGCCCTTCCAAAATGATGCATCTACCCCTTACATTCAGCAATTTCGACTAGGTTGTGATGATGTTCTCTAAGAGGTCAAAGATGCTTGAAGTTAGTTCTTGGTTCCTACCAGTCGTTCCAATAACTATTCACACTAGGCTACATTCAATTTTTCACTAACCATGCTTGTAGACATCTGCACATCTTGAAGTGCAAATACATCTAGCACAGATGTTGTAGGTGCATTCAATGCTTTAGTTACATGGTCACCTACCACTTCTGCCACTGTCTCCTACCCTTGGTGCTACATCACTAAGATAGTTACCTCTTTGCCTTTCTCCAACCTCACTGAGAAAGTGGCAGCATTCCCAGAGATTTTTGGGAATAGATGATGTGTTACTAATGACACCATCACCTCTCAAGCATTGAGATCTGACCTTGAAGGCAACTACATTCTTTGGGTAGAGAAAATGGAACCACCCCTCTCCATCTGGCTAACTATTCAAGCCACCTCATTAAGGTGACTCATTGCCAGCCGATACATAGATGAATCTACCCCACTCATTCCTACTTGTTACTCTTATTCACTCAAGAGCTATTCTCAGATTTATTGTAGATGCTCAAGGATTGTATAGGCCTTCGATGTTGTCTCCTGAGTGGGTGGTTGTGGTGGTAGCTCCTCTTCTTGAGTGGTTGTTGGCATCTTATCTTTCATGACTTCTACCCATGAGGCTAAGGGCACATGCTAAAGAGTATCATTAGAGTAGTGAACAATGCCTGCCATTTTGCAAAGTTTTCTGATGAGGCACGAAAAGGACAAGGTCTTCCTTCCATGTTCATTCTCCTTGAAGTTCTTCTTGATCTCCAAATAAATCAGCTATGGAAAGTTAACAAGAAATTTCCTACTTAGAGTGGTGCATGCTTAGGTGAAGAAAGTAGTCACCTTGCTTGGCCTCACTATTAGATTGAGGTGATAGGTTGCAACATTGAAATAAATCTGCTCTACTGATGTGACCACACCATACTCCTTATGATCCACCCTATAACATTGTTGGGTCCATTCCCTTTTTGCCTTAGGATCACCTTTTGTTGATATCTTTACTAACTATCTTCCAATGTTTTGCAACCCCAGTGCTTGTACAATAGCCTTCGCTAAGTAGGACTCTTGAATATCCTTGATTTTTATAACAGAGCCTGGTCTTTGGCTACTCCAAAAGAGATAAGTCTCTCCCATGTACCATTCCCCACTAGACATGATGATTGGCCACACGGGAGAGGCTTGCAATTGTGTCTTGACATCCTTTGCAGCATTTTCCAAAAATGTCCTAAAGTTCATCTCTTAAAGAATTGATCTTTGAATTTCTTAGGACTTGATGATGTCTAGGTAGGCTTGAGTCAATATGACCTCAAGCCTTGGCATAGGTCCAGGCACTTCTCCTCATTGGCATTGTTCAATAGGCACTTCTTCCTCTAGGATCTATCAAATAGTTTCCACTTCGGGCTCCTCTCAAAGAGGTCTTGTTGCATGAGCCACCTCTAGTAGTTCTTAGCCTTGTTCTTGCTAGCCCCTTCCAGCTCTAGGTCATTTCTCCCATGGTTGTGAGGGTTCTCCTTCCTACGGATACTTTTGTTTGGGTGCCATCTATAATTACAATAAGGCCATAGACTAGTAATCATTTTGTAACCTTAAAACAATTAGGATACCTTAACTCTTGAGAATAGTTACACCTGGATAAGTTGTGATTATGGTTAATTTAATGAACCTGATTGTTATTTATGTATTATTATGAATAATTCTTCTCAAAGGTTATTGGAAGGGTAACTATTGGAAGAGTTGATATTTTTATGTTGTTAAGGTTACTAATCCTTAGGGGAGTGAGAAAAAGTTTTGAAAATTTCATTGAAAACCTTAAGGTTTGAAGCCCCCATGATAAAAATCTTACCTCCAATAAGTGCAGAATCAAAAAATGAAGTGATTTGGACAAACAGTTGGAAGTTATGAGCTCTGGAAGGTTTTGGGCTTTGAAAAATTGCAAAAATTCCCTATGTGTTATGAGAAAATTGCAAAAAATTCCAAAATGTCCCGTACACTAACTCGTAGGGAGAATAGCCCATAGGAATTTTCCAAGTTGAACGAAAAGCCCAGAGAGCATCATTAAGTTTTGTACTCCAGTCCTTCTTATATTTGCTAATGGTTTATGTTAGTATTTTTATAATCTCCTAGTTGGTTACCTCTGCTTAATCATTGGCTTGGGGGTGGTAAGGTGTTGTTAAGTTATGTTCTACCCCCAAGCATTACATCAATTTTTTAAATGTGGCACCTATGAAATGAGTTCCATTATTAGAAATTAGTGAATGTGGCACCCCAAACCTATTCACGATATTTTGTTGTATAAATTTGGTAGCAGTGGATGACGTACAATCAATAACAGTTGCTGCTTCTATCCATTTTGTGCAATAGTCAACTGCTACTATAATATACACTTTCTTATTGGACATGGATGTGATGGGACCCATGAAGTCAATGCCCCATATGTTGAAAGGCTCCAATGGTTGAATCCACTGCTGAGGACCTTCCATGCTAGCAGTCATCCCCTTGTCATGTTGACAATGTTCACAAGACTTAACAAACTAGTGGGCATCTATAAATATTGTAGGCTAATAATATCTTGCCATCAGGATTTTTATGGTCATGTGTCTCCCTACATAGTGGCCTCCACAAGGCCCTTCGTGAGCATCCTAGAGAATGCATAGTTGATCTTTGTCAAGGACACACCAACAAATTAGGCCATCAGCACACACCTTGTAAAGGTGTCTGTTGATTTCCATGAAGTATTTGACCCGATGAAGAAATTGTTGCTTTTTCATAAAATCCAAGTCTTGTGGCATGTCTTGAGTAAGAAGATATGTGAGGATGCCATTATACTATATTTCTTTCTTAGATGCTTATTCACTTATTACTCCAGTAAAGAGGAGTTCGTCTAAAAACTGATCAGAAAGGAGGCTCTCCTCCTCTTTGTTATCCCATCTTAAGTGAGAAAGATGGTCAGCAACCACATTCTCAGTCCCTTTTTGATCTACCATAGTGAGATCGAATTCCTACAAGATCACAAGTCACTGTATGGCATGGAGGCTCATTGTCAGCTTATTCATGAGGAAGCAAATTGCACTGTGGTTTGTATGTACAAATACTTTGTAGCCTAGCACATAATGTCTAAACTTTTCTAGTGCATACACCACTACCATTAATTCTTTTTCTATGGTGGTGTAATTCAACTATGCCCACAATGCTTCAACTCATACAATGGATATAATAGGAACATTTCTTATCATCCATTTGCAAAAGCACTACTCCCAAAGCATAGTTAGATGAGTCTGTCATGATATAGAATGTTTTGAACCAATTTGGTGCTCATAGGATTGGTGTATCTACGAGTCTCTCCTTTAAATGTTAGAATGCATGTTGACATTCCTTGGTCCAAATGAAAGGTGCATCTTTCTTTGTAACTTCTACAAACAGCTTTACAATCTTAGAGAAATTCTCAATAAATTGCTGGTAGTAACCAGTGTGTCCAAGGAATGACCAGACATCTTTAATGGTCTCTAGTTGGCATGTTATTCCTTGGATGATCCTTATCTCTTCTAAGTCTACCTCAATTTCTTTTTGTGAAATTTGGTGCCCTAGCACAATGCCTTCTTGGATTATGAGATGGCTCTTTTACCAGTTGAGCCATACGTTTGTCTCTACACATCTCCTTAGTACTTGCTCAAGTTGGTCCAAGGCTTGCTCAAAGGTAGCTCCATAGGTGGAGAAGTCATCCATGAAGACTTTAACATCACTACCAATTTGTTGTTGAAATATACTCAAGACCAAGCATTGAAATGTTGCAGGGCCATTGCATAGGCCAAATGGCATTTTACAATATGCAAAAGTCCCCCAAGGACTCATGAATGTTGTTTTGGCCTAAGCTTCAGGTGCAATTTGGATTTGGTTACAGCCACTATAACCATCCAAGAAACCATAATAACAATGCCTAGATATGGTGTCTAACACTTGGTCTATAGATGGCAAAGGAAAGTGATCCTTAAATGTTGCCATATTTAACAGCCTAAAGTTGATGCAGACCTGTCATTTACCATCCTTCTTCATTACAATTACGAGTGGGCTAACCCACTTACTATTTGCGATTGGATAGATAAACCCCACCTTGAGAAGTTACTCTATCTTCTCCTTAACAATTTGCTTCAATTTGGGGTTTAGCCACCTCTGCACCTACCTTCTAGGCTTCATAGCTTGATCAGTGTAAATACGATGCTTGCATATCCTTAGATCAATTCCTGTTAGCTCTAAATATGACCAAGCAAAGGTTGTTAAGCATTTATTCACCACTTTCAACAACTTTTATTTTTGCTCAAGAGCAAGTTTGACATTAATGATTATCGATTTACCATTCTTTAAAAATGCATACTTCATACTAGCCAGTAAAGTTTTTAGTTCTAAAGGCTCCTACTTGAAGTGACCAAGGATTTCCAACTCTCCTCAACATGTATCATCATCTTCATTAGAGAGTTGGGAATGAACTTGTTCAATTTTGTCCATGCCTTCAACATATGCACATGTTAGAAGCTTAGTTGGCTCCATGCATATTGTGCTACTATTTGAATTAGCTATTAGCCACTGGGTGCGCTACTGCTTTGCGGTTGTTGTGTACATACACCTTTGAATGTTAATTTCCTGTGCACATTGATTGCATGCTTTAACGTATGTACTTTTGATTGACCAAATCCTTTACATGCAATTACACCCATTATCACTGTATGTGATGCATGGAATATGCTTCTTTTCAAATTTTCCTAGCTCATTTTCCTTGGATATTTCTAGAGATAGGTCCCTTATATCCATTTGTGCATTGATCGTGTTAACCAAGCCCTTTCCTTGATGATTGGAAAGTCACTTTTGTAGTTGTCCACCTTAATCACCAAAAAATCAATAGGATAAGACCACCCACAAATTGTGGTCACAATGTCCTCTACTAATCCCAAGGGGATAGTAATTGATTGATATGCTAATTCTAGATCAATGTTACCTTTCTTAAGAGGTGGTAGGTTCCAGACCTTGTATATATCATGGGAGATGAGATTAACTCTAGAACCAGAATCAAGAAAAGCTTTGCATGGCTCTTGTCTAGTAATCTATAGATAGATGAGTGGACTTCTTGGGTTAAATCTTTTTGTAGGAAGATTGCCAACTTGGATCCACTCAAAAATAGCATGGGTTAATATTACAGCGTGAATCCTAGGTAGCACTTAGTTTGAAGGGCACTTAAAGGTATTTGATGCAGAGGATGAGGGTGCTGGAGACGTAGGGCGATTAGTCGAAGTAGGTTGTGAGGGCTGGAGAGGACTGCTAAGCTAGAAGAAAGCTTGTTTTCTTGATCGATTATCCAGACCACTTGGTTCAAAAACTGGTTGTGAGTGTACAACCCTTGTAGCATTTTGTTGTTATGGCTATGGAGGAATCTCACCCTGCATAGATGAAGTAGGAGGTAATTGAGTTGAAGGTGGAGGTGTATGTACAAAGGGATGTGGAGGATGATAAGGATACAGATATGGGTTTTCCCCTTGAGTAGATGGTGAATGTGTTCGATGGTACTCTAGAGGGTAATAGTGATGCTAGAATGATGCATGACTCATAGAACTTCTAGGGGAGATGGGCTACTGAACATAGTACTTGTATGAATCTAGTTGCTTATAAGGGTACTACTACCTTGGCGGTGGCATTCCACATGACTGTGGTTGACACCACTGCNACTACCTTGGCGGTGGCATTCCACATGACTGTGGTTGACACCACTGTTGGTATTGTTCATACGGTTGTGGAGGAGTTCCACTTGGGTAGTAAGCTTATTGTTGCTAGTGGAACTGTCTTGGACTACCTTGAGGGTAAGGCAATCATCTTGGAGCTTGCCTACATTCTAAGTGAGAATTTAATGCATACAATCCTGTAAGTGTGACATCATAGGGAAACATCCCTTTGGATGTTCATATTGACAGATGTACATTTAGTTTCATCATTAAAGTTAAACTCCACAACTTTCTCTACTACAGCAGCTTTACGCTTACCTCTTTGGTGGGCATATTCAGCTTCTTTTCACCTCCTGTGATTACAATCACTATTTTGTTCTTTGAATTTTTTGACAATCTTTAAAGCAGTTTGAAAATTTTCATCCAAAGAGTCCCATAACTTCTCAACCTTGGCTGAAATGTTAGAAATAGATTTTTGGATGGGCAAGGTCTTTCTATTCACCACTTCATCAAGTGGTGATTCCTCCTTGTCACAAAATCAAACCTCTCATTTCCTAATGGACAGGTCCCTATTATATTCTTCAGCACTTTCCCTCTTTTGTAGCTCATCTTCTTCTTTTGCTACTTGCTCAATTAGCCTTTGGATCTGATGAGCTCTCATTTTAGACAATCTTCCTCAGGCATACACCCCAAGGGTTCTTCTTGTTTCTACTTTGAGCCCATCTATGATGTGGCAAAGTTGTTCTCTTTAAGTGTAACCATGACTAGGGCATTGGTGTAGGAGTGAATGGTATCGGCCCATGGTAGCATCCAAGGGTTCTTGTGCCAATTGTTTCTAGCCTTGGATTTGCCTTCTCAAATCAAACACTCTAGAGTACATCTAGTATTTGTCATTGAATAGTTCTAACATGGTACTTCATCTACAGATAGATTCTAGCTTTAAGGACCAATACCAACTTTCAGCTTCCTTAATGAGTGTCCTTGGGAAAAGCTTGAGTTTCTAGCACTTATTCTCTATGTTCTATAATGCACAAGCATCTTGAAAAGCTTGTAGATGTGTCTATGGATCAAAATTATATCCCCCCTCAAATCATGGGATATTGTTCATGTCTAGATGCTTGATCTGATAATCGTTTATATGCCTGGTTGGGATTTTCACTGCCTCTGCAATGTTGAGCATACTTTGATTCACTAATAAAGGTTCATCATCATTGCTGTGTTGATGATGTTGATGATGGTTTTGGCCATCCCTTCAACTTTTGTGGCCTTCACAGTCATTGTTATTTCATTGATCACCTTCATCACGGTTGTTTCGATGATGGCTTGCATGAGAATAGTCAGATGAAGAGGAACGTTCAGAATCGGATGAAAAGGATGAATAGGAAGGTGGACCACCATCGCCACTGCGGTGTCTGCCACCACTCTTGTGCTTATTATAATCACCATCATTAGATCCCTTGTTATTATGATGTTTACTCGAGTCCCTACCTTGGCTATCACTCTATCCTAACCCCAATTTATGAATAGTCGATCGCAGGGTTAGGTTCACACCCTTGCCATCACTAGTAGGGGGTAGAGAATCTTCATGTTGAGAACCTTCCAAGGGAGGATCCTCAATGTCCTCTTGATCTAGTAGGAACAAGGGGTTAGTGTAACGTTTCCCCTTTGTAGCTTCATGGAGTCTCTCTTAACGTTTATCTCTTTTACGTTGTGTTTCAATGGGACAATAGTTTTGAGTGTCGTATCCATCCACAATGTACTCTTCATGAAGATCTACTATGCCCAACTTCTTAATGGTTTTGAATAGCATTCTTGGCATAGATCTATTGCAGGGCAAGATGATGTTGCCTTCCATATCATGCCATTGCATTTGTTCATCGTGATGTAGGATGAAAGTGAAATTTGGCACAAACTCATTTGGATGAGTGTATACCACCTTGCATTCTTATGGGATCAGTGGTTTAGTATCTTTAGGTTTGTGAGAAGAAAAAGACATTTTCCAAAACAAAATGAAATTGTTAGTGTGCTTTTATAATTTTTATGTATAGTGAGAATGATATTGACCTTGAGGTTTGTACAATGACATAATGGTATTCACTTAGACCTAAATAGCACATGTTTCACAAACAAAGTCCCTAGCAATAATGCCAATAATGAGCAACGAGGTACCCCTACGTCCAACCATACAAATCACAAAGTGTTTATGCGCGATCCAGTTGAATTCCATGGACTTCATCATTTTTAGTGCACTAGCCCTTTAGGAAGTGAATTTAGCCATAAGGTCAATCATTGTCTTCCCAATTACACTTATGATGTTCGTTGGTATGGTTAAGTGTAATTGAGGCATTCAATTTTTATAATTTTTTATGTTTTATAAGTTGATGCTCAAATGTAGATAAAAGTAATTTGATTAACTAATCTAAATTAACTAATTTACTAGTATTTAACTAATCCTAACATAAGTATCCATTCCCACTTTCCATACACGTCCTGAACCCACGTACCAACTGCTAAGTGACCAAGCACTATGCTACTAGGCATACCAAGCGATAACGTTGCTGGGATTACCAAGCAAATACGTGTTACACTCAAAGCAGTCATACTTATGTGTGTAATCTATCTGGCTTAATTGCTTATCTAATATAATAATTGGAAAGTAATTAATAATTAATTGAAAACATTTAATAAATAATTGGTAATAGTAAATGCATAAATAAAATAGCTAATCTATCCAAAGTGTTGTAAGGTTTATCAGAAAGTTCATCTTTATTACCACACACACTATCATGCTTAGGTATAATAATTGATGAGTGGCGATGTACCCCTCCGCTCAACCATACGAATATGAGACTTCACGAGCAATTCGGTTGAACTCCAAGGACTAAGTGATTATTCTCCTTCACAAAACAAGGATGGGCTAGGTGATCATTATCTTTCCAAGCTTACTTGTATGACAAGATTGTATGGTTAAGTAAACTTGAGGTATGTGATTTTTATGGTTTTTTATGTTTTATGTTCCTGGTGCTTAAAATGGAGAAATGAAATAATTAAATAACTAATTTAATTTAACTAATCAACTAGGTTCTCACTAGTCCTAACACCAGCATCTGTTCCCACTTTCCATACACATCTTGAACTAATGTAACACTATTGGGATTACCAAACGCTAGTCATGACTGGGTTACCAAGTGCTCCACATATGTTCGAAGTGGTCGTACTGAGTGTGCTTACTGTGGAAAATTAACAAATCAATAAAAACAACCAATTAACTAATCAAGGCATCAAATAACTATAAATAACATTAACTGCAATAAATAAGCTATTCTGAATGTTGCAAGGTTTCTCACAAAGTTTGTCTTTATTTCTAGACACAAGGTGTGCTTGAATAAGGATCTGTTCACTTTATGACTCCTACTGCAGACACTCAGAAATAATTCTAACTCTAGAAAGGGAAAATTGCAAGAGTTCAGGTAAGGGACTAAGAAACTACAACTAAAACTAAGTGCCCCAGTCTCTTATTTATAGGCAACAAGACAGGTTCTGATATTGGGTGTCCGATATCACTTGTTGGGATCCAATATCTTGGATCCGATATCGCAACTCATCATATCCCCATGACTGAATGAAAACTTGTTCCCGAGTTCCTTACAAAATATTGGGAAGATATGAGATTATTGACTAAACGATAATCTAACAGTGACATGGAATGACAAACTCAAAGTGCCTAATGAATGGATCAACAAACATATTATAGCATTGGTGTTCATACTCATTGTCGTGAACACTGTACATAAGTGACATCTAGATCCTCATTTAACAATTTGGAGAGAGAGAGAGAGAAAAAAAAGAAAATGAGGCACGTTGTTGCTGATGTTGAAAATGTGCACACCATTGTTCATTCATGGCCACATGATCAAGCTTGTTCCTTGCATAAATGCTTTTTACTCCAATCCATCCTAAGTGCTCCCTCCTATCCCAGTCCATTGTTCATGTGATCGCCATCTACACACACAACACAATCACGAATTAGCAAGGATATATAAGACATAATGTCATTGATACCTTGCCTCGCTATGAAGCACATTGGCTAGGTTGTGGGTATGGTAGATACTTGGTTAAAGGTTTATAACTAATGACTACCTAAGGTGTAGGGGTGACATAAAATTTGTGATAGGGCCCCCATGACTTAGAGCGAACCTTCGGTAGCAATAGGGTGGAAAACTTGAAGGAACAAAAAAGATGAAAGAAATAACAACGGTGAAGCCAATAAAACAAAAGCAAATATGGATGTCATTGAGAATGAGAAATAGTTGATTGCAAGAAATGTTTAAGGGAAAGAGCTTAACAATTGCACCAAAAAGGAATGCCAGTGGATCCTCTCCAAAGCAAGCCCATGCCCTTAATGCCCTGACAATCCCACACATCAAAGAGTCTGTAGGCTCTAGGAATGACATATGAAAAATATGGTTAAGGACTTACCCACAAGAGTTTACCAAAGAAGAACAATGCATGAACCAAGATATAGACTAAGCATAAAACTGGCAATGAGGTGGAATATGGGAAGCAATTGGAAAGAGAGGAGAGAATGGAATGGAATCCCAAAATTAAGGTTTTGTAAAGTCCCTTGTGTAGTGTATGATTAAGGTGACTTAATAGAATTCATTCCAAATTTAGATTAAAACTAACCACATCCAATGACCTTGCATCAACACACTTGACCAACCCATCCTCCTGAAGTAATAAGAATGCGTTCACAGAGCCACCACCATTCCAACAAGAGAAAAATAGAGAAGCAAGAAGTGCAAAAGGGCCTTAGTTAGAGGGAACCTTTAGGCATAGGTAACATGTCTTTCCAGTGCCATAACCAGTGCTTGTAGCCCATGTTTCTTTATTATGTCTAAGGGGTGTGCTTTGAATTCTCACCATTTTTTTTTTTTGTGTGAGAACCACACCATGCAAAGACTTATTTGATTTGGTCAACTTCCTGATATTTGGTCAAGAGTGGAATGGTGAAAGACTGTATGAAAAACATCCAAGTATCCAAGAGAATAGCTAGCACAAATGGGTCGAATCCCCTTGAGGTCACATCCTTTTCAATCCATTTGAACCTTTCTTGGTTTGAAGAATACCAAGCCACCAATTCATTAATAACTTTACTTAGAAAAAGGAATAGTATAGTTCCAAGATCAAGGGAGACCATAGAGCTGAATGGATGAATGGATGACATGGACTCATTGCCTATTTTATCAAAAAAACCATATCTTAGTATCAACATTAAAAGTTAAAGGTAAAACCCAAACATTAGCAATCAACGCTATTATAGTATTCTCCACTGTCATGAGCACTTATTATATGATGAGTGAGATTTATCCAAATAAAATGTAATAGAGAAAGAAATAGTAAAAAATGTTAACGATGGTGTAAAACAAAAACAAGTAAAGATGAAGAATGTGTAAAACAAAAAAGTTAAAGAAACTGAGGGCTTTAAAATGGTTAGCATTAGTGGCCATCTCCCCCATGTCTGAGTTGAAAGGAGGAGATCCGAAATAATGAGCAAGGTTATCCATTTATAGAGGTAGTGTTAGTACTGGCATTTTAGGTTTATGGAAAGGTTTGGTTTGTTAAATGTTGACCAATAATTTCTTATTCGGGCTTTCAGGTTTATAGATCATCATGACCCCTGAAGGAAAAGTTTCATGAATGATATAAGATCCTTCCCACAGCATTTGAAATTTAGTTCATTGTGACACATGTGTGGGATTCTAATAAAGAACCTTATCTCCCGGTTGGTATTGTTAAAGGCCTTGTGCAGTTCATTGGATGATAAGGCAGCTAATCAATTTTCATCTAGCAAGTTAAGGTTCATCAACCATTCTTTTTGTGCTAGACTGAGGTCAACGTTGAGGTCACCTGCTGTAGATAGTGTATGGAGCTCAGCTTGGATAGGAAGTATGGGAAGTTTGCCGTACACTAACTCATAAGGAGAGTAGCCTATAGTGAGTTTCCATGTGGAGCGGTATGCCCAAAGAGCATTGTTCAGTTTGGTGCTCCAGTCTCGCCTATATTTGCTAATGGTCCATGTTAGTATTTTTGTGATCTCCCTATTGGTAACTTCGACTTAACCATTCGCTTGAGGATGATATGGTGTAGTCAGCTTATGCTCAACTCCTAAGCGTTGCATCAACTTCCAAAAAGTCGCACCTATAAAATGTGTGCCATTATCAGAAATAAGTGCACGAGGCACACCAAACCCATTTACAATTTGTTGTTGAACAAATCATGTAGCGGTAGATGATGTATAGTCCATAACAATAGCTACTTTTGCCCACTTTGTAGAATAATCAACAGCAACAATGATGTACGCTTTTCCATTGGACATTGGTGTGATAGGCCCCATAAAATTAATACCCCATATGTCAAAGGGTTCTAAGGGTTGAATCCATTGTTGTGGACCCTCCATTCTAGCAGTCATTCCCCCATCGCGTTGCCAGTGCTCACAAGATTGGATGAAATGATGAGCATCTTAGAACAATGTAGGCCAATAATATCCTGCAAGCAAGATTTTAATGGTTGTTCATCTTCTAGTGCAATGACCCCCACAAGGGCCCTCATGAGCATCTTGGAGAACTCACAATTAGTCCACATCGGGAACATATCATCAAACCAAGCCATCAAAGCATACCTTATAAAGGTGTCCATTAATTTCCATGAAATACTTGGCTCAGTGAAGAAATTGTTGTTTCTTTTTAATGTCTAACCCTTGTGGTGTTTCTTGTGTAAGCAGATAAGTGAGAAGGCTACTATACCAATTTGTATCGATGGGTAAGTGATTGTTTATCACACTTGCAAAGAGGAGTTCATTAGGGAAATAGTCAGAAATTGGATATTCATCCTCTTTGTTGTCCCATCATAACCAAGATAAATGATCAGCAATAGCATTCTTGGTGCCTTTACGATTGATCATTGTAAGATCGAACTCTTGTAAGATCACGAGCCATCATATGATGCAAGGGCTCACCATTGGTTTATTCATTAGGAATCAAACTGCATTATGATCCATATGTACAAATATCTTATAGCTCAATACATAGTGCCTAAATTTTTCTAATGCAAACACCACAGCCATTAACTCTTTTTCTGTTGTGGTGTAGTTGAGTTGTCCACCAACAATACTTCGACTTGCACAGTGAATGTAGTAGAGGCATTTTTGGTTATCTAACTATGTAAGTGTGGCTCCTAAAGCAAAATTGGATGGGTTAGTCATTACATGGAATAGTTAGGACCAGTCAAGAGTTTGTAGAATTGATGTTCCTACGAGCCTTTACTTCAAGGTTTGGAAGGCTAGCTCACATTCCTTGGTCCATTCAAAGGGTACATCCTTCTTCGTTAATTCTACTAATGGTTTTGTGATCTTTGAAAAGTTCTCAATGAAGAATCTATAATAGCTAGTATGTCCAAGGAATGATCGGATGTCTTTTACAGTTTCAGGTTTTCAAGTGATTTCTTAANATGATCGGATGTCTTTTACAGTTTCAGGTTTTCAAGTGATTTCTTAGATGACCTTAATCTTTTTAGGATCTACCTCTATCCCTATTTGTGAAATCTTGTGCCCTAATACAATGCCTTCTTAGACCATTAAATGGCTTTTTTGCCAATTGAGTCTTAAGTTGGTTTCAACACATCATTTTAGTACTTGTTCTAATCAGTCAAATGCTTGTTTAAAGTCTGCTCCGTACGTGGAGAAATCATCCATAAAGACCTCCACACCATTTCCTATTTGCTGCTGAGATATGCTTAGAACCAAACATTCAAATGTTGTTGGGGCATTGCACAAGCCAAACGGAATCTACCTATATGCAAATGTTCCCAAGGACTTGTGAATGTGGTCTTGGCTTGGTCTTCTAGTGTTATTTGAATCTGATTGTATCCACTGTAACCATCTAGAAAACTATACTAGCAATGCCCTACAATGGTATCTAAGACTTGGTCAACGAATGGCAATGGAAAGTGGTCTTTGAATGTCACCATGTCTAGTAGCCTAAAATCTATACACACCCTCCATTTACCTCCTTTTTTAGGAATAATGACTAATGGGCTAACCCATTCACTATCAGCAATGGGATAGATGAACCTAGCTTTTAGAAGTTGTTCAATTTCTTCTTTAACCACTTGCTCAAGCTTTGGGTTCAATAGCCTTTGCGGTTGTCGTTGAGGTTTCATGGAGGGGTCAGTGTAAACTCTATGTTGGCATATCCTAGGATCTATTTTGGTTAATTTGGGATATGACCAAGCAAAGGCTTTTGACCATTTATATACCATTTTTAGCAATCTTTCTTTTTGTTGGGGAGTGAGCTTAGCGTTAATGATTACCAATTTTCCATTCTTGAGGAATGTGTACTCCATATCGGTGGGCAACGGTTTTAACTTAAGGGGCTCTTGCTTGAACTCATTAGGGATTTCTAACTTCCCCCAGTTGATATTTTCAATGTTAGGACTTGGAAGTTGGTGATGGACTTGCTCTAATGTGTCCATGTTATCGATGTAGGAGCAAGTCAAGCTCTCAGTTGGGTCCATGCATTGAGTTGAATTGCTCTCTTAGTTAGTTGTCAGCCATTGGGTGCCTTCTTGTCTTGTGGCTGCTACATACAAGCATCCTTGTATGTTAGTTACTTGTGCACACTGGCTGCATGCAGGCAATGTTAATCGTTGTACAAACCAAGACTTCTGCACGCAATTACACCCTGTGTCACTGTATGCGATGCATGGAACTTTCTTCTTTTCAATCTTTCCAAATGTATTTTCTTTTGATATTTCTAGGGAAAGATCACATATTTCTAGGCATGCATCAATTGTGCTTAGCCATGCTCTTCCCATAATGATTGGGAAGTCCCCTTTACAGTTTTTGACTTGAATCACTAGGAAATCAGCTTGCTATGACCACCCACAAATAGTGGTAATAGTGTCCTCTACTAGTCCTAATGGAACAATGATGGACTAGTCAACCAGCTCTAAACGAATGTTACTCTTTTTTAGTGAAGGCAGGTTCCAAGCTTTATACATTTCTTGAGAGATTAAGTTAACACCAGAACCTAAATCCAAAAGAGCTTTGCAAGGCTCATTCCCATCAATTTGTAAATATATAAGATGACTTCCAAGATTAGAGAATTTCCTAGGAAGATGGCCAGATTTAACCCAATTAGTGATGGCATGAGTCAACATGACCATGTGCATTGGGTGCAATTTTTGATTTGAAGGGAGTTTCGAAGTCTCGAATGATGGTGAGGCATTTGGACAATTAGCCACTTGTGGCTATAAGGACTTGGTTGGATTGTTGGTTCTAAAGAAAGGTCTCTTCTTTGTGCGATTGTCTAAACCAACAGTAGGTTGAGGATTGATAGCCCTTGTAGCGTTACGTTGCTGCGACTAGGTAGGAAGCTCACCCTGCATAGCTGGAGTAGGTGGTAATGGAGCTAAGGATGGAAGAGGTGTAGTCAGATGAGAAGGATAGTATGTTTGTGGAACATCACCCATAGGAGAAGGAGTTCTATAGTACTCGTGGGTTTGGTTATGAGGCTAAGGAGTGACATGACTAGTGAAGTCACATGAAGAAATTGGCTGCTACACATAGTATTTGTACGGGTTAGGTTGATGATAAGGGTACTATTGACATGGTGGTGGCATTCCCAATGATTGTGGGTGTTGTCATTGTTGATACTGTTCATTTGGTTATGGTAGAGTTCCACTTGGATAATACGTCAAGGGTTGGTGGAACTACCTTGGGTTACCTTGAGGATAAGGTAACCTTCAGGGTGTTTGCCATCTATTTAATCATGGGTTTAGTGCATACACCCCAGACTCTTGCAGATGTGACACTATTGGGCAACATCCTTTAGGATGGTCATATTGGCATATCTCACATCCTTCATCATTATCTGTGTCTGAATCCATAACCTCTTCAATGATGGCAACTTTGCCCTTACCTTTGTTATGTGCATATTCAGCTTCTTTCTTTTTTCTCCTCTCTCAGTCACTACTTTGTTCTCTAGACTCCTCTACTATTTTTAGAACAATTTGGAATTTATCATCTAGGGAGTTCCACATTTAATCTACCTTTGCCAATACTTCTAATACAAATTTTAGAATAGGCAAAGTTCTCCTATTCACCATCTCTTCAAGTGGTGACTCTTCTTCATCCTCGCAAAATCTAACTTCCTTCTTTCAAAGGGAAGGATCTCTATTGTATTCCTGTGCACTTTCTCTTTTCCTTAACTCACCTTCCTCCTTGGCAACTTGCTCCAACAATCTTTGTACTTTATGGGCTCTAAGCTTGGATAGTCTTCCTTGGGCATAAGTCCCAAGGGTTCTTCGCATTTCGTGCCTAAGCCCTTCTACGAGATGGCATAGTTGTTCCCTTTGCAAGTATCCATGGCCAGGGCAACGATGTAATCATGCATAATATCGACCCATGGAAGCATCCAAGGGTTCATGTCCTCCTTTTTTCCATCCTTGGATTTGCTTATGTAGGTTGGACACTCGGGAGTATATTTGATACTTATCGTTACACAATTCTAACATGGTACCCCATCGGCGAATGGATTCCAGTTCTAAGGACCAGTACTAGCTTTCCGCTTCCTTGATCAGTGTCTGTGGAAACAACTTGAGTTTTGCCACTCATTTTCTATGTTTTGTAAGACACATGCAATATGAAATGCTTGTAGATGATTTTGAGGATCCGCATGGTATTCCCCTTCAAATCGTGGGATGTTATTCATGTCTAATCTCTTGATCCTACTATCTTTTTGGTGCCTTTTTGGGATTCTAACGGCCTTAGTTATATCTAGCATACTTCGGGTAGCGAGTAGGGGTTCATCGTGATGGGATTGTCTATGGTGTCTATGATTTCTATGTTGTTCTCTACTCTCCCTCTTTTCATGATGTGTTTCTCTAGAGTGTCCTCATCCCCTTTCTTGACTATTTTTGTTTATTATTCCTATTTCACCTACCATTATCCTCAAGGTCTTTCCCTTTATNTCCTATTTCACCTACCATTATCCTCAAGGTCTTTCCCTTTACGACTGCATTCTGATCTTGAATGAGAGGGGGGAGAAGATGATGAAGGTGAAGAGAAAGGAGGACTGGCACCATGACAATGCCTGCTACCTTCTCTTTGGTGGTCACAGCCTCGGTCGTGGTTACAATCAGAATGTCCATCTTTGTCATGTGTTCGTGTTCCTTTTTTGGACCCTTTATGTCCATTAGTACCAGAATCTAGGTTATGGATAGTTGATTAAAGATTTTGATACAAAACCCCTTGACCAAAGTCAATGGGAGGAACATCATTTTGTGGAAGACCTCCTGAGGCAAGTTCACCACCCTCATTTTCACTTAGAACATATGGGACATCCTGAGACCACTTCCCATTCATGGCTTTGTAATGTCTCTCCTAGTGTAGGTTCCTTTGACGTTGTGCCTTCGTGGGTTGATACTCTCTTGAGTCATGTTCATGCATAACGTACTCTACCTATAAGTGCTGCATACCAATTTGTGTAAGAGCACGAAGAAGCATGCTTAGGACTGAGAGATCAGGAGGTAACACTATGTTACCTTCTAAATCATGCCAATGCAGTTGTTCATCCTGGTGGAGGATAAAGGTAAAGTTTGATATGCACTCATTAGGATGAGCGTATACCACATGAAACTATTGGGGCACTGGTGGATCATCATGTGTACTACGCCTTTGATTATGCATTGTGTTAGACCTAGGCAGTGAAGCACTCTCATAAGAAGAAGGAGACATGATTGATTATTCAATGTGCAATACTTTTTTTTCTTTTCTTTTTCGAATAATTTTAAGATAACTAACCCTAATGGTTCATTCCAACGATGGGAAGATTCCTAAGTTCTAATTAGCGCAAAAACAACATAATCCCTGGCAACGGTGCCAATGATGAGTGGCAAGATACCCCTACACTCAACCAAACAAATACAAGTGTTCACGTAATCCAGTCAAACTCCAAGGACTACATGCTTATGTGCCTTGACAAAACAAGGATGGGTTAGATGATTATTGTCATTCCAAGCTTACTTGTATGACACAATTATATAGTTAAGTAAACTTGAGGTATGTGATTTATATGGTTTTTTATGTTTTATGTTCCTGGTGCTTAAAATGGAAAAATGAAATAATTAAATAACTAATTTAATTTAACTAATCAGCTAGGCTCTAATTAGTCCTAACACTAGCATCTGTTCCCACTCTTCGTACACATCCTAAACCAATGTAACACTACTGAGATTACCAAACGTTAGTTGTTACTGGGTTACTAAGAGTTCCATGTATGCTTGAAGTGGTCATACTGAGTGTGCTTACTATGGAAAATTAACAAATCAATAAAAACAACCAATTAACTAATGAAAGCATCAAATAAATGTAAATAACATTAAATGCAATAAATAAGCTATTCTGAATGTTGTAAGGTTTATCGCAAAGTTTGTCTTTATTTCCGGACACAAGGTGTGCTCAGGTACACAATGCTCGAATAAGGATCCATTCACTTTATGACTCCTACTGTGGACACTCAAAAATAATTCTAACTCTGAAAAGGGAAAACTACAAGAGTTTGGGTAAGGGACTAAGAAACTACTATTGAAACCAAGTGCCCCGATCTCTTATTTATAGACAACGAGACATGTTCCGATATCGGGTGATGAGCAGCGAGGTACCCTACACTCAACCATATGAATACAAGCGTTTCACGCACAATCTGGTCGAATTCCAAGGACTAAGTGCTTATGCGCCCTTGTGGAACAAGGATGGGTTGATTAATCATTGTCTTCCCAAACTTACTTGTATGTCATGATTGTATGGTTAAGTAAGCTGAGGCATATGATTTTTATAGCTTTTATGTTTTTATGTCCTACTACTAATAAGAGATGAGAGAGAGATAACTAAGTGACTAATTTAACTTAACTATTGATTAACTAGGCTTTAACTAATCCTAACACTAGTATCTGTTCTCACTTGTTGTACACATCCTGAACCAGCGCAACACTACTAGGATTACCAAACACTAATCGTTATTGGGTTACCAAGTGTTACACGCATGCTCAAAGTGATCGTACTGTGTGTGCTAATAACATAAATGTAAAGTGCATAAAATAAAATAAAATAAATGCAGAAGAAAATAAAATAAAGGAAATGAGTAAAAAAACAAATCTCAAGTGCTACAAGGATGAATCCAAGAGCTTGTCTTTATTGCCGTACACAAGGTGTGCTCAGGTACACAGTGCTCGAATAAAGATCCATCCACACTTAGACCTCCTGCTGTGGGCACTTGGAAAATACTCTAATTACAAAAGTTTCACTACTTGACTCCTACTAGACTTCTTGTTCTGAATTCCTTCTTCTGAATTACTCTTGACTTCTTCTTCTTGACTTTTCCCTATTGCGCACTTGGGCACTGTATTTGTAGGCTTGGGAGCAACTACTCTAATAATTACAAAAACTGCCACTCTAATTTTAGAGAAACTACCCCTCTAATTTTAGAGAAAAACTACCACTCTAATTATTAGAGTAACCGCTCTCATCATACCCCCATGACTAAATGAAAACTCGTCCTCGAGTTCCTTACAAAATATTGGGAATGTATGGGATTATTAACTAATTGATAACTAATGATGGAATGGGATAACAGACTCAACGTGCCCAGTGAACGGATCAATAAGCATTTTACTACATAAATGACATCCAAGCCTTTATTTGGTAGCTTGTATAGAAAGAGGGAAAAATGAAGCGTGTTGCCGCCAATGCTAAGATTGCGCCTTCTGTTGTTTATTCATAGCCACGCCACTAGACTTGCTCCTTTCGTGAACACTCCAGTTTCGATCCATCCTGAGTGCTTTCTCCAAGCCCAGTCCATTGTTTGTATGATCACCATCTGCACACACAACATAGTCACAAATGAGCAAGGATAGATAAACCATAATGTAGTTGATACCTTGCCTTGATATGAAGCACATTGGTTGAGTTGTGGTTATGGTAGAAACTGGTTTGAAGATTTATCACAGGTGACTACCCAAGGTGTAGGGGTTAGGCAAATAGTAAAATGGAAAAAATTGAAAAATTTGTGCTAGGACCCCGATGACTAAGAGTGAACCTCTGGTAGCTATAAGATGGAAAAATATGAGGAACAAGAAAGATGTCAAAAAAATAACAATGACAATGCCAATAAAATGGATGTCATGGATGGGGATGAAACAAAAGATGATTGATTGTAGGAAATGTTTAAAGAAAAGAACTTAACAATTGCACCAAAAAGGAATGCTAGTGGGTCCTCCCCAAAGCAGGCTCATGCCTTTTATACCCTGACAAACCCACAAACCAAAGAGTCCGTAGGCTTTAGGAATGTCATTTGGAAGAAAGAGTTAAAAACTTACCCACAAGAATTCACCAAAGAAAAATAATGCATCAACCTAGAACGAACTAATGATAAAACCAGCAATGAGGTGGAAAATGGGAAGAAAGATGGAGAGGAGAGAATGGAATGGAATCCCAAGAACAAGGTTGTGTAAAGTCCCTTGTGTATTTTATGGTTAATGTGACTGAATAGAACTCATCCCAAATCTAGACTCAAACAAACCACATCTAGTGACCTCGCATCAACACACTTGACCAATCCATCCACTTGAAGCAACAAGAATACTTTCACAAAGAGCCACCATCATTCCGAGGAGAGCGAGATGGAGAAGTAGGAAGCGAGAAAGGGCCTTAGTTATAGGGAACCTTCAAGCATGGGTAACATGTCTTTCCAATTCCATAACCAGTTCTTGTAGCCTATATTGCTTTATTATGTTTAAGGGGTGTGCTTTGAATTCTCACTTTTCTCCTTTTTTTTTTTTGCATGAGAACCACACCATGTAAAGACTTTGTAGCCATATTGCTTTATTATGTCTTAGGGGTGTGCTTTAAATTCTCAATTTTCTCTCTCTCTCTCTTTTGCATGAGAACCACATCATGCAAAGACTTATTTTTATTCACTCGGCTTCTTGATTTTTGAACAATGTCAGAATGGCAGAAAACCCAAGAAAAAGCATCCAAGCACCCAAGAGAATGGCCAGCACAAATGCATCGAATCCCCTTGAACTCACACCCTTTTCATCCTTTGAGTCTTTCCTTGGTTTGAAAAATACCCAGCCACCAATTCATTTAAAGTTTACTTAGGGGGGGAGAGACTGTACAGTTCCAAGCCAAAGGAGACCATAGAGTTGTATGGATGAGTGGACAACGTGGACTCATTGCCTATTTTACGAAAAGAACCATACCTTAATAACAACATCATAATTCAAAGGTAAAAACTAAACATTAGCAATCAATATGATATAATTCAATCCACCATCATGAGCACTCATTAGATGATGAATAAAAGTAAATCAAGCAAATAAAGAAATAGTAAAAACATGAACGATGGTGTAAAACAAAAATAAGAAAAGTGTAAAGAATGTGTAAAATAAAAAAATGTGTAAAAAAAATTTCAAAAAGGACTAAGGGCCTAGAATGGTTAGCATAGGTGGCCATCTCCCCCATGACTAAGTTGGAAGGAGGAGATCCAAAATAGTGAGCAAGGTTGTCCATCAACATAGATAGCATGTGTACTAGTTGTCCTAAGCTCATTAAAAGGTTTGGTTTGTTGTACGTTGACCAACAGTTTCTTGTCTAGGCTCTCAAGTTTGTATATTGTCATGACCCCTGAAGGAAAAGTTGCATAAATAATATAAGGTCCTTCCCACAGTGTTTGAAATTTAGTACGTTGTGGCACATGTGTGGGATTCCAATAGAGAACCTTATCTTCCAGTTGATATTTAACTTTCCTAATCCTTAGGTCATGACATTGTTTATTGAATGCCTTGTGTAACTCATTAGATGATAGGGTAGTTAGTCAGTTTTCATCTAGCAAGTTAAGGGTTACTAACCATTATTTCTGCGCTAGATCAAAGTCAAGGTTGAGGTCACATGTCATGGATAGTGTACAAAGCTTGGTTTGAATGGGAAGCATTGGTAATTTACCATATACTAACTGATAGGGAGAGTAGCCTGTAGGGAGTTTTCATGTGGCGCAGTATGCCTAAAGAGCATCGTTCAGTTTACTACTCCAGTCTTGCCTAAACTTGTTAACAGTTCTTGTCAATATCTTCATAATCTCCCTATTGTTGACAACCTTTGAAATAAATCTCCTATAGTAGCTAGTATGTCCAAGGAATGACCAAATATCTTTGATAGTTTTCGGTTGATAGGTAATTCCTTGGATAACTTTGATTTTCTCTGGGTCTACCTCTATCCCTGTGTGTGAAATTTTGTGCCCTAGTACTATGCCTTCTTGGACCATCAAATGACTTTTCTACCAATTAAGCCTCAAATTGGTTTTTGCACATCTTTTTAACACTTGCTCCAACTGGTCCAAGGCTTGATCAAAGTTTGCTCCATAAGTGGAGAAGTCGTCCATAAAGACCTCCACACCATTTCCTATCTACTATTGGAAGATGCTTAGAACTAGTCGTCGAAATGTTGCAAGGGCATTGCACAAGACAAATGACATCTGTTTGTATGCAAATGTTCCCCAAGGACTAGTGAACGTAGTATTAGCTTGGTCTTCTGGGGCTATTTGTATTTAATTATATCCGCTATATCCATCCAAAAAATTGTAGTAGCGATGCCTTGCGATGGTGTCTAAGACTTGGTCAAAAAATGGCAACGGAAAGTGATCTTTGAATGTTGCCATATTTAGTAGCTTGAAATCTATGCACACCCTCCATTTGCCTCCCTTTTTAGGCACAATAACTAAGGGGCTAACCCATTCGCTATCAGCAATGGGGTATATGAACCCAACCTTGAGAAGCTGTTCAATTTCTTCCTTGACTACTTGCTTCAGCTTTGGATTCAACCACCTCTACGGTTGTCTTTGAGGCTTCATGGAGGGGTTAATGTAAATCCTATGTTGGCATATCCTAGGATCTATTCCAATTAATTTGGGATATGACCAAGCGAAGGCTTTTGACCATCTATTGATTACCTTCAATAGTTCTTCTTTCCATTGAGGAGCAAGCTTAGCGTTGATAATTACCGATTTTCCGTTTTTAAGGAATGTGTATTCCATACTGGTGGGCAATGGTTTCAGCTTGAGGGGCTCCTGCTTAAATTTCTCAGGGATTTCCAACTTCCTTAGTTGACATTTTCAAGGTTAAGACTTGGAATTTGGTGGTGGACTTGTTCTAATGCGTCTATGCTATCGGTGTAAGCGTAAGTCAAACCCTCAGTTGGTTCCATGCATATGAGTGAACTGCTTTCTTGATTAGTTGTCAGCCACTAGGTGCCTTCTTGTTGTGTGGGTACTGCATACACGCATCTTTGTATGTTGATCACTTTTGCACACTAATTGCAAGCAAGCAATGTTAAACTTTGCACAAACCATGACCTCTGCATGCAATTACACCCTATGTCACTATATGTGATGCATGAAACTTTCTTCTTCTCAATCTTTTCAAATGTATTTTCCTTTGACATTTCTAGGGAAAGATTGCGGATTCCTAGGTGTGCATCGATGGTGCTTAGCCATGATCTTCCCATTATGATTGAGAAGTCCCACTGACCGTTGTTTACCTAAATCACTAGGAAGTCAGCTGGGTATGACCACCCACAAACAGTGGTAACAATGTCTTCCACTAGTCCCAATAGGACAATGATGGACTGGTTGGCCAACTCTAGATGGATGTTGCTCTTTTTCAATGGAGGCAGGTTCCAGGCCTTGTACATTTCTTGAGAAATCAAGTTAATACCGGAACCTGAATCCAAAAGAGCCTTGCATGGTGCATTTCCAGCGATTTGTAAGTATATCAGAGGACTCCCAGGATTAGAGAATTTCCTAGGAAGGTGGCCAGCTTTGATCCAATCGGTGATGGAATGTGTTAGCATGACTATATGCGTTGAGTGCGGTGATTGGGTTGAAGGAGGCTTCGGAGTTTTGATTGATACTGAGGTGTCTAAGGAATCAACCGCTTGTGATTGCAAGGGCTTAGTTGGTCTATTGGTTCTAAAGAAAGGCCTTTTTTTTATGTGGTTGTTGGAACCAATAGTAGGTTAAGAGTTAACAGCCCTCATGGCGTTATGTTGCTGCAATTGGTTAGGGATTTTACCTTGCATCGTGGGAACATGTGGTAGTGGAGCTATTGGTGGAAGAGATGTAGCCGGATGAGAAGGATGATACGCTTGCAGGATATCACCCCTAGAAGAGGGAGTCCCATAATACTCGTGGGCTTGGTAGTGAGGTTGAGGAGTGATGTGACCAATAGAGTCACGTGGGGAGATTGGCTATTGCATATGATATCCATACGGGTTAGGTTACCAGTAAGGATATTATTGCCTTGGTGGTGGCATTCCCCATGATTGTGGGTACTGCCACTGTTGATATTGCTCAATCAGTTGTGGTGGAGTTCCACTCGGATAATATGTTAAGGGTTGGTGGAATTGCCTTGGGTTACCTTGAGGATAAGGTAACCTTTGGGGTGTTTGCCTTTTGTTTAATTGTGGGTTGAGTGCATACACCCCAAACTCCTACAGATTTGAGATTATCGTGCAACATCCCTTAGGATGGTCATATTGACATATCTCACATCCACTATCATTGTTTGTTTTCGAATCCACAACCTCTTCAATGATGGAAACTTTTCCCTTACCCTTGCTATGTGCATGTTCAGCCTCTTTCTTTTTTCTTTTCTCACTACCTTGCTCTCTAGACTCCTCTACTATTTTAAAAACAGTTTGAAATCTATTGTCTAGGGAATCCCACATTTGGTCTACCTTTTCCAAAACTTCTCATGTCATCTTTTG
>MNCI01004036.1:35760-98345 GCA_015680685.1 Gnetum montanum | reverse complement strand
GAATCCACAACCTCTTCAATGATGGAAACTTTTCCCTTACCCTTGCTATGTGCATGTTCAGCCTCTTTCTTTTTTCTTTTCTCACTACCTTGCTCTCTAGACTCCTCTACTATTTTAAAAACAGTTTGAAATTTATTGTCTAGGGAATCCCACATTTGGTCTACCTTTGCCGAAACTTCTGATGTCCTCTTTTGGATAGGCAAAGTTTTTCTATTCACCATCTCTTCGAGTGGTGACTCTTCTTCATCCTCACAAAATCTTACTTCCCTCTTTCGGAGGGAAGGATCTCGGTTATACTCTTCCACACTTTCTCTCTTATGTAGCTCACCTTCTTCCTTAGCAACTTGGTCCAATAGTCTTTGAATTTGATGGGACCTAAGCTTGGATAGTCTCCCTTGGGCATAAGTCCCAAGGGTTCTTCTCTTTTCATGCCTAAGCCCACCCACGAGATGGCGCAGTTGATCCCTTTGCGAATAACCATGACTAGGAAAATGATGTAACAGTGCATAGTATCGGCCCATGGTATCATCCAAGGGTTCATGTCCTCCTTGTTTCCAACCATGGATTTTCTTTCACAAGTTAGACACTAGGGAGTATGTTTGGTACTTGTCATTAAATAGTTCTAACATAGTACTCCACCTACGAATGGATTCCGGTTCCAAAGACCGGTACCAGCTTTCTGCTTCTTTAACTAGTGTCCGTGGAAAAAACTTAAGTTTTTGCCACTCGTTCTTTATATTTTGTAAGGCACACACATCATGGAATGCTTATAAGTGATTCTGAGGATCAGCGTTGTATCCCCCTTCAAATAGTGGGATATTGTTCATATCTAATCTCTTGATCCTACTATCTTTCTGGTGCCTTGTTGGAATTCTAACAGCCTCAATTATGTCCCACATACTTCAAGTAGTGAGTAGGGGTTCATTGTGATCATCTCGTCCATGGCGTCGATGATGCCTACGTTGTTCCCTACTCTCCCTTCTTCTATGTCGTGACTCTCTAGAGTGCCCTCGTCCCCTTTCCTAGTTATTTCGTTTATGACTTTCACTTTGCCTACCTTTATTCCCATGGTCTTTTTCTTTATGACCATGTCCAGATATTGAAAGAGAGGGTGAAGGAGATGATGAAGGTGAAGAAGAAGAATTGTCACCATGACGATGTCTATTACCTTCTCTTCTACGGTGTTGGCCTCGATCGCAATCACGATTGGAATGTCCACCTTTATCATGAGTTCTTGTCCCTTTTTTAGACCCTTTGTGCTTGTGGGTATCAAAACCTGGGTTATGAATAGTGGAATAAAGGTCTTGATACACAACCCCTTGGCCAAAGTCAAGGGGAGGAACATCATTATGTGGCCGACTGCCTAAGGTAGGTTCACCACACTCATTTTTACTTAAGACATGTGGAGCATTTTGGGACCACTTACCCTTTAAAGACTTATGATGTCTCTCCTGTTGCAAGTATCTTTGACATTGTGCCTCTGTGGGATGTTATTCTCTCGAGTCATGGTCTTGCACAATGTATTTTGCGTGTAAGTGTGGCATGCCAATTCGTGTGAGAGCACGGAGAAGCATGTTTGGGACTGAATGATCGAGAGGTAACACTATGTTACCTTCTAAGTCTCGCCAACACAGTTGTTCATCTTGATGGAGGATAAAGGTGAAGTCTGGTATATACTCATCAGGATGAATATATACCACTCGAATTTGTTGAGGGACTGGCAGATCAACGTCATGTGTATTATGTCGCCAATTGTTTCCTGTTTTAGACCTAGGAGGTGAGGCGCTTTCGTATGAAGAAGGAGACATATTTGTTTGTTCAGTGTGCAAGGTACTCTTGTTTATTATTTTCTCAATCAACCCTAAGGGTTTGTTCCAACAATGTGAATGATTTTCTATGTTATAGTTAGCGCACAAACAACTAAGTCCTCAGCAACAGCGCCAATGATGAGTAGCGAGGTATCCCTATGCTCAACCATACGAATACAAACGTTTCATGCACGACCTAGTCGAATTCCAAGGACTAAGTGCTTATGTGCTCTTGTGGAACAAGGATGGGTTGGTTGATCGTTATCTTCCCAAACTTACTTGTATGTCACGTTTGTATGGTTAAGTAAGCTTGAGGCATATGATTTTTATAGCTTTTATGTTTTATGTCCCGCTACTAATAAGAGAGGAGAGAGAGATAACTAAGTGACTAATTTAACTTAACTACTGATTAACTAGGCTTTAACTAATCCTAACACCAGTATTCGTTCTCACTTGCTGTACACATCCAAAATTAGTGCAACACTACTGGGATTACCAAATGCTAATCATTACTGGGTTACCAAGTGTTACACGCATGCTTGAAGTGATCGTACTGTGTGTGCTAATAACAGAAATGTTAAGTGCATAAAATAAAAAAATAAAATAAATGCAGAAGAAAATAAAATAAAGGAAATGAGTAAGAAAACAAATCTCAAGTGCTGCAAGGATGAATCCAAGAGCTCGTCTTTATTGCCGTACACAAGGTGTGCTCAGGTACACAGTGCTCGAATAAAGATCCATCCACACTTAGACCTCCTGCCGTGGGCACTTGGAAAATACTCTAACTACAAAAGTTTCACTACTTGACTCCTACTAGACTTCTTCTTCTGAATTACTCTTGACTCCTTCTTCTTGACTTCTCCCTATTGTGCACCTGGGCACTGTATTTATAGGCTTGGGAGCAACTACTCTAATAATTACAAAAACTGCCACTCTAATTTTAGAGAAATTGCCCCTCTAATTTTAGAGAAAAACTACCACTCTAATTTTAGAGAAAAATTGCCACTCTAATAATAACCACTCTAATAATAACCACTTTAATTATTAGAGTAACCGCTCTCATCATTGGGTGTCTGATATTGCTCATTGGGCTCCGATATCGCGGACCCAATATCACGATTCATCAACAATGCTTGAATAAAGATCCGTACACTCAATGACTCTTGCTGCGGGCACTCAAGGGAGAAAATTCTAACTTTCAAATGGAAAAGATGCAAGAGCTTCGCTACTACTGAAATCTAGATTGCTATAAATGCAGTTGGAAGGTGCATATTTATAGGTGATGAACAAACATTGCGTCAACGAGCCCTCGTTGACATAAGGAAAGATGCGTTGATGAGGCCTCGTTGACATGGTCGACTGTGTCATCAAGGTCGACTGTGTCAACAAGGCCTTGTTGACGTAGCCAACCAACAACGACTCATCACCTTCCTTGTATTCTATGTTTTGAGTCATTACTTTTACAAGTGTGAATAGACTTTATTAAAGTATTACCTTGTTTATGTAGCTTGGGACCATTTAATCAATGTGGAGTTTAGTGGTGATGACTCAAACACTAAAATACTAAAAATATTAAACATTTAAAAAATAAAAATATTTATTTAATTTCTATGTGATTAAGTTGTGACAATTTGTTTGTTATCCAAGGAGGTCATAATTGTATGACCTAGTGTTGGGCCCTCAAGGTTGTAATTAAGAGCCATTGGTTGCAATTATTCCTAGGAGGAATTGCAACATGAGCATTGTGTTTATTTCCAAGAGGGATGACAATGTACGTGTGTTTATTATTGTTTTGTTCCTTATAATTTTAAAATCCTTCAAAATTATAAAATATAAAATTATAAATATTTTTTCTGCCTCCTATGGCAATACAAGTTTCCATTTGTATTATATGTATTATAATATCTTTTATATTTCTTGAACGCAATGATATGCACAAGTGTTCTTGGCAATTCACTCAACATTGTCTTCGAAGCTTATGACTAGATTGCACTATGACTTGTTACTTCATTGAATCATCATTATCATTCTAACCTTATCCCAATGAAATGAGGTCCACTTCATGCAACTTCTCTTTTTCCATTTTGCTTCATGATTGTACCAATGCTTGAACATAGATATAACTACTCTAAAAAGGAGCACCTTTCCATCATTTTAAATGATGCACCTCTACAAATATAATTGCAATAAAGATTTTAAAATTATACACTATATAAATGATAAGAAGCATTGTACCATGAAACAAATACCTAGAAGAAAGAATTAAACATTTGTGCCTATATATAAAACCTTCAAAACAAAACTTAATGGTCATAGGTTTGATTTTGATACCCACAAATAAAATCAATTAAAGCATATGTCATAATTGGAAACTTTTGGGTGAACACTTACTTCATTCACTCATCGTGATCTTTATTCTAACCTTATTCTAATGAAATGGTGTCCCCAGTATGCAACTTGTCTTTCACCCTTCGCCTCTTTTAAAACCATAGGTGATAGGTTCATCGAATCCTCTATTAAAGTTGCAGTAAGTCACCACCTTAAAACTTGGTTACAAAATATACTTCTTTTAAATGTCATCAATGGTTCATGCGCACGATTAAGTGCCGCACTTGTGGGGGAAACGTTGGATGCCATTGGACAGTAGCAGCTCCGTCTGTAGTGGGAATCAATATTCGCAAAAACCTAAATCGGAACAGTGACGTAATAAAGAACACTTTTCCGCGTTGAACCGAAGGTTCATTGTATCGAAGATTAACTTTTACTGAACCAAATAGTCCAGAAATATGATATCGTCAGTAACATTAAACAGCGGCGAGCAAACAGCATACGGCAAGCTGCTCTGAAGCCGAAATCATGGCCGCCAAAGATCGACAATTGGTGCTGGCCTTGGAAGGAACTGCTGCCTTGGGTCCTTTCTGGCCCCTTCTTCGTACTGAATATATTGACAAGATTGTTAGGTGCGCCTTGATGATTCTTTCTATTGTTTTTCGTTTTTCCTAAGATTACGGGTTCTGTCAATTGCGAGGAACTGCTGAATGCTGAACCGTTGCAATCTTTTTCAGTGAGTTTTCTAAATCCTAGTGTTTAGAACCAGAAAATTTCAGTGAGTTTTAGGCAGGGAGAGCTAGACGTTCGGGCCATAGTCGGTAACGCTGGTTATGGGCTAAAGTTACGCAGGTTGCTTGACCAAGGTTTTCTTTGAAGTTGTGGGAATTTAGGTGTATACCATTTTAGGCAGATCAAAGAATTTGGACGTAAAAGTACAAGACAGTTTGCCTTCGCATTTAGATTTAAAATTTCAAATTCACAGCAAAACAAAGAAGGTCGCATTGTCACTATAGTCCAAAAATTAAGGAAATGAACTTTATAAATAGAAAAAGAAATGGGGTAAGATTCAAAACGCTGCTGTCCATTAGTACTTTTTATTATTCAGGTTATGATGTTCATAGTCAGCCTACCGTAAATATTTCTCACTGTATTTTTTCGAACAACATGAAGCTAAAATTTATTATTTTATTTTTTTGTCCTCTCAAATGGGTTTTATGGAAATCTTTTTTAAGTTCCTCTTGGCACATAAAATACCCATGATCTTTCTTCCCTATTGTCATTCTTTTGCCCTATCACCATATTACCCTTAAGATCATTTTGGTAGAACTGGACCAACAATGCATCCCAAAAGCTTGGATAATTTCTTTCGTAACTTCGGAATCCTAGCTTTTCAGAAAATTAAATACAAGATAGAATAAAAATTGTGTCTTCATTTATTATTTGGATTTTTCTACAGATTTAAATTCAATTTTCCGCCAACAAAGAAAAGTGTTGTATCTCAACGGTAACTTATCGGCTTCTGTTGTCTATTTTTTTTAATATTTCATTTATTTTTGGGGAGCAGTAAGGGGAAAGGGGAATGATGCAATCGAAGTGTCCTCCAAGTAGCATTCTCAATAATATTATCCAGAGATGATATCTGATTTTCAAATACTATACATTGCACAAACTGCAAGGCCACGTAATGGTTAATGTTTTTGTCTTTGGATTTACATTCCTTTCCTTATTCAACAAACCATTGGTGTTGCAGCTCAATAGTAACTCACTGGCTTGTCAATCAAATGGCTTCATATGTGACATATGTCTGGAATGAATGTGTTGGTGTCTACAATAATAGCTTCAGCATGTGCTTACAATGATTTTTTTAAAAAAATTCTATAACCTGCAATTGATTAAAAGAGATTTTTTACAATTAATATTTTCTTGATGAATGTATCCAGATTATGTAGCTCAACTTTGATCCATTTGCTTGTCAATCAATGGGGTGCTGGTTTGATATTCACTTGTGGCATATACTTGTATTAAATAAGTTGTGTTCAGCAACAACAATCCCTTAGATGATGTTTCTCCTTCATATAATTTTGTTACTCCTTTGCCATAATTATCTTTTAAAGAAATGAGACATGATTTGTGGCATGAGGCATAAAGAAAGATGCAATGCTCGCACATGAGATGAAACAAACATTTGTGTTTTGTTGGTATAATATGCTCAACTTACAAAGTGGAATTGGGAATACTGGTGCTGTAAAATTTGTATGTACACGTATTTTTTTATCTTTTGCGAAGATAAGTGTAATTTTGCGATCTCTTGTTAATAATTCAGCAGTGGGAAAGACTATGGATCTAAACCAGGAGATATACAATTACTATGATCTATTCAGGCTCTTACAGTGTTTACATGTCATTGGACTTAATGCCATCATGGTGTTTATGCCTAGTGCAATGCTTTATTGGTAATACAAGCTCTGGCTTTTTGTCATAATTTCAAAAATGTCTGTCTTAACTGTTATGCTTAGACTTCAAGTGAGCTTAGCGTCCTCTTTACGTTTTGTATATGTCTAAACTAAACACTTTTTTGGGGGCATTTTTTATGTTTGAGCAGGGATACTGACATTTTCCTGTGTATTCAGGAAAGCTAATCATGCCTTTCTACTAAGGATTATTTCTTGGGCTACATATACTCTTTTGCATCTTTAGTATCTACTTCATTTATATTGTTTTAAATTCAAATAAATGTTTTTGCTGAAAATTTTGGTCTTCTGGGTCTTGTAGGATTTGTGGGTTACTTTTAGTTTTCCTTTAAAAAAAGAACCAACAATGCTTAACTTATTAACATGATACGATTAAATTTACCTGTAGATTTAGTAACAACATATATCACAAAGATAAACCAGAGGCAGTTTTATCACTAAGAGTATGTTTAAATTTACACAATATATGAGTTGAGGCCAATCACAGTTAGATTTAACTCTAAGAAGGGTGAGAAGAACAATCAAAATTATATGATTTGTTTAGATACTAAAATATTGTAAAGATTGTGGATTTGATATGTTTCCATGAAATCACAACCATATTCTCGATCTGTAGCTTCGTAAACATAAGCTATGCTCTATATGATTTAATGCTTCATATGTTTGCAAGAAGATTGTAAATAGCAAATGAAGAGTATCAAGAGCTATGGTTAAGTAATGTCATGTATTTATAATAGAAGTTACATTCTATATTTTTAATTAATGTCAAAGTTCCTTATTATCATTTTCATTGAATAATAGTGCATAGTTGTCTTTTTGTACATTTAAGAAGCATTGAATTCCTTAACTTCTTGAATTCCATGTATGATATTCTTTATTTTAGTTTATAGTCTGGTAGAAGGTTTTGCGATCATGATGATTCATCTTTGTTACTTATTATCCATTTGCAGGGCTTTCCATGGAAATGATTTCAGTGGTCAGGTATTACTTGCCTTGAAACATACAAATTCAATATATTGCTCTGATGAAGTATTTAGGATTATATCATAAAAGTAAAGTACGCTTTTAGTTTATTTTTACTAACGCTGAATTTTGCACTACAGATATTTTGTAGCTACATGGATTATTTAATGCTTTTACTAATTATATTAACCATGACTTTAATTACAATTAGTTTAAACATGTTCTCTTGATTCAAGATGACCATCTTTTTTGAGTGTCAATCAATCGTTAGTTTTGCATGCATTGTCCATTTTTTTTGTTAAATAGGTACTTCATTGCTTCCTCAAAAGGCCAGTTCATTGCTAGATGGTCTAAGATTGGGCTGTTGTAATGCATCCAGACCCATTCGCATCTAAGCTTCCTCAAAATATCAAAGAATCAAGTAGTAGCAAAAACTTCAGACAAAAGAGAGCTTTTTTCCGTTTTCTTTTTAGGCAAAGCCAAAAGAGATTTTGTTCTCATCAATCTAATTAACAGGCAGTTACACCAAGTCATAACAACCTCAATTGTCATATCACTCAACTTTGGCCTACCTATTTTCCCAGTTCTTAACTCAAACCCTTATTGTCTTTACTACTTCTCTTTGTTCTTTCTTTACACATCATACAATGGGAGTCTATTTCAAATTACCTGTCCTTAGCTATCTTTGCAATCCCTCTTATATTTTTGTTAAATTAATTCTTTTTTTTGAAAATAAGGAAATCCCAGATCTATTTTGGCCAGATTGCAGTTCAGAGTTTGCTAACTCCACAATTCAGATGTTGAAAAAACAAGATACCAAAATTGACAACCAAGTAAGATTTTTATAACCACGAAAGTAGATCAACTTTTTTGCCACTAAAAACTCATCCTTGTAATCCCCAAATCTTTCCATAGATTTAAAGCTTTAAACTATATAGAAATAATTGAGATACGTTTCTGTTGAAATATAAACTCATTACATGAGTTCCAGAGTGTTATTGCAATGCAGGGTAAAATAGCTCTCCACATCAATTTCCTCAACTAATTTACTCTAACAATATTTCATTTTTTTGCCAAATCATTAAAAGATACATTGAAATGCTTCCTTCTTTTAAAAGTTTATGCCCAGAGATCTCATACTGATTGAGCAAAAGTACAGGATATCAAAACATGATCAATATTCTCCAAAACTTCACATCTAGGACATTTATCATGGCCAATAATGCCTTGAGTTTGCAACCAGGAAAAGGTTGGCAGTTTATTAGATACAATTTTGTTCATAAGTAATTTGAGTCTTGGTGTTAAAGCTCTACAATGTCATTTTGCATTGATAGATTCACGATTACTGGGATAACAATGCTGATAAATGGACTTTGTTGTATACTTGGCTTCATCAGTGCTTACCCATTGAATCTTTGATGTTTTTCGTGTCTCTCCAATAAGGGGATGCATGGATGATTCTAGGGTCTAACTGAAATGACATATCATTATAAAAATATTTTGCTTTTACAACTTAAATCTAAGGCTTATTTTCATTTTCAATCTGCTAAGCAAGCTTGCCTAGAAGCACAAGCTTAAGACCTAATTGTTTCAGATCCCATCCACCAGCAGACCATGGTTGACAATTATTTTTCCAAGATTTAGTATGACAGTTTTGAGACAATGAAGTGGACTAGAGAAACTAATGCTTGAATTTTTCCAAAATAGAGATAGTGCTTTTTGGTGTCTTATATAACTGAAAAAGATACAAAAGCATGGACTGCATAATTGATCTTATGAACTAGAGTCTACCTGCTTGAGATACAAAGGTATTGTTATTATTTATGTATAGCTTGGAAGAAGATGTCACATGCATCACTTGTCCTGAAATGTAAATTGCAACCACCATTTTGAATTATTGAACAGCTTGCAGGCCATTTTAAATAATTCCAATGTATCACAAACATTTTTAGGAAATTCTGAAAGTATTATACCTCCATGATGGGGTGCAGTTGAACATGCAGTACTGATGAGGAAAATCCAGAATATATCCCAAACTGCATTGTTGATTGTGGTTGAGCTTGTGGTCTCCATTGGTAACGGTTTTTATGAATCAAAAGTTTTAATTCATAGTGCATTGTTACAAACTATGAAAAATGTTCAATTGCAACACCATGAGTTTATTGAGCAACATTAATGTTTAATTATCTTTAGAACTGTACAACTAAAATTTTAGAACTAGGACTCTGCAATAGTTTTTCTAATGACATCTTTCCAGGAAAGCCCAATCTGATGTGGTTATGTATTTGACAATAATAAATATAGCATAATGTTGATTAGAATACATCAGTCCTCGTTCTTATATCGTCTTGTTATATTTTTCAGCAGACTAATGCTACTGAAACCTTGGTTAAAGCATACAGTGCAGAGTACAATATTGGAAATAAACATTCCTGCACACCTTGTTAGAATATATGGGTAATTCACCCTTAATTAACAATAGTTTAATGTAGTAGTAGACATCTAGTAGATATAATAATTGGATGTAAGAAAAAACATCCTTTGTTTAAAACATTACAATGCAAATGGTTGTTCATTCAATGATCTGCATCACTATTTTGAACTATTTTTAGTTGTTATTGATTTATTTTCTATTATTTTTTAGTGTTCTATGACCTTGTGTTTCTGTTGAATTTCCTACTTGTTTCTGAAAATCTCATGTTTGCAAACTCATTTTGCACTGCATTTTCATATTAATTAATAACTGTGTTCCTAAAGAATAAAAAATACCTTACAAACAGCTTAACCAAAAACTACTTTTTTATGTTGCAATAATAATAATAATGATAAATTAATTATTAAATGTGGAAGTTATCTGAATTTATTAAATAAATAATGATAATAATAAGTCTGTCCAACTTTTCCAAGGTTATATATAAATACCCTCATTCTTTCTTACTATGGTTTTGGATTGTAAGAAGCAGAAACTCTCACAATGCATTTCATGTTTTGGTATTTTCAAATTCCCAATTCATGTGACAACACATAGGTAATGATAGAATGAACATGGTGTTACCTTACGTGCAAGTCGGACTCACAACTTGTTTCTTGCAAGGCAATGAGCTTTGGATACTTATTTAAGTGTACCTTCTTGGTTAATGTTTGTGATTTGCATCCTACAAGTCACAATTTGATTCTAGTAAATTATGTTGAAGTATGCAAGCATTTCACCTAACTTGTTTCTGACCCCCTAAAAAACAGACAAAAATTAAATGGTGTGGATGAAGAAGCCATTAAGACATGCCTTAAAGCTTTTAAGTCTTTCAACCAAAATATTTTTGGCAATGACAGTTGCTTCTCTAAAGATGAGTTTTTAAAGGCTTTTCGACACATTAAAGATGGTAAAGCTCCTTGAATGGATGGATTGCCTACAAAGATTTTATAAAAGATTTTAGCTTCTTGTTGAAAATGATACTTACCATGTTTATCTTGAAGCCCTTGAAAAAGGCAGTTTGGGGATTACTCTTAACACAAAAGTGTTTAAAAGCTTCTTCTAAAAGCAGGTGACTCTAGTACCATGAATAATTGGAGACCGATTACCCTGTTGAATGTTATTTATAAAATTATTGGTAAAGCTCTTGCTAACAGGTTAAAAAAATTTTCTTCTTGATCTTATTAGAAGAGAACGAATAGGTTTCATGAAGAGCAGGTTCATTTTAGTTAATGTAATAACTGTAGTGGAGTCTATGAATAGGGCTTCCAATACTGTTCAGGATGCTATTCTCTTTAAGCTTGATTTTGATAAAGCTTTTGATTGTCTTGGGTAGGATTTCCTTGTGAAGGTTATTAGACATCATAGATTGGGAGGAGCCTTTGAGAGACGCTGCAAATGTTATCTGCAGATGCAACTTCTGTTATTTTTATCAATGGGGTGTTTACCCCTTATATTCACCTTGGGAGATCTCTTTATATTTTCATCCTTGTTGCCGATGCTTTAGGTGCTGTCTTCAAAGCTAAGAGTATGTTGGGGCATTCTCATGGCATAAATCTTCCTAATTACGAGATAGTCTTTCATAGTTAATCAGAGAAAAAGAAGTTGATTTTCAGGCCGTTGTTAATTACATTGAACTGTACTGTCATGCCTCTAAAATTCGCTAGCAGAAAACTGAAGCCATCAATTCTAACTTTAGTGATAGGCCTTCTTAGACTTACATGTTCAATATTAAATGAGCCTCTTCCCCTATTCATTTTGTGGGTTTTTAGAATTCCATGGGCTGTTGTATATACTTCCATACAAATATGACAAAGAATGCTTGACAACATGAAAACCAAGACTTTGAACTGGGGAGCCAAACCTCTTTCACCAGCTAGGGGGCTTATTGTTTTCTCTCACATCGTTAGTGTTATTTTAGTGTACTTTGCTTCATTTATGGCTCCTTTCAGATTTGTTTATGATTCTGTTAATAAAATTCTTTGGTGTTATTTATGAGGAAATAATGATGATTGCAAAGTCTTTAACCACATGGCTTGGAACACCTGCCGACAACTTAAGGAGCATGGTAGCATAGGAGTCCTTTCTCTAGGAGTTCAAGGTCGTCTTCTTGCAGCAAAATGGATTGTTAAATCTCTAGAGGGTAATGAAGCTTGAAGAATCTTATTTAGATATCATTTTGCTTATTGAAAGATTGACTATTCTCAAGGTAAGCAAGTAGTATATTGGAGTAACATGATTTTTTCTAATGCTGAAATTTAGACAAAAGGTTTTTATGTTTTTCAACAAATTTAGAAATGTTGATATAAGGTCAAAGGATATAAGATTTTCTAGTTTCTAGTCTCAGTAGGTCTATCAAGGGTTTGCACTTAGTTAGTACTTATTTGCTATTATTATGGATGCATTAACAAAGGAAATACAAGATAAAATGCCATGGTGTATGCTATTTGTAGATGGTATTGTGTTAGTGGATATAGCTCGAGAAAATATTACTTCTAAAATGGAAAAGTAGAGGTATGCTCTAGAATTAAAAAGCCAAAAAGTCCCTTACTACAAATCGTTCTACTACCTAAAATCAATTCTCCAATCAAATGGTGATATTGATAACGATATAAGAAATAGGATTGAGGCAAGATGGTCAAAATGGAGATAGATTAGTGATGTTCTATGTGATAAAAGAATCTTAATAAAAATTGCATAATATAGACATTAGAAGAAGGCTTGGAGTAGCTTCTATTCCAGATAAGCTATAGGAATGATGTCTTATATGGTTTGGGCATATGCAAAGAAAATTTGAAATGTTGCTACATCATTATTTGAGGAAAGCAACTGAAAATAAGATCAAAAAAGATATGGGGAAAATAATTAAAGACTTGAAGAAATTGTGCAAATAAACAAGGATGTAATTTTTCATAGAGGTGAATGGTGAAAAAGAACTTATGTAGTGGACCTTATTTTGTTAGGACAAGGCTAGGATGATGATGAACCTCTAGAGTCATTCTTTTTGCTCATGACTGTTTGTTTTTCTAATAGAGTTAATTGATTGATTAAAGCTAGATTGCTTTAGATCATGGATTTTTCTTGTAACAATAGAAACCATTGTGTTAGATGGCCAGTTCTCAAAATGAGATTAAGGATTTAAAGTTCAAATTTACTTATAACTAAACGCATTGAGAGCATTGGAGCATTGCATCAATGGTAGTTCAAAGATTAGTGGGAAGATTGGAAATGACCTAATGATACTCCTTTGAACAAGTTTTCCCTTAGTAACTGTAATGCCCATTCATAGGGAGCAAGAGCTAGCAATCGAAGCCCCCCAGAAAGAAAGCTAGTTGAAAGAAGAAAATGCCTAGGTGGTTTTCTTTCTACAACAATCAAGTAACAATAACCTATAAAATTAAAATGAAATCAACAATGCCTAGATCTAGCTCTAAAACAGGTCAACCAATATTAATTTTAAGAATTAAGAGATAATTTTATAAAGAAATAGCCATAGTAAAATATCTGTGCAAGATTCATCAGATTTTTAAAAATCAAACTTTTTGTTATTCAACCTAAAAAGAAATATCTAACTAGGATCATTTACATGTTTGTAAACTAAAGAAATGACCATAAAGCAGATAAATTAATAATCTCATATTTGTTCAATCACATAATAATATTTTGTAATTTCCAGCAACACACAAAACAAGATCATCTGAATTTAACTCTTGTAACCATTCTACCAGTAATCATTTAATCAGGAAATTCATATGTTCAATAGTAGAGAATAGATAGATCACAACCATAAATTAACATCCTAGGTTTTCCTCCACTCCATCAACTTATGGAAAGATATTAAAATCAGACTTGAGAAGGTATAGGAAAAAAAGTATGATTCAAGATTTAGATCCAAGATTTATGCATTCAAAGGGGGAGGGTTCATCAATTGAATTCCAACCAAAACTCAAGAATTCAACAATTTAAAAACATTCACAATTATCCATGGGCCCAAGGATGCTCTCACTTTCTGTCGGCGATACCAATCCTCATATCAAGGATCCTTGGCCTCTGTTGGCAATCTTTTGTCAAAAATGCCCCAAATCGTTATGGGTGTTTTTGAATTGTTACAAAAACAACTCTCATCCAAGTCATTTAGGTGTGAGAGTGCAGAGGATGGGCATAGAGATCCAAAAAAAGGTAATAAAGGTTTCAAAAATTTAAGCTTACAACAACAATCTTGATATTTTCATACAAGCATTGTGAAGGTGGTTAGACAAGCAAGAAGAGAGAAGTTTGAGAAAATCAGCCCTTGCTAGCCATTATCAAACATAACAAAGATGGATCATTTTACCTCCTTGCTTAGATATCTTGCTTACTAGGAGAAATTAATTGCTATGCCGCACTTGTTTTCTTTCTCCTTGCTATCTCTTGTAGTAGCCATAGTTTTCTCTCCCTTCCCAGCCACTCTCTATTGTTATATCTTTTTTTTTTTGTTTTGCTCAACTACTTTTGCCTTGTGTTTTTTTTCCCTCTCCTCATCTTCCTATTTCTAGGTGGAATAAGGGATAATGGATGATTTCTTGTAACTGACTTCTTGGGAATTGTTGTATTCTTTTCTTTCTTTTTAAAGTTCTCTCACTTTTCTTTTTCAGCAATGAGTCATGAGTTCAATTCTCTTCATGATCACTATAAAAAAATCAATAAACTATGTATATTCACAGGTTGCAGGTTCAATTTCTAAATCAACAATTTTTGATATTTCAGAATTCAGATTTTGCTAGATCTCAGGTTCAATTCCTCTTGATAATTACAAAACATTCCAGCATAATATTTATCTCTTTATCATTCAGAGTTGTCATAAGATGCAAGGAAAGAGTTTTCAAAATAGATTCATGATAAGGGCAGTTCAAGATACATAATCAAATAAGGCACCTTCTTTTTTAGGTCATCAGTGATGTGAATTTTTCCATGAGCCTAGAGGGTACTTATACTCTACTATTTTAAACTAAAAAGAGCAATGCATCACATTTAGATTAAGTAAAATAAAAAATAAAATATCAAGCTATAATATTTGCACACAATATCCCTAATTCATGGGTCAGGTTCCTCCAACTTGATTCATAGGTCAAGTTCCTCAATATGAGCATTCTTCCTCAATATGAGCATTCTTTTGCATCTCAACATACCTATTTAGCTCTTGAGGCACACCTTAGAGCATTGTCTTTTGTTTTTCTTTTGTTTCTTAGCATCTCTATTGAAATAGAACAGAAAGATTTTGTTTTCCCATATATTATTTATTATTATTATTTTAAAACATTCCCAGCATGTATTTTAAATCACATTTCTTATGCATAAAGTATTTAAAGATTTAATCATAATACATCTAAAAATTTGGTCAACAAATTTATTACTAATCCAATTAGCCATTTCCACCACAGTTCAAGCAAAGCGCACACACAAGTTGTCAACAAAACATGCACACAAACACACAGAAAGACTATTACAATTGTTAACGCAAAAACTCAAGAAGTGGTTCATTACAATAACACTTGGTTGTGGTTTAATAGTTTTCACAATATGCATTTGGTTATGAATAACAAATGGAACCTTGATTGGTTTGAGGATGTGGAAAAAGTTTTGCATATAATTTGTAATTCCAAGGCCTAGCCAAAGCAAAATATCTTTTTTTGGTGTCATATTCATCAAAGCTTGCCTATTGGTCATTGTCTTCAACATAGTGATATTAGTTAACTTGTTTATCCTCTTTGTAAAAGCCAAGATAAGTTTTAGCATGTGTTTTGGGATTCTAATTTGGTTTTAAATATTTTGGATTAACTTTTTTGTTTGCTTGATATGAGAACTCTTGTTACTTATCCAGGTTTTATTTTGCCTGAAGATATAGTTAATAATAGTTTTTGGTTAGTGCATCAATAGTTGATCCTCTTGGGACCTTGTTTGATGGGATAAGCATTGAGCCTTTAGGCAATGATTTTTTTCTTATATAGTTGGTAGTAGTGTAAGAAAGGGATGGTATATTCTTTTATTGGAGAGCTTGCATTTTATACGGAAGTATCATTGTCAAGCTTCGTGTAGTAATGGATCTGTTTTTTCTTTTTTCTTTTTGACTTCAATTGTTTTCTTATTTATTCTTCAATATGAAGCTCTAAGAGACTCTCATAACAATCGATTTATGAGAATTCTTTAGAAAGGAATCATTTAATTGCTGGTTTCTTTCTTCTATGTTAGAAAATAAAAGGATCTTTTAACTGATAACCATCTCAAGGGTTCAGTTGCTTCTTCTTTTATCAAATGAATTTTAGGGATTTTATTAAGGTGTTGCCCTTTCTCTGATTCTCTCTACCTTAACAACCTCCCTAACTTGGTTTGACGGACCCATATGATCTCCAAGTGGATGCTAGTAACTAATTATTTAGGAAATGGAAGTTTTTTCCAAGTGGTTTCCTCAAATCGTTAAGGGTTTTATTTGGAATAAAATTTTGGACTTTTAAATAGCTACACCAATTGCATCCATCTATTAATCAATTTATTAAATAATGCTAACAATGCTAATACTTAAATGCTAGATCATATGTGTCATTGCATTAAAGATAAATCTAGAGATCATTCAACATCAATAATAATTTTATTAGCAACAATGAGAGTCTTATCATAAGTACAAATTATGATACATAACCATAAAATATAATTAAGGATTGTGGAATCTAAGGAGTTGATGATTAGTGGAAGTAAAATGGAATACATTAACACTATTTTTAGTAGAAAAACATGTAATGAAGATTAGAACTCAAAACCATAAAGTTACATAAAGTAAGGAGTTCAAATACTTGGGATTACTTGTACAAATGGATAGTGAGATTAATAATGATGTGATAGATGGAGTTGAAGTAGGACAGATGAAATGGAGAGAAACTAGTGGTATGCTTTATGATAAAAAAATTCTCCTTAGGTTGAAGGGAAAGTTTTACAAAGTTTTTATCAGATCTACACTTTTATATGGAATGGAATGTTGCCCTATCAAAAAGTGTTCGTTTCAATGTGTGTTAGCATAGATGCAAATGCTAAGGTAGATGTTGAGTGTCATTATAAACCATAGAATCAACAATTTTCTTTTTAAGGGAAGCTGGGAGGTAGTACCTATAGATGAAACTAGTAAGGAAAGTCATCTTAAATGGTTTTGTAATGTGAAGAGGACCAAAAAAATGCACCTGTTAGAAGAGTGTACATATTTGAAATTGGGAGAGAATAACAAAGAAGTAAATTGAAACATACATGACATGTAAGAAGAAAGAAGGATATTCATTGTTTGGGTATTAATGCTAATTTTGCTTGTAACAAAGTTGAATGGTAGCAAGAATTCATGCAACCAATGCATGTTGTTGGGCTAAGAATAGAATGATGATGATGATGAACTACAAGGCATGATCATCAATGTTAATTACTTGCCACCTAATGTCTATATTCAGAAATACCAAAATTTAAGTCACAACTACAAATTTCCTGGAACTCCTAAGAAGCATGTAATGTTGGATCCTACTAGTGCTAGCAAAACATTCATACATTACAAGTACAAGCCATAGTTAACTAATAATGCTTCAAAATCAATATAACACACTACAATAAACCTTAAATATCCCATTGGGCACCTACATTCAGACTTGAACTCAAAACCTCTTGCCGCGGCACGCGACGCTGAACATTGGGAATGAGAGGCAAAATGGTAGGAAGCCCTCACGCAAGCACGGGCCGAGTTGGAAACCTAGTTCCGAGAAAGGGAGCAGGAGAGAGTGAGGCAACAAACCCTGGCCAATGCAGCCCAGGCTTGGTTGGTGGACGAGATCCGAGCCCAAGTGAGAGACGAGTTACTTTAGGAGGAAAATGCTCGAAGGGAGCGCGAGGCAGTTGAACGAGCCCAATAAGAACGAGAGCAGGAGGAGGAGGCACAGAGACAGCACCAGCTAGATCGGGCACACAAGCAAAGTGCGCGCCAATGGCTTAGAACCGGACGGTGTCCTTACATCATCCTGGGCGTTAATTGTGACTGCACATGGGGGGAGCTCAGGTGCCACATCCGTCGGACCTTAGCGCATTTCCATCTAGATGGGGGGACGTCGACGGAGGATCGGAACCGGCGGGAAGCGGCCATGCAAGGAATCCAACAGGCCGCCAGTTTTGTGGACACGGAGCTCCATTGCAACACGTTGGACATACTCCATGCTCTGGAATGGCCACATGTTGCCAACGAGCCCATAGCGGGTTTGCAGTCTCCTGCCCCCCAATGTGGTTTGGGACCTTTTGATGTCGTTGTTTCCCCCCACACCCCCACCCCCGGGTCTGATTTGATTTGAATTGGAAATTTTTGGGGCGGCCCCCCCCCCCCTCTCAGTGGTTGAGTCTTGCCCCCCATGTCGGGAGGCCGTGCCTGCCCCCCACCCCGGTTGTTTTGGGATAGAGCGTTTTGATGTAAAAGACGGATGCACGGTCGGGCCGTTGCACGATTGGGCACAATGGTTTTCGAGGTGTAACCACCTCTCACATGGGCCAACGTTGTTGACCCACATTCTGTAATATCTTGTACTCTATCTTCACTAATACAATCCTGAATATTTCTTCAAAAAAAAAAAAAAAAACACTTCCAATAGTGTTGTGTTGTTATATGTTAAGTTCATAAAACATTTGAGACATCAAAATAACACTTAAACTATTCTCCTAATCCCATAGCAAGGTTTCGCTTAAAGCCAATTTAAACAAGTTTTAGACATGGATTGTTGCTAATCTAGGGACTGTCATTTGGAGTGTTGGTAAGGTGCTTGTTTCTCAAGTTGAAAAACATGGGTTTGTGCTTGGGTGTAACCTCTTGAAGAGGGTAGGCTTTTTCTTGTCCACTGATGCTCTTGAAACCCTGCTTGGTGGGATGAGCATTGAGCTTTAGGCAATTATCCTTTGTTTTCCTGCTGAAATCTCCAAGAATTGTTGTCCTTTTTGAAATAATGATTTCTACTATGAACAAGGAACATTGTCTCTGAATGATATTTGAAATCTTGAATTGAACAAGCTATAGTTTGCCTGCTTGTGAATTTAAATTAAAAGGGTCATCACTTGGAGGTGTGAATTTACATTGATTATTTAAAATTATTTTAATGGATATGCAAGTATATTTAATAGTACCATTGAAATGAAATGCAAACGTTGCTTTATCTTGCATAAATCTCTTTTGTAATGAGTGCGTTTGTATTGAAACCAGAAATATTCGCCATCTGGAATATATACTTTGAAAACTTTGCAAGTTCTAGTAGGGTGATCTTCCTCTATCACCCTAAGCTCAATAGTCTACTTTGAATGGGTTGGCACCCTGTGGAATCTAAAATATTTCTTCTAGGGCCAACTATTGGTGAGAGATTATAGACTGTAGAGTATAACTCTCGCTACGAGAAAGCAACTAGTAAGATTATTGTATATTTTTATTTTTTTGGGATTGAATGGACATCTCTAAATCTATAATGACCAGGTCACAAAAAGATAATTCCATTTATAAAAGAACAAACAAAACAACATATAAACTACTTTCCACTTTTTTTTTGCCAAGGGATATAACTAAACCAGTTTGATCTAGTTACAATTTCTTTGAAATTTTGCAGCATCCTTCCAAAGATCCAAAGTAGCAATTCACACCATACCATACCTTGCTATTTTCTATAATGATATTGTTGCTATGCCAACAAAAAAATCATTAATAAAATTAGCTGCAAGTGGTGACCTATGAACACTATGCCTTAGCGCATTTGAAATTTTCTGAATAAACTGACAGTTTATAAAAAGATGATTAGCATTTTCTATTGTTGAAGAATATAAAACACAACTTGGATCTTCTATAATGTTCTTGTGTGCTAGATATTGACCAGTGAATATTTTTCCATGAAGCATCTTACTAGCAAAGAGACAAATGTGAGGATTAAAAATGGGATTTTGGATATCTACTAGATTTTGCACTCCATCCACAGGGTGTAAAGTGGTATAAGCTTTTTTTTGTGAAGTAATCTAATCTATCACACCACTTCCATTGGTCATTATGCAAAGAAACATGCTGAAAAAACCAATGTCTTATAGATGGAAGCCCTTTCCAATTAATGTCTTATAGATGGAAGCCCTTTCCAAATTGGAGAGGGATTAGTAATCCTAAGAGCATTAACAAAGTGAAAACCACCATACAAGTAGTTTGCTTTCATCAGTTGAACCCACTTTCTATTTGGAACATACTGCTACCAAGCAATCTTTTCTAACAAAACATAGTTAATATCTTGTATATGCCTTAGATTCCATTTGCCACAGGACCATGGTTTACATGTTGTATTCCAATTTAAAGCATGAAGTGTTTTCTTCAAATGGTTAGACCACAAAAAAAGTTCTTTCTTTTTTCTCTATTTTAGAAATTTTTGTTTTATGGCAATCAAAGCACGAAAGATAATGAAAAGGCAAAGCCTAAAGAGTAGATTTCACCAACTGTGACTGACTAGCTTGTGATAATGGCTTAACCTTCCACCTAGCATGTCTGTTATCAATCTTTTGAAGAAGTGGGTATTCTTCATACAATCCACAAAGATAGGAAGCCCAAAATACGCAGTAGGCAATGAGTTAACTTCACATTCCAATAAATCAATATATTCCTGTAAAAGTTCTTGATTAATTTTAAAATAGAACACACCACTTTTATTTAAATTGTTTTTTAAATGGGAGGCATTTGAAAACTTAAATAATGCTGTATGCAAGTTTGTTACAAATTCTTGATTCCCATCAAAGAACAGAAAGGTGTCATCAATAAACTTGAGTATGTGAAAGAATTGCAATAAAAAACTGGCTGGATGCCTTTTATAATATTTGCTAATTTTCAGTTTTCTTGAGTAGGGTCCCTAACCCTCCATGGCTAAAATAAAAAGAAAGGGAGAAATAGGATCACTTTGCGTTAGCCTATTTGAAGATGAAAAATTCCCAAAGGGATGGTCATTAATAAGAATGGAACATCTAGATTGCAATTTTGTGTCCAATGATTAGGAAAGGTCATTTTCTGTAGCACAGCTCCCATATAGCACCAATTGATTGTATCGTAAGTTTTTGAAATGTCAAGCTTTAAGGCAATGCTAGGCTCCTCTTGCAAATAGGCTGAATTTGCAAGATGATTGTTCAAACCATGGTTCCCTTCTTTGTGGCTTAAAATATATACAATCCTTCCCAATTTCATTATCTTTTCCATCAAAGAAATATTTGCAAATAGGCTTAAGATAACTGGGCTCCTTTTGCAAATGGGCTGAATAAGTAACCCCTATTAAACAATGAGGTGTTAGCTTAGTGGTAAAAGTTTTGGCTTAGTAACCCCAAGTTACAATTTTGATTCCACTGGGCAATACTGTGTTATAATTTTTTTTTAAAAATTCCATAGAAAGGAAATTTGAAATTGGTCTGATAGATCCAAGGGGTCTCAAGGGAAAGGAAAAAATTTCAGTGTTCATTTCATTAAACAAAAGTTTATAGCCACTGATTACTGCATTTTACTGATTTCCATTCAGCTGAACATAAAGATAACTGGTAGTTTGATACAAAATGTGAACCACAGATTCTTTTTATTTTGGATTCTATGGTGGTAGTGCTTTGAGAAAAGATGCTATGTTATTATAATTGTGTGTCCTGTTTATGGATGGCCATTGATCATGATGATATTTTATCATCTTGTGGATTACTGCAGAAAGTTGCTGCAGGAGCTGCTGAAATGGCATTGGTTGTTTTCTCCACACATGGACCTCATGGTGGTATGGTGCTTGTGCAGTTAACCTAGATATTCCATGTGATTTCTCCTTTACCATGGGAAAATTGTCTTCGGAATTAGCTGTTTAACAGTATTTTTATAACTTTTATTATCACTATACTTTAATTGATCTAACAAGTAATTTTACTGAATTATAGACTGCTAGTTTTGCAAGCAATTTATTTGCTATCATTATAATTCCTATGCATTTAATATAATTTGCAACGGCAGCTGATTTTTCTCTTAGCAAAACTTTACAACGTGCTTCCATGGTTAGTTTGGATGAGGGAAAGCATGATTAGAGAAAGCCACAATCACGGGCTCACACTTAAGAAGGCTGTGTTTTATGAACTGAACTGAAATTCTTTTCATTATGTCCATGTAGAGACACCAGGGATCTGTTAGACCAGTTCATTTTCAGGTATTATCTTTTGCATGATTCCGGTATACCCAAGTTTAATGCACTCAGACCAAACCTGTGATTTGTATGATGCATGTCACAAGTCTTAACTAAGTTACATGTGTGCCTAATGGCTGAACCATCACCTTCGTTGAACATAGTTTGGAGGTTGTAAGTAGACATGATAAAATGCAGGAAATTTAGATACAAATATTTGGAGCATGACCAAAATTTTGCTTGTTTCTTCCAGATATCCCTGAGAAAAATGTGCTTTAGAGTCCACAGGTAGCAAAATGACAGAGATTAGGGGAATGACGAGTAGGCCAGGAAATAATTGTGAAATAACAAAGTTCTTTGTAGGGCTTCTAGTAAGAGTTATACACTATATGTGAGATGATCTAAATGTGAATAAGAATAGAACATGCAAGATATAGGATCACTTTGCCTACTGGCCTATCTAAATTATCTAATGGCAGAGGCAAGATTTGTCTGATATTGCTATGTCAAGTATAGTCAAGGTCAGCTGTTTCAGCAGTAATTTTTTTTTTAAATTGTTACTGGCATAGCGAACTTTTTACTTTATAATGTATCCACCGATCACCTTAACATTCTATCCCTCATCCGAATATCACCCGCTATGCGATCCAATTATTTTCAATCATATTGGCAGATTACAAGCCATATTCTAGATTATCATTATTTCATTATATCTGATTTTTTTTTTCAAATATACAAATGCTTCCAACGAGGACAATTTGTTAGTTCTGTTTTCATGGAGATGTCTTCCAATATCTTGTGGCATGAGCACATCCTTAATTTAGAAATTAGTTTGAATATATCTGCATTTAGTCTTAATGCAATTTTATGTTTTCATTTTTTTGGTCATAGTTACTTATTGTTTGTATTGTTGGATGTAGCCTGTTTGGTGCAGAGAAGTGGATGGACAACAAATCTAGATGTATTTATGAAGTGGCTTTCGTCAATCAGCTTTTGTGCAGGCGGTCTAGGATATGCTGCAATAGCTGATGGACTAGCTGAAGCATTGTTGGTATATTTCTCTGGTCATTGTTAAAGCACATATAAAACTTGACTGTATAGGCGTATAGTTTATGGAAAGCAAGGGAAAGCATAGATAGGTGTCAAAAAAAAGCTGATTCTCCCGTGTATTTTCATACATCATATAAATATAAAAGTTCTACAAAGTATTATTAGGTTGATTTTTTGAAGGTATATTTTCGTATTTTATTTCACAGAGATAATCAAATGGTTCTTGTAGGTAAAATGTGCTAATAGATGTTTCAATGCTTTGCTTTCTCTTTACAGAATTTCTGGTTTTGAGGTTCTTTTTTTGTTTGTTTTTTGGCTGGGAGTTATGCTGTCTATTAGTTATCTTAATGCAAAGATGCCGTTGCTTGAAAGTTAGTATCTTTTCAATTTTTGGAAGAGTGGATCTGATGAGTTTTAGTGAAACTTCTTTCAGATGTTATCCTTTAGCCAGCCTGGAAATCAAAGTTCACAGACAAAGCTTAAGCATTGTGTGTTAGTTACAACAAGTAAGCCATATCCTCTTCCAACACCAGTTCCCCGACCGCCAGGTTATAGTTTGACACAACAAAATGGGAATCTTGACGCTCAACCGCAACAGTGGTTCGCTGATGCAGAGACCGTGGCCAAGGCATATTCTCAGGTTCTTTTATGACATATATACTTTCAACCTCTCAAATGTTTTGACGTATATATATGGATATTTTAAACAAGGTTTTATTATGCTAAATTTAGCATGCTTTTGTATCAGGGTTCAGTTTCTCTTTCAATTATATCTCCAAAGGAGCTTCCGTCACTTAAAAAGATATATAATGCTGTAAGCCACTTTTTAACTGTATTCTGTAACTCTCAAATATATGCCAAAAATATATTTATCTTCTTTTTCTTGTAACATATATACCACAAATATATTTTTTGAGTATACCAAAAAGAATTACTCCACAGCAGCACCTGAATGTATGATCTTTTATTTACACTTGGCTTATTTGCTATGTAGTTCTAAAGTATGTTTGACATTGCTTTGTGTTTCAGTTATTATACAAATCAATTTATCACCACACATTAAAAAAAAAAAACAGATATACTATGATAGTCTTTTATTATATAAATGTTTCAAACTTATTTGCATTTCATAGTAATATCCTCTGCCATGTGTTAGGTAGAGGAACCCAAGATGCTATTTGTGTAAGGATAGTATTTCTGTTAGAACAACTGTAATGTGTTGCCAGAAACTGCCAATACATCTTTCAACTCAGAAATGTTGTCCAACATGAAATGATACCAATATTCTCGTTCTGACTGCTTGTTGACTTGCTGACAAAGGCTTGCAAATCACATTGTGTTGTAATTTACAAATATGTGATATGGTTGTCAAACAAATGTTCCAATACGTCGAGTATGAACATATTTTATTTTAAAACTTAGTCTTGTCTCGGGTTAGAATATGCCTCTGCATTTTGTGACACATACAATAATACAGTCATCCTCAGGCTATCTTCTCCCTCTTGATTTGAGACATTATGCTTACTTTTTTAAAAGAAAGTATTCCTTTGACAGTTCTGCAGTTGTACTTCTCTCCTGAAAATCATTGGCAAGTATTTTGCAGACACTGTCAACATTCTGAAAGAAAAAATCTTCGATTCTCTTAATGGTCTGTTTAGATAAATGTTCTTAAGTCTTCAATGCTTGAATATTATGTTGGAGTTCAATAAGGTAATATTAATCGTTGAAGCCTTTACCAGTTTGGACTCTAGTTGAATGTTTCTTGTTTTTATGTATTTTTTTATTAATCTTTTTGATTGCATTCTTATGTAATGGATCTTTGATCATGTTCCTTGGCTGATCTCTAGATCCTAAGAAATTTGTGGTTTTATCCAATTCTAAAAGATAACTTGGTGGTTAAGGCTTGTGACTTGCATCCTACAAGTCAGAGGTTTGATTTCATAGTTATGCTGAAGGTACAGCCAAATAATGGCTGAAACTGAACTAGTCCAACAGATCCCTACGGACTTTTCATGGTCATAAGAGAAATAGTTCAGTTGAGTAAAATTTCATGTTAACAAAATCAAATCAGTTGTATTGCATAGATGAAAATTGCAACTTCATAGAAAAAGGTTATCTTAATATTAAAATTGTCACTTTTTAAATAAAATATGTAGACCCTTTCTCATTCTCTACTTTTGGAAAAGTTAGTTTGGTTGGGTTTGGACAAATATTTCTGGTTTATAAGTTCATTTTTATCATTTTTAGATTTAAAGGTGCTAATTTGTGTGTTTCTGCAGGCCAAACTTAATCCTACATCAACTGACTCTGTGAATGACAGTGTAAAGCACCCACAGCAGCATATGGTCCTTATTTCTGAAGGCTTTGTGGATGCTTTCTCTGCATTAAGTGGTCCTGGAACTGTTTCTGTGAATGCAAATCCAAGCATGATAAAATCTGAAGTGTCTGCACCCACACATCCCACTTCTGTTCCGCTACCTGCTTCTGGTGTGAAGCCCCCATCAAACCTTGCAGGTCTGTTTGTGTTTTAAAATCTAGAGTTCCAAATATTGCATTGAATTGGATAAATTAATTATAGTATTATAGCCCCAAATATCTGTTGTAAAGTAAGAAAATGTAATAATTGTGAAGACACCACCTTGTTTAATGTGGAAATGCATAGTATACAAAATGGTGTGCACTGCTTTGTATTTGGAATTGTATATGCTTTCTAAACTGCAGTTCTTAAAAATTTTATCTCATCCTCCTCCTCCTAGTCCTTAAATTTTATTTCTGTGTTTGATAATTCAGTCAGTAGTTTGATGGCTACACACCAACCAGCTGCAAGCAGGCCATTTCCTCTAGCCACAGTTAAAGTGGTAATGTAGAATGTTTTACTGTAGTTTTTACATGTTATTTATTTTTATTATTTATTCTTCATTTATTCATACAATATAGACATGACATATTCAATGCCATTTGTGATGATAATCCAGGAAGCTCAGACAAGCAGCCCTATGACTTGTGCACCCAGCATAACTCACATGTCATCGTCATCCCTTCTACATAGCAGTTCTCAAATGTTACCTGGTCAGTTCTCCTCATCTGCAGGTATTGCATCCCAAGAGGCAAAACCAAACATTGAAAACACTGATATGCAAGATGTTAAGCCTTTTCCACAACAACTTCGGCCTGGAAGTACTCCAGCTTCAAATGTGAGTAGCTTGTTGAACAATCTATCACAGAACCGCCAAGTCATGAGCTCAGCTGCTTTACCAGGAGTAAATAATACACTTGGTATTCAATCGACTGGAAATACTCCTGCAATGCATGTCTCTAACATGCTAGCTGGTGGAATGGGATCAGCTCCCATGTCGTCGGTTCAGGCTGTTCCCGTTTCTGGACAATCAGCTTTAGCAACAACTGCAACAACGGCTGGCCTGGGGGTAGTGGGGCAGGGCCAACAAAATGTTGTTCAGAACACATTTAGCTCAGGAGCGAACATTTCGGCAACATCAAATATAGGTGCTACTCAAACTGTGTCTTCCACAAATGCTGGTATAACTGGAACTCAAGGCCTAGTTGGTATTCCTCAGTCCCTTCCAGGTATGGGGTTGGCCACAGCAGCACAGATGGGACAGAGTGGTACAGGAATAAACCAGAATGTATTAACTGGAATTGGACCTGTGGGAGTAAGCTCTGCTGCAGGGTCGATGGTTCCAAAACCAAATGTGCCCCAGCCCGTTCAGATAAGTTTACAGGGACTTCCTGCAGGCAATGGAACAACAAGTAACATTCAGTTGCCATCATCTGTTACCTCTGCCCAGCAGCTAGCCAATCTTTCAAAGTATCTGAAATTCTGGGAGGTAATATTTCATGTGCAAGAATTTGGTCCTTTGATTTTTCTCTAATTTTCTAGTTTTTTAAATTGTGTGTTGCTCTTATATTCAGCATCTAAAAGTACATTGTCAATTTAGATATATCAAATTCTAGCAACTACTGGAAGTTACACAGAAGGAAACATGGCATATGATAACTGTATTTTCTCAAATTTTCTCATTAGATCAAATAGTTTCAGTGATTATGGTTTTTCTGTTATTATTTCTTGGAAGGAATAAAAAATACTCACGTAGAGTTTAAAGAGTGTAACTTAGATATTGGGTGGCTGGGGTGAAAGTCATCGTATAATGGTGGGGGAGGATTACAATTTGTTCAGATTTGACTTAAGTATATTCCAAGATATTTTGATTCTAGGCTTATTGATGCCATTGAAGTTCGTTGATATATTGGACTACCGTAAGGCTACAGCGCCGTATGGTTCGAAACTGATCCGAACGGTAATTTGGCAGCACCTGTCCTACCCTGTCCTGTCCTGCCCCTCACATTTCTAAGCGCAAATTTGGAACATGATTTTCTTTAACAGAATCTTGGAGGAAGGAATGCATCTCTTGGATTGGGATAAGTTTGGTTGCAAATGCAAAATTGATGTGGGATAACTTCAAAATCCACACAATTTGAATATGGCACATTTCTGAAAGTTGGCATGGATGATTTTGAATAAGGATATAATCCGATCTATGAACTTTGGGATGAACGAAATTGAAGATATTGGAGGGACAGGAAATGAAATAGATAGAATTTGGTGGTTGGGAGTAAGCGGTTAGAAAGGGAATTTGACATAAACAAGGGGATTTGACTGCCATATCTGAAACTTGCAGGATTGAAGCTGTTGCTTGTGTTTAGTGATGGTTGGTATGATAAAAATGGTTACTTTGGTTTGTTAACTTCTGTGTAATAATTTTTCCTTAACTTTGGTAACATTGCAGATCAGGTTACATGGGTTACTGAACAAACACCATACATGTTAAGACAACAGCATTATCAACAGGACTCAAATTAGTTTACTACATATGATTATCATACTAACCAAAAGAATTCTGAAATTGGTCCGATAGATGCAAAGGGTGTCCGTGGATGTAAGTAAAAATTTCAGTTTCATTATTATCAGCAGTGAAATCCACCAAACTCAAAACCAAAACTCTTAAACAACAGTGTTTGCATAATCCAGATGAAATCTACCTAGAAGTTTGCATAATCCAGATGAAATCTACCTAGAAGTTGCATGACAGATGAGACTGACCTTGGTATGGCTAACAAACATAGTTACTAGAATTGAGAAACAGAGCAACGTGATGGCAACGGAAACGTGACAGAAAATGGCCAAGGAAAAGGCTGTGGAAAAGAAATGGAATAACGAATTCAAGCAATAATCTAGAAGAATTTGAATATTTCTATGTCAAAAATGAAACAGAAGTGAACACGGAAAGGAAATACCAATATAACTCATATATTATGAAAGACATTATGGTTTATGGTGAAACCTAGTTAATTTAAATGTATTGGAAAGCCTTTCAGTTTTTTAGAAAAATATATTAATATGCCAGGAACAGTAAACACCCAAAGCAACAGCGTTTTGAAATGGTTTCCTGTTGCGGAAACAGAAAACACAAAGCATTGGCAATCCATTGTGTTTCTTGCAACTAGGCTAACAAATGATCTGTAATCCCAACATGAAGTCTCAACGCCTATGTCTTGAAGCACACACAGAAGGCTTTTTGTGTTCTTGATACACTTGTAACAATAGCAAAATTCTAACTCATCAGTGCCTATTCATTGGTAAAAATGAAACGTCCCTTTTTCTTGCTTGCTTTCTTTGTTTCTTTTTTCTCCAAATAGATATGATCTGTAGAAAGGTACTGAAGCATACATATGACGCTGTGAATCATAATAAAATAAAGAAATGTTGTCATAAAACAGATCAAACCAGTATGAGAAAGTACAAAAGGCGGGACAGATTTTCAAACTTGCAAATGTTGATGTGCTTTTTCCCTTCTGTTAAACTGCTGTCGAGCTGCTCTCATAGACCTAAACTCAGCTGCAGGAATGAGGAAATGCATTGAACAAAAGTTTGCTACTTCCTGAAACCTTCTTTTTTAAAATCATAGGATGATTTTATTTTTGGTTAAGTTTTCCTTCTTTTCTCCTTAATATGATTAATTGTGAATTTTGCTTTCTTTTGAACAAGTAGACAGAGGTTATATTAATAAAATAAGATATGAAATACAAAGAGGTCAGTCTTGGAATATTAACAATCAACCAAGATGATAGGATCGAATTTCTAATGAGAACTTTAAAAACAAAAAGCTAATCTCACTATACTAATCTAATCCTTATTTTTGAAATAAAAATGTAATCATTTAAAACTCAAAGATTCTTACAGTCAAGTCCTTTTATATATCATATTCTCTTTCCATTTTTTAACCATTGGCGACCATACTTAAATTGATTTATTTTTGTTTGTTCAAAAGTTCTTCAATCGCTTTTCTTCTAGATTTCAAAGGTCACATGTGCTATTAAAGCACTTAAAATTTTATTTATACACAAAGTTTTCCTCCTTAGAACCCTAGTTTATTATTTTGACTGATGTCTGCCTAGAAATAAAGATATACCCAAAACCCAAATTTTTGCTTGGAAGTTTAGCCCACTTATGTTTTAACACATTTGAAATATTGTGCTTGCTAATCCCTAAAAGAAGAAAAAATAGACAAACTACTTTCATCAAAACTACTTTTTAATCCTAAGAATTTGGAGAGAGTATCCAGCACTCCTTTAACATTATAAATGCATATTTCTTCAACTTCTATAAAGTTAAAAGTGTCATTAAAATCTGAAAAACCATAACCTGGTGTGATTCCTTTAATCTCTTCTTTTTTAGCTTTGTCTTTAATCAAGCATCCTAAAGCTTCATCCACTATAATAAAAAGAAAAGGTGATATAGAATCTCTTTGTCTCAACCCATTATTACCATAAAATCTTTCTTGTGCTTCTCCATTAAGCAACACTGAAAATGATGCAGCAGCGTAAGATTCTTTAAGCATTGAGCACCAATGATTAGGAAATCCAAATTTATGTAGTTTGACATCCAAAAATTTAAATGAGACAGGATCATAAGATTTGCTTAAATGAAGTTTAAGGCCAAGAAAACCTCTATTTTGTTTTGAAGCTAAATAAAAGATTTCATGGATAAGAATAATAATTTGTTCTAAAATTTGTTTGTCTTTCACAAATCCTGTTTTGCAATCACTGAAGATGATGGATGACATGACAATTTCTAGTCTTTCTGCTAAGAGTTTAGAAATAATTTTATAAAGAACATTATACAAACTTTTAAGTCTGAAGTTAGAAATGGATAAGCATTTCTGTGTTTTTAGAATTAAGGTAATCCGTTTAGAATTAAGAGATTTCAGTAGATGTCCAGATCTCAAAAATTCATATACTATATTTTGTACATCAGAATTTGTATCATCCAACTAATGCTTTGTAAATAAGTTGCTTATGTTGGTAGCTTGATTGGCAATATCTGGCAGGATTTTAATACGATCTATTTTGGGCATCATTGCTGCCCATTGTTTTAGGAGATGCTTATTATCAAATGTATGGTTTTGCTAGTGTTTGAACCTTAGTTAATGTTAGTGGGCTTTCGTATTGATAAGATAAAAAATTTATTACCTAATGGTTTTAAATTTAATGTCATAAAATTGGTTGGCATGCAGGGCATACTTGGAGGTTCTCGACAAGGAAAGCCAGTTCCAATTTGCAGACTTGAGGTTGGTAAGATAGCTTTTCAATGAAATTAAAGGACATATTTGAGTGTCTAGTGATGCTAAATGTAAATACAATTTTTCAGATCATAGGTTTTTGTTTAAATTTACTTAATCATTTTACCAATATCGGTTCTTTTTTCTGATTTTATATTTGAAAATGAGCAAGCAGAAAGATGTCAGGGTTATATTATATTATAATAATTTTGCAAATGCACTGCCAGCAATGCTTAAAGTATTGCGTTTTCTCTGTGGCGAGGGGGAAGGTGGTTGATAAATACAACATCATTCTATCTACAGATACCTGGATTATCTAGCTTCAAAATTGAACTTACAAAGGGTTGTAAAATGACATCTTCAAAATTATCAAAAAGTTAGATGTTGGAATACAGTTGAAATCTTTGTCCCTGTGCAAAAACAGATTCTGTGACCTGTCCAGAAACATGAATAGTAATGTGTGCAGGAAAAGCAGAAACAGAAGCGTCACAATGGAAACATCTGTATTCAACACATGTTCATGTTATGAACTAGATAGTGCATAAATATATCTCTGTGCTTTATCTCTACTGTTAAATTCTACTGTACTTTAGGATCGTAAAGAGGTATTAGTAAAATTTCTTAATCTAGAACTATGAACAGAATTTGAAATGGATATGAAATTGTTGTGTGAGATAATAGGTTTTTCTATTCTCACAAAATTAATATTGTAGATCTCTTATTCTCTTTTGGTCGTAACAATTTTATCTTCTTCTTTGTTTTTCTCTGATGTCTTTGTACTCCTTTGTACATACATATAGACATGCTTCACAAACTAGACTTTAAGACTCTCAAAAAGAGTCATGAGTTACAAGATTTGACTTACAACTTTTAGTAATTACGATTTTGTAAGACTAAATAACAAGATGCTTATGAATTGTAATCATATGTTACAGCTTAAATAATTATCTATACGACTTGACTCTTACAGCTTGAAGTATGAATTATCATTTAACACTTCTTAATTCATACTTCATTTTACAAATGACTGATTGACTTATACTGATGTTACAAGCAATGCCAAGTAAAAATTTTTGATGAAGATGATATGAAATGTTGGGAGGGATGCCCAAACTTTAAACGCAATATCATATTCTATTATAATAGTTCACATGCTCTTGTCCTCAGCTTGTCTCCACCTCACTTCATATTACAAGGAAAAGAAACAATTGATAAATAATCTTGAAAGGCATAAAAAAACGGTCTTTCAGGTGCCTTGTAAAGCTATCTGCATTATGAAATTTTGTAGAAATGTGTCGAATATCACCATACTTCTCGAAGCATTTCTGACAAACAAAGGAAACACTGATGTTAATGTGCTTGCTTTTATCATGGTACACCAGATTCTGAACCACCTTTATTACAGCTTGATTGTCACAGTGGATAATAAGATGTTTGGGTACACAGATTCCAATTTTAGTGAGCAATTAATCAATCCAAAAGCATCCTGAACAATTTCTCGTAGAGCTATGTATTCATATTTTATCGAAGATATGGAAATAACCCTGTCTTTACGGCTCTACCAATTAATAGCATTTTCATATAACTGAATTAGGAAACCTGTTTTAGAATTTCTGTCTAGGATATCACCTCCCCAATCAATATCAACATAAACGTCCAAAGTTTTTGTAGAGCTTGATTTAAAGATTAGTCCATATGACATTGTGGTCTTAACATATTGTAGAATAAGAAATGTAGCCTTTATATGTTGATAATTTGGTTTTTGCATTGTAGTAACAAGTTGATTGATAACAATTTGAATGTTGGGTCTGGTATTTGTAAGATACATAAAAGCTTCAATGGCTTGTTGATATTATTTTAGGTCTATGAGTTCACCTTCAATCATCATCATCATCCTAGGTTTGTACCAACAAAATGGGGTTGGTTCATCGTCAATATTGATCTTAAATCCAGGGGTTATAGGTATGAGGAATCATGACAATCTTGCATATTGAATTTCTCTAATAATTTAGAGATATATTTTCTTTGAGATAATGTGATCTCACTATCTTTTTGACATATCTCTGTTCCAAGATAAAAATGGGCTAAGCCAAGATTAGAGATATCAAATTGTAAGGAAAGATGTTGGTTAAACTTGTTTATGATCTTGGCATATTGCTTGTTATAAGTATATCATCCACATGGAATGCTAATATTAATTAGATCTATTTATTCTTTATCAAAACATATATATTGCTATTCTTTTTTGGATTTTGTAAACCCATAATTGATAAAAAGCCTCATCGTTCTTATAATACCACAGTCTTGGGGCTTGTTTAAGACCATAAATAACCTTTTTTAATTTACAGACAAGTGTATTATCATTTGTGAATCTTTTGGTTCCATATAAATTTCTTCTTGAAGTTCTCCCTATAAGAAGGCTGATTTGACATCTATCTAATGTTTCTTTCATCTGAATTTTGTTGACAAGGAAACAATATTTCTGCATGTTACCAACTTTGTTGCAGTCATATGTAATGAGCCACTTTTCCTTGAGTTTTTGCGTTAACGATTGTAATAGTCTTTCTATGTGTTTGTGTGCATGTTTTGTTGACAACTTGTGTGTGTGCTTTGTTTAGACTGTGGTGGAAATGGCTAATTGGAATAGTAATAAATTTGTTGACTAAATTTTTATATGTATTATGATTAAATGTTTAAATACTTTATGCATAAGAAATATGATTTAAAATACATGCTGGGGATGTTTTAAAATAATAATAATAATAAATATATGGGAAAACAAAATATTTTCTGTTCTATTTCAACAGAGATGCTAAGAAACAAAAGAAAAAAGAGGACAATACTCTAAGGTGTGCCTCAAGAGCTAAAACATGTATGTTGAGATGCAAAAGAATGCTCATACTAAGGAACTTGACCTATGAATCAAGTTGGAGGAAACTGACCCATGAATCAAGGATATTGTGTGCAAATACCATAGTTTTATATTTTATTTTATTTATATTTTATCTAAATGTGATGCTTTGCTCTTTTTAGTTTAAAATAGTAGAGTATAAGTACCCTCTCCATGGTTGTAGAAAGGTCACGTGATGACCTTTCAAGGCTCGTAAGATGATGGGAAAATTCACATTGCTGATCACCTGAAAAAGATGGTGCCTTATTTGATTATGTATCTTGAACTGCACTTATTATGAATCTATTTTGAAAACTCTTTCGTTGCATCTTATGACAATTTTGAATGATAAAGAGATAGATATTATGCTGGAATGCTTTGTAATTATCAAGAGGAATTGAACTTGAGATCTAACAAAATCTGAATTCTGAAATATAAAAAATTGTTGATTTAGGAATTGAACTTGCAACCTGTGAATATACATATTTTATTGATTTTTTTATAGTGATCATGAAGAAAATTGAACTCATGACCCATTGCTGAAAATAAGAGAGAGAGAGAGAACTTTAAAAAGAAAGAAAAGAATATGAACAGCTCTCAAGAAGTTAGTTACAAGAAACCATCCATTATCCCTTATTCTACCTACAAATAGGGAGAGGAGGAGAGGAAAACAAAAAACACAGAAGGCAAAAGTAGCTGAGTAAAACAAGAAAAAAAGGGATACAACAATAGGGAGTGTGATTGGGAAGGGAGAGAAGACTATGGCTGCTACAAGAGATAGCAAGGAGAAAGGAAACAAGTGCGGCATAGCAATCCAATATTCTGACAATTTCTCCTAGCAAGCAAGGTATCTAAGCAAGGAGGTAAAATGATCCATCTCTGTTATGTTTGATAATGGCTAGCAAGGGTTGATTTTCTCAAACTTCTCTCTTCTTGCTTGTCTAACCGCCTTCACAATGCTTGTATGAAAATATTAAGATTGTTGTTGTAAGCTTAGATTTTTGAAACCTTTATTACTTTTTTTTTTTTTTGGATCTCTCCACCAGTCCTCTACACTCTCACACCTAAATGACTTGGATGAGAGTTGTTTCTGTAACGATTTAGAAACACCCATAACAATTTGGGGCATTTTTGGCAAAAGATTGCCAACAGGGGCCAAGGATCCCTAATATGAGGATTGGTATCGTCGGCAGAAAGTGAGAGTATCCTTGGGCCCATCGATAATTGTGAATGTTTTAAAATTGTTGAATTCTTGGGTTTTGGTTGGAATTTGGTTGATGAACCCTTCCCCTTTGAGTGCATAAATCTTGTATCTAAATCTTGAATTATACTTTTTTTTTCTTATGCCTTCTCAAGTCTAATTTTGATATCTTTCTATAAGTTGATGGAGTGGGGGAAAACATAGGATGTTAAATTTATGGTTGTGATCTATCTATTCTCTGCTATTGAATATCTGAATTTCCTAATTAAATGATTAATGGTAAAATGGTTACAAGAGTTAAATTCAGATCTTGTTTTTGTGTGTGGCTGGAAATTATAAAATATTATTATGTGATTGAACAAATATGACATTATTAATTTATTTGCTTTTGTGGTCATTTCTTTGGTTTTCAAATGTGCAAATGATCCCAATTAAATATTTCTTTTTAGGTTGAATAATAAAAAGTTTGTTTTTTTTTAATTTGATGAATCTTGCACAGATATTTTACCATTGCTTGTTCTTTTTAAAATTATCTTCTAATTCTTAAAAATTAATATTGATTAACCTATTTTAGAGCTAGATCTAGGTGTTGTTGATTTTGTTTTAATTTTATAGGTTAATGTTAGTTTGATTGTTGTAAAAAGAAAGCCTCCTGGGCATTTTTTTTCTTTCAACTAGCTTTCTTTCTAGGGGGCTTCGGGTGCTAGCTCTTGCTCCCTATGATTGGGTATTACATTAGGTAGGTTATTATCAAATCCATAAGGGGATTTTTTACGATCATCATTCTCACAAGTCCTTTCATACATTTTTATTTTCCACATTTCCTCTTCATTGAATGTTGCATCCCAAGATATAACCAAATTTTGCCATTCTAGATCCCAAATATGATATCCTTTTGTACGAATGTCATATCCTATGAAATATCCTTCACAAGGCTTCTTCTTTGATTTGCCCTGAGTGGGCACATGATAGTAAACATGACTTTCAAGTATTTGTAAGTGTCCAAGATTTGGTCTTCTACCATTCTATTTTTTATTTGGACATTCAGATTTGAGATAGAGCATTGGGCTATGATTGATAATATGCACGGTTGGTTGAGTTGTTTCTCCTCAAAATCCATCTTTTAATTTCGATTGTGCTAACTTACCATGAATGATTTCACAAATTGTTCTATTCTTATACTTAGCTATACCATCTTGCTCAGGATTAAATGGTGCAATCTTTTGGTAAATAATTACATTCTTTGTAAGGTGTTCCGAATATGACCTGTATAGTCTATGCCATTATTTGTTTGTAACTTATTAATGGGTAAACCTATCTATCTTTTGACTTGTACTTGAAACAAGTTGAAGGTATTATGAACTTCAGCTTTCTATTTGATAATATAAACCCAAACTTTTTGAGGATAGTCATTAATATGGGTTATGAGGTACTTGGCACCACCTACGGTCTCAACATTACTCTAGGATCCAACATTGGAATGAATGATCTCCAATTTAGATATGGCAATCATCCTTCATTCATGGGGCAACTTCATTCTTGTTTGTTTATCCAAGGTACAAGCATTACAAAACATTCATCATAATCATCATCCTCCTAGCTTTATCCCAACGCTAGTCAATTATATGAGTTCTTTTACGCCATTTGCATCTATTGAGAGCCAAATAAGCATTAATACCCAAATCTTGGATGTCTTTCTTTATGCAAGCAAACCAAGTATGTTTTGGTCTGCCTATTTGTTGGTTTCCTTCAACTTTAATGAAGCAACTTCTTTTGACAAGAGCATTCTCTGGTCTTCTTAACATATGACCAAACCATCTAAGGCGACTTTTCTTAATCTTTTCATCTATGAGAGCTACTCCCAGACTTCCCCTAATAGAGAGTTGATTCAATCTTTCCTAGTCACACAAACATCCACCTTAACATAAAAATCTCGGCCACATGCACATGTGACACTTGATGTCTTTTAATAGGCCAACATTCCACACTATAAAGAATCATAGGTTTGAGAGCAGTTTTGTAGAACATACCCTTCAACCTAGCAAGGACTCTTTTATTATAAAGCACCCCACTAGCTTCTTGCCATTTCCTTCATTTCACTTAATTCTGTTTGTTGCATCATTGTTAATTTCATCATCCACTTGAACTAGAGATCCCAAGTATTTGAATTGCTTACATTGAGCAACATCTTAGTTTTGGATTCTAATCTTTGTTTCTTCATTACTCTCTTGTTCACTAAAAATGCACTCCATGTATTCTATTTTGGTTCTACTAATCTTCAACTCTTTTGACTCTAGGGTATTTCTCCAAGTTGCCATTTTTTGTAGTCAAGATTTCCTTAGATTCATTCACCAAAATAGTATTATTGGAAAAGAGTATACACCAAGGGATTACAATCTCGCACCCCCCCCTCCCCCCACAACCCCCCCACCTCGCGTTGTTTCCCAGGGTTGGCTCCAGGGTCAGTGTTTGTTTTAGTTTTGTCTTGGGAATTGTTTTGACAATTTTGGGGATTCTTCCCTGCCATGGGGGGCCATTCCTGATGGCCCACCATTTGTACTCTCTTGTACCATAATTTGTGTCTCTCAGTAATCCTGACTACTTTCCAAAAAAAAAAAAAAAAAAAAAACAATCTTGAATGTCTTTGGCTAGCTTATCTATAATAATGACAAACAAATAAGGGCATAGAGTAGATCCTTAGTGGAATCTGACTTTCAAAGGAAAGTCTAAGGTCTCTCTTCAAATAGTGCAAATTTGAGTTGTTGCTTCCTTATACGTGTCTTGAATAGCCTTTATGTACCTAATAGAAATATCCTTCTTCTTAAATGTTTACCAAATAATATCTTGGGAAACTCTTTCATAATCTTTCTCTAAGTCAATGACAATCATATGTAGTTTTTTTCTTTTAGACTTGAATTTCTCCATTTACTACTGTTACATGAAGATACCTTCCATAGTTGATTTTCCAGGCATAAAACCAAACTGATTCGCCAAAATAGTTGATCCTAGACTTAAGTGTTGTTCTATTACCATTTCCCATAACTTCTTGGTATGAGTCATTTCTTTGATCTCTCTATAGTTTTGACAATTTTGGATGTCTCCCTTGTTCTTGTAAATAGGTACTATAGTGCTTCTTCTCCAATCATTCAACATTTTCCCATTTTGAATCTTGTTGAACAAATTTGTTAACCAAGTAATACTTATATCTCTTGTAGACTTCCATGCCTCTATAGGGATACAATTAGGTCTTGTTGCTTTACCATTCTCTATCCTCATAAGGGTTTCTTTTACTTCAAAGGCAAAGGTACAATTTATCATTTTTACATTCGATTCCATGTCTTCAACTTCATCTCTGGGGAATTCTATTGAGTATAGTCTAAAAATTGTATTGATCCCTCAAATCATTTGTCATGTTGTTAGTCTTTTATTTTTATGTTGAAGTCATATCTTATTCCTTTGCTATTTTTTCTTTTATGTTACGTAGTCAAGTTAGGAGCTAGGAGTTTTATTATATGAAGTCATGTTATGTTTTAAAGTTTAGGATAGTTCAAGGTCCAAAAGTAAAAAAAAGGATTTTATGTTTTGTGTCCACTTGTCAAGTGTTATAAAAGAAGATCAATGCTCTCATTTCAATCAGGAGGAGAAGTTTCTTGTGCTGAGGTCCTTCAAGCTTTCATCTTTCTTTTTCTTTTCTTTGTTATTTCACAATGAGTTCATAGCAGAGATCATGTTTTAGCTCAGATATTTCACAACATTTGACATCCAATTTCACAAACATAATCAACTTGCATTTCACAATTTCTCAATCTATTTCTCAAGTTTGCTCAATTTGATGCTCATAAATCATTAGATTTATTAATTTTATGTTGTTTGATATATGAATTTGATGCTAGAGGACATTTCTGAGCTAGTCTTCATTTCATTTCAGAAAGAATTCAATCAATCCTATCTTATCTTTCAAGGGTTTTGAGGGATTCTTTTGGATTACCTTGGAATTCTTGGTTTGTTCACAAATCCAATCAAATGTGTTTGCATGGTTGAATTTGAAGGGGATATTTGATGTTTAGAAGCCTTTAACGATAGTCCTAGATGTTCATGTTCCAAGTCTAAGACCTTCAAGTGAGGGTTGTTCTTGTTTTACAATCATTGATGTTTCATGTGTTGAAGGGGAGAAACCCTAAGAATTTGATCTCAAATCTCATGTAATTTGTTATGCATGTTATGTTTGAATGAAGATCTAAGTTGCCTTTGATGTTTTCTTATGTTTTTGTGAAGAATCAGGTCAAGAGATGCCCTCAAATTTGAATTTTGAAGCCTGATTTGCTTCATTCTTAGTAACTTTGCATAGATTGTGACCTCCTTGTTCACTTGTGGTTGTTTCGACATTGGTCGCTGGAATTTTTCTGATAAGAACGTGACTTGTAGTATTTTTTGTTAGCTTCACCATGACTTGCGGTATTTTCTTTGTCAACTTACATTGCAACTCTTGGTATTTGACTTTTCAACTAATCACAACTTGTAGCCAACTTGTGGTTAGCCTGCATCCTTAGCTTTTGTTTTGCTATGACTTGCTGTCCTCTCATAGTTGCAAGCCACAACAAATGAAGTACTACTCATGGTTAGACCATGATTAATAGAAAATTAGCCACTATGACTTGTAGTCAAAATGNTTTAAAAAAAAAAAAAAAAAAAACAAAAAAAAAACAAAAAAAGTTGAAAGATTTCCGTTGTTCATGCCTGAGCTTCTTGAGTCCACCAAGGCACCATTGTACACTTTGACAAATTTCTAGTTAAGTAGCCCTTGAAAATGGATCCTCCAACACTCCAAGATTTCCTTGTTTGCTAACAAAGTCCTTTTGTCATCTAAAGCACCTAGTGTGGTCAAAGTCTTTGCAACTCTTGTTTCAAGCCTTGGCTAATTTGTAAATTGAGTTCTCCTCCTATGTTATTAGCTTCTCATAATTAGAAGCATTAAGTTTAGTCTTGGTCATTGTCTTCTTAGCCACATACTTGGCTATCTTGCACCTTTCAAAGTTATCCCATCTCCTACTTTGTTGCCACTCCGTGAAACACTTCTTATTTTTAATTTTTTATTACATGTCATCACTCCACCACCATATTCCCTTTAGAATATACTTATTCCTTTTTGAAATCCTAAGGATGTCATTTCCCATTCTCTTGATATACTCCTCATCTAACTCCAACTATAATTGACATTTATGTTTAAATTTCGAGGTTCTTCTACAAGCAATATGTCTTTAAAAAGTGACATCTTTTCTTCATTTAGATTCCATGATTTTATACATGACACAACCTTCTTAAAGTTTCTATTGGTACAACTTCTCAAAGCCAAATCTATCACCATAAGTCTACGCTGGGTTGTAAGACTTTGTCCTAGAATGACTTTGCAACCCTTACATGTTTCCAAAGCTCTCTTTCTCACTATGATGTAGTCTATTTGGGTTGAGTTGCATCCACTCTTGAAGGTTACCAATTGTTCAGCCCTTGAAATAGCTAGTAGCAATTGCAAGAGCATAGTCCTAATGGAAACTTGAGAATAGACTCCCCCATCTCATTTCTCTCTCCAAAGCCATGCTCTCCATGTATCATTTCTTAACCTATTCTAGTCACTCCTACATAACCGTTAAAACATCCTTCAATAAGAATACCTTCATGCTCTAGTATTGGTGGCAGAAGTCCATCCAGAACATCCTAGAAGATCCTCTTTACATGGTCGTTCAAACCAACCTGAGGAGTTGTAACACCCATTCCTAGGGAGGAAGAGCTAACACCTGAAAGCCCCAAAATTTTGGCTGAAAAATGCATGTGATTTTCTTTTAACAACAATTAGTGTTGACATAGGAAATTAAAATGGAATTAGCAGCTGTAAGATCTAGCTCCGCAATAGGGCCATCAATGCTAATTTTAAGGAACAAGAGATAATTCTGAAAAAAAAAATAGCTGTTGGTTTTAGTATGCACTTTGGAAACTCTTACTCCCCTTATTCCAAATGCCCAAGTTACGGTTTAGAAGCAAGACAAAGAAATGAATTTAACAAGCCCAAATTTAAGATAATAGAAGGCCATATCTACATATGGAACTATAGTAAACACATATAGTCAAAGCCAAAATCTCAAGCGAAGACAAAGTTCAAGTGAAGCCAAAATAGATTTTTTGTAAAATAGGGACCAAAGCTATGTAATTCATATTTGAATTATTATGCCACATAAAGTAAGATAGGAAATTTTATTATTTTAAATTCTTATTAAAAAATTGATGGATGGATGTAGTTAGAGAATGGCCCCAATCTCTCAGTCTTTTGAATTTCTAACCCAATTTTGCATAAAATAGGCTTGCCCCATCATATTCTATTATGGCCGTATCATTTTTGCTATAAATATGTGGGCAAATCCTGTTTGTAAGAGAGGACATTGATGCGCTAGAGCAATAAGATAGATTATGCTAGAAAATTTTCCACTTCAATAACTTTCATAATCCATCATCAATTCATCACATTCACCAATTCATTAATCCAAGAAGTTGAACAATCACATTCGGGGCCATCAAATCAACTCACATCAATTCCAAATTTTGCAGGCTTATAGATTGCAGAATAGGCTTTCCAACAAGCCAAAGATCACCTCAAAACTCATCCAAATCACAAAGATATCACAACTACAAAAACAGAAAAAATTCTAGTTTTTCTTAGTTGGACTGCCCACATCCTTTGATAGATTAGGCTACCAAGAATCTGCAAAATATATTTTTTTAATCTTCTTAAATCTAAAAAATGAGCAATAACTACTGAAAATCCATGCAAGATTCTTGTGATTTAAAAATCAATCTTGATTTTTCTCCAACTATTAAAAAATATATCTAATCTTGATCATCAACTAATTTGTTCAACCAAACAGATGGCCACAAGAAACAGATAAATCAGTAATCTCAGATATAGTATTCATATTTTTTCAGCAACACTCACAATATAAACTCATCTGAATTTAACTCTTCTAACTGTCATACCATTAATCATTTGATCAAGCAATCAAAATTTTCAACAGCAGAGAATATATAAATTACAGTGATACACTAACGTCTTAGATTTCCTCCACCTGCGACCACAGATTTATAGAAAGATGCAAAATCAGAATTGAGAAGGTATACAAATGCTAATGAAGATTCAGATCCAAGATTTAGGTGTTTAGAGGGGAGGGTTCGTCAACAAAATTCTAGCTAAAACCTAAGAATTTAGCAATTCTAAAACTATCACAAATTAGTCATGGGTCTAAGGATACTCTTACTTTCTATTGGTGGTATCATTCTTCATATCAGGGATCCTTTGCCCTTTTTGGCAAATCTTGATACCAAAAATGCCCCAAATTATTTTAGGTGTTTTTGAATTGTTACAAAAATAACTCTCATCTAAGTCATTTAGGTTTGAGAGTGCTGGGGATGGGTAGAGAGATCCACAATAGAAATAAAAGATTTAGCAATCCAAGTTTTTAACAACAATCTTTGTAATTTCATACACGTGTTGTGACTAGTATGGCCTCTTGTTGTATCTATGCCATATTCCAAGCAGGAGGGGTTCTATCCCATTCTTGCATGCCAAAGACAATTTTCTTGTGACTTATGACTTGTTATACAAATAACTTCTCATATAGGATGCAACTTAAAAGCTCTTTGACTTCTTTCATCTCAGCAAGTTTAGTTTGAGATCTATTATAAACAATCATGCATCTTACTTGCTTAGCCTAGCCTAGCCTCCTTCAAAGATTATCTTATTTTTAACTTTTATGAGTTCAGCCATAGAAAGTAAGTTAGGTCCTCTCAAGGTAGGGATATAATATACATTCCTAATCTGGATTGGTTTATCTGCAATCTTCATATTAATATCTCCAACACCTTTATATTTGTTGACAACTCTAATAGGTGTTGTAGCCTTCACAACACCAATTGTTCACAAATTCTAAAATAAGCTATGATTTCCAAATACATGTCTTGAACATCCATAATCAATATGTCAAGTGCAATGTTCAAATAAACAAAAATGTAGCTTTTCATAGGGGCAAATGGCAAAAGAGAATTCGTGTAGGTAGGCAACCCTATTTTGTTGGGACAAGGGTAGGATGATGAAAATGATCATTTTGATTCGTAACATCTTTAATAATTGAGATCATATCATTTTTAATCATGTTGGCTTCATCCTTACATTTGTTTTCAGAGTTATTATTATATTTATCATTGTTGTTCCTTTGCTATTTTTGTGCTATTTAATTTTGAATAATTCTTCTTTGAGTTGCTGATGCTTTTGTATTCTTAATGTTAAACCAACGATCTTTTAATTCATGACCTGTCGTTCCATAGATATATGTTCTTTGCTCTGTGTCTTCTCGTCCAACTAGATTTCAGTTTCTGATAGTTGCAATCTGGCTGTGAGAACAATGAAGTCTAGCCTTTCCCCTTCTGCATCGAATGCCTGGTTAAATTCTTTATATTTTTTTTCAGAGGTGCCTACAATAGGCATCATATGAGTTCTTCATTTGTAACATCTTCCCCACCATCTTCTAGTTCTAAGATTATGGCACTCATTTCTATACTAAATTTTACCAGCTTTTGATCAGATTACATTTTTATTGTACAAAGTTTTGAATGTAAGTGATCTTTCTTGGCTTCAGCTGAAACTGAAATTTTAACATACATCTATTGAGATCCCTTAGATCTATCAGGCCAGTTTCAGACTTCCTATTACAGAATTTTCTTTTTTAAATTTAAAACTCAGTGCTGCCTAGTGGAATCAATATGGATTTAGATATTCCCAGATTCTGGCAACTGTCTACGCCATATTGAAGCTGGATACTTCTTTTGAAATACTTGTAAATAGTATTCCTAATGGCATATTGTTTTACTCTGGTTTCTAATCATTGTTAAGCTGAAACTTTAGATTTGGTACCACATTCCACATATGACTAACTCTTAATAGGACTCTCATTCTATGTACCTATGTCTGATAGTTCTTTGTTGTAAGTCTTTGAGAATCTATTATAGCCATCTTATTTATGAATGCTCATAACAGATTTTTATCATTGTCTTTCAAGGTCATATTGTGAACAAAGTTCATAAGGTCTTTTACATTCGTTAAGGAGTTTCTCTAGGGATCTCTTTTACCATCATCATTTTTAACTCCCTTTTGCTTTAGTACCATCTTAAATTTCACTGTATTTTAGGATTGTAAAGTGGTAATACTAAAATTTTTTATTTCAAAGCTTTGAGCAGAACTTGAAATGGATACAAAATTGTTATGTGAGATACCAGAATTTCCTATTCTCACAAAATCAATGTCATACATCTTTTTTCTTCTTGACCTTTTGGTTGTGATAATTATTTCTTCTTCTTTTGCTTCCTTCCCTGTTTGCAAATGTCTTCCTAGTTTGTTGTACATAATGTTTGACGTACAACTTTTATTAATTACAATGTTGTAACAAATAACAAAATTTTGATGAATCGTAATTATATGTTATGACTTAAAGAATTATATATGATTTGACTCTTAAGAATTACTTAGTTATCATCATCATCCTAGCCTTGTTGCAATAAAATCAGGTTGGCTACATGAGTTTTTTTTTTTTTTTGGCAATTTGCCTCTTTAAAGAGCTAAATGCTTTGCTATTTCAGATTTCTTCAAATCATCTTTAATCATTTTTTTCTCATGTCTTTTTTGGTATTCTATTTGGTCTCTTTCTTGGAATAGTGATGTAGCAAACTTTTTTAATGGGCTCATTATTTAATCTTCTTTGCATATGCACAAACATCTAAGACACCATTCTTGTAACTGATCTAAAATAGACTCTTACTACTTATTTGATGTATGAATTATCATCTAACATTTACCTATGCAATTGTAGACAAAAATGTTAATACCTAGACTCTGCCTTAACTTATTTTAGAAACACTAAGACCCTTGCAGCAAAACCCCCAATCCACTTCTACTCCTTGCTCCCAAACCTTTGATACACATCCTTTCAAAGTCTACTTTTTCAAAAACAAAAAAAAAATCCTTGTTAGCACCTTCCAACAATACATGTTACACAACTTTAAGAATAAGCAAACAACAAACTAAAAATAATGTTAATAACTAATGTATTACTCCTAGTAACAACAAAAAATGTTAACAACGAAAACGAGCATCAGAAACTTAACATGTCACCATCGCATCAGCACAAGGACACGACAAATTAAGAAAATTAACATGCCAACCAAATAACACCTCAATGTATAAGACACACACAAACATGACATATTAGTTATCCTGAGTTGTAACAATATCATCGTCTTTAATAGATTTCCTAAAGGAGTTGACCTCTACTTACCAACTGTTAAAGAAACATCCCACTTTTTTCATGCATGAATGTGGCAGGGTATTGCATTTTCCTCTGGGTATTGTTGGACCAGTGATAAATCATCCACATTTCTACCAGTTAGTAGGGTGAAACCACCCTCTCTTCATGGAAATGAAAGGGCATTATTGCTTCCTTAGGCTATGACAGCTTCCAGAAGTGCTGTGAAATAGGAAGTTTGGTTGTCTCTAAATGTATTTATTTCCTTTTGAAACCTCAAGGATGTCCTTCCCTATCTTCTCGATATAGCTTTTCATTTGACTCCAACTATCATATGTATTTAAGTTAAATTTCCAAAGTTCTTCTAATCTATCCTTAAATTGTGAGTCTCTTTCTTACTTTAGATTCCACCATTTTATACAAGGTACTCCTTTACTTGAATTTTACTTGGTACAACTCCTAATAATCAAATTTATCACCATAAGTCTATGTTGGGTTGTAAAGCTTTCTTCCAGAATGACTTTGCAATCTATAAAAGTTCTCCAATCTCTTTTTTTCACTATGTTGTAGTCTATTTAAGATGAGTTGCTTTCACTCTTGAAAGTTATCGAGGGTTGAATGCATTTCCTGAAATAGGTATTAGCTATTGCAAGATCATACACTTGAGCAAACTCTAATATAGACTCCTTTATCTCATTTCTCTCTGACATTGTACCCTCCATGTGCCCTCTTAAAACTATTTCTTGTTTTTCAAAATATCTAGGCTGTGGTATTTTTATTTGATGTTAATGAAGGTTATTTTTTTATAAATTTTAATAAAAGAATGAATTCATTGAATTTAAATTTTCTTTCCTTTCTAATATAATGATTATTTTTGTATACTAATTAATATTCCATGAATATTTTATTTTGTTTCAAAAAGTTGCCAAAAATGCCCCAATAAAAACAATGCTGTTTGTTAGTGTATGTTTGTGTGCTTTCTATCAACAAATCCACATTAATTATGATTAGAAGCCCTTGAACTATAGGTTACACAATTCACCTAATCTCATCTTTAAATAGGTGATATGATGCATCTGTTTGGTGTGCCTTGTTTGAAGCATATGGTAAATAATTTTTAAAAATATCTTCATCTTCATGCCTTGAGTAGATGGGTTGCATTATTTCTTTTTTATGCATCTTATCTTGGATATGGAGATAAGCACTATTATTTAATTCTACCTATGCACTAAGCTTGCTTAGGCTTAATATTGTCAACAAGTCCACATGAATTATGATTAGAAGCCCTTGAACCATAGGCTACACAATTCACCTAATCTCATCTTTAGTAAATAGGTGATATGATGCATTTGTTTGGCATGCCTTGTTTGAAGTATATAGTAAATAATTTATAAAAATATATTCATCTCCATGCCTTGAGTAGATGGGTTGCATTATTTTCTTTCTATGCATCTTGTCTTGAATATGGAGATAAGCACTAGTATTTAATTCTACCCATGCACTAAGCTTCCTTAGGCTTAATATCAGGGGCAAGTGGACGTAAGGACATTGAAGTGCAAATTTCCTGGAACTTTTTGATGAAGTAGATACCATTCATGTGTGTACCCATTTTAGATGTGATCCCCTATCATGTAATTTCAGGTATATTCAAGTGAAGTATGAAAAAATGATGGTGAAGCAACCCTTCATTTGTTTAGTATAAACTTACATCTGGAAGTTGGTTGGGTATAAAGTTGGATGGGTATAAAGTTGGATAGCCCCCAATATGGGAATGCAACTTCATATTGTACAAGCAAAGTTTGAGTCTATTTTTCTTAACTACTAGCCATTGTATGTAGAAACTTAAATTGATTGGTGAAAATCATAGAAGAGATTTAAGGAATACATCAAAGCACATCTGTGTATGCCATGTACGAAATTAAACTTAAACCAAGTATGTCATACACAAATATTACTACTATTTTCATAAGAAGCAGTTTGGAACAGGGTGTGAATTTGATGGGCAGTAGTATGTGGCAGCGATTTATCTCATAACATTCTCCTCAAATTTTCACCTAGCAAACAACCTAGAACAAAACCATTTAACAATCATTCCTGTGTATCTACAAAAGAGTCAGTCCTTCCTATGAATGTAGATAAAACTAATAAGTCTTGTTGATGATAGAGTCCACCTTTCCACATCTGCACCATTCTTTACCATTAGCATTTGGAAATTAAATTTGGATGCTGTGTCTAAGCTGCTTGCCAGTTTCTATTTTAAGTCGAGTCTGCAACCATCAATCTAATCGTCAACCATTGTATTTTGATTTTTTCTGCTACTGCTGCGATGGGTGGTGCTGGTGCAGCAACCTCTACCTAATGGTAGCATATAGTTATGGTAGCCACCGAAACAATCCACTAGCTGAAAGTATACAACAATTAAACTGATGAATCTTGCCATTCTAGTTGTAATTTGTGTTTTTCCACCTTCAAAAAATTAGAAGGTATATGTTAAAGTACAAACACATTATTATTCTGAAGTTACATATTGAAACTAAATATTGATGATGGGTTGTCATAATTTTACCCCTTTTTTAAAACTTGAAGTTTGAGATTTTACTTTTATTTTACAGGCAAAAAGGCCCTAAAACGTGTGACCGGGTGTCCAAGTTACACACTGATTGGGAACTGTCCCTAGTTTGCATTAGTCTCGGTTGATTGGAAGGTTCTTGTCATCCTTTAGCTATGTTGGAATAAAAAATGAAATTTTTGAGGTTGATTAAAGAGGGTTCTACTGTACACTTAACAAAAAAAGGTCCCTTTCTATTAGCGTGGTAGAATGATATAGTATGCCCAACAAATAAGGACTGAAAACAACCCAACCTTCTCTTCACAGAGAAGGAAATGGATGCAGAGAGTCATCTCCACTCTCCATCACAGGATCACAGAACGTAACTGAACCACAAGTGAAGAGGATAAACACAAAACTAAGGAATACAACCAAAGAAAAATCTGTCATGCACGTAAACAATAAACTCTTTATCTTCATCCATTTGCAACACCTTATAAATCTCTATGAGCAATTCAAACTGTTTCACTTCATATTTTTATCTAGGTGCAGGGTTCTAGAGAGCTTTTGGGCTGCTTTTTTCATTAAGCCAAGATTCTATTTCTACCCATTTTCCTCCCTCATTTTCATCTTATTCTCCCCTGCTTTCTATGCCTCATGCTCTATCAGCTCCTTGAATTCAGCTTCCTTTGTTTCTCAATTTCTTGAGGGGAAGATGTCTTCCCCTTGTTCTGGGGCTTTTCCCCCTTCAAGTGGTCTAGTAGCTCCTTGACCTTTACAACGTCCTTCCTGTGCACCCTAAAAGAATAAAAATAAAAAAATAAAGCTTCTGACACATCAGTGTGGATGTCAGTCATAGCTATCATCGCTGCTTTTCTCCATCCCTCTTTGTTTGGTGCTCATCTTTCTAAAATTGTAGTGTTTTTTTCTTTTCCTGTTTTAAGAATTTTTAATCGATTTGTTACATATTTAATAAAGTTGTATAAGAATTTAAAATACATTATTCTATAGCTTGATTCTTTTTATTTAATTTAATATATAACATACTCTTGTTTTTTAACAGGGATACAGGAACAGGACTTCCTCGGACAAGTAAGTTTCAAAATCACATATTTCAGGTTATAATGTTTCTTGGGGAAGCTGTAATAATGTGGGCATCATTGCAGGATAGATATTGAAATAGTTGCTATGCAAATTTGTTATTATTTTACAATGCCCTTGATTCTTGCTTGAATTTCATATCCTTTTGTAATTTCCTTTAAGAAATAAAAAGAAATTGAAGTTTTCTTTGACATTATTGTTCTGCCTACAGGAATATTGTTTGCATCTGTTATGATATGCATAGATCTATGATTGTGTTGGAAATATTGTAACATACCATTTTGATGTTTGGTGTTGGATATGTCCAAATAAGATCTCAGGTCTTGCCATATTGTTTAATTAAATATTGAAAGCAAAAGATAGCTACAGTCTTAGACTGACAGTTTAATATTACTTTTTAAGTTTAACTAATTATAAAATCTAACAAAATAATATATACAAATATAAATCTAACAAATATTATACAAAGAAACATATAAAGATTGTTGTGCTTGTGTGTTAGATTACTTTGTTTGCATTACCATTGGTTTGGTAACCCCAGGTCATAGGTTTGATTCCACTAGGCAGCATTAAGTTATAAATTGAAAAAAGTTTCCGTCAAAGGAATTTTGAAACTGGTCCGATAAATTCAACAAGTCTCAGTGGATGTAAGTAAATAATTTCAGTTTCATTTTCACTCCTTTATATTGATTTCACTTCACAGCATTGAGTTATGAATTTAAAAAATTCCGTAAAAAGAATTCTAATATTGGAGCAATAGATCCAACAGGTCTCAGTGGATGTAATTAAAAAATTTCAATTTCAGTTTCACTGTTCTCTTTGGTTGAGTCTTGTTTTTTGCATGTCAAAATAATATGATACTATATTTTGGAACAACAATATTGAAGGGAATGCCAACTTAGATTTTTGCTAGGCATCGGATCATTTTTCTACGACAGTGCAACTTTACTTGCATCTTTTCAGAGTCTGCATACCTTGATTTTAACACCTAGCTAGTTGTTTTTATGTTAAAAGTATTTGCCTAAGGTAGGACAAACTGATCTGCGCTGGATTAGGCAGCAATAGGTGTTGACCAATACGTATCCATGTGTGATTTCACAGGTCATAGAGGCCCTTCACTATGATCTGGTTGATTAACCTATTTTAGGGAAGATATTAAATAGCTAGTTGGTAAGCTAGGTAGGTATCAACTGCCTAGGTTTGTTTTTCATGTTTTTTACTAACAAAGTACATCTTAAAATATTTTTCAAAAACATTTCTTGTTGCATACATCTTGAAATATTTCTTGTTGCATACATTCCTCTGGAGATTAATATAGGTTAGTGTAATTTAGACGACTACCTATAAAAACCAACTTCAAATCAGCCACTTACCTGAAGAGGTTACTCCAAATTTATGGGAGTAAAGGCAATGATGGTACCGATGAAAAGTGCTTTAGAAAATATAAAACATCATAAACAAATTCATAGCATTTTTAATGACCGTAAACAAAATATAATCAGTTATAGAGAAATATTTGTATTTCCCAATGTCAAAATACTCTGTCAATGCACATGCATATAATCACGTTCATAGCGTAATGCCTAATGCCTTCCCGTATGCAATTTACAATTAAAATTTGGGAATTTACTCTTACAAATGTGAACCATTGAAAAAGGTGATGTCTACTTACCTGTGAATTAAAATTGCTGTGAATAAATATCTGGTCATCACTACTCCGGGACATCTCTATTGAAATGGTATTGAATAAAAATGATATGTTGAAAAGCCCCAGAAAATTTTGTGCTTTCCTTGATTTTTTAGTAAAAGCAATATTGTCATTTGTTCAATATTTATTTGTGTGTACAGAATGGTTTGTTGGCCTCTTTGTAGCGTATTCTGTTTTGCCAAAACAATTTTTAGGCCTTTATTTCCTCGTTTGTAAACCATGGATAATATTTTAATAATGCAACGGTAAATGCTGTGAAATAAGTCTTGTATTTCAAATTATTTATTTTTGCAGGATAGGTACAGACTGGCCAAACAGCATGCAAATAATCAGGCTTATTAGTCAGGATCATATCAATAGCAAGTATGTTGTTTTAAAATCTGTTATTGTTCGGTTTTCCTTTCCCTTATTTTAAAGCAATGTACATTTCTAACATGATTGTCTTTCTGTTCAAAGGCAATACCAAGGAAAAGCAGATTTATTAGTTTTCAGAGCCATGGATCCTCATGTCTTCTTAATGCAGCTTGCTGAAAAGAAACTCGTAAGTATGGCTTACATTACTAAGTTTGAGATTTAAAAATAGGAATTTTCTTCTGCAATTTTAATCAATGCATTAATGGGTCCTACATGCTTATAGTCCATGATTTCTAATATTTTGATTGCTAGTTTAGCTATATATTTAGGATATATATCTGTTATTTGGCTGAGAAAGTCTTTTTCTTTTTAGGTTAATGAAATCCCAGAATTGATTCTTGTGAAAAAGTTCACCTCTTGGCCCAGTGTTATGATGATAATTATTTATTTTCTATGGCAAAGTCAAACAAATACACACCCATAATAATTCCCATGAAAAAGTTTATTTGTTAGCTCAACATTATGATGATAATTATTTATTTCCTGTAACAAAGTCCAGCAAACTAGTAGTTGGCCTCTCAACCAAAATAATAATTTCAGTGAAGAAGTTCATCTCTTGGCCTAGTGTTATGATGATATTTATTTATTTACCTTGACAAAGTTCAGCCAACTAGTAGTTTGCCTCTCCGCCAAAATAATAATTTCAGTGAGAAAGTTCATTTTTTGGCCTAACATTATGACTGATTATTCATTTTCCAAAATAATAATTTTAGTGAAAAAGTTTATTTTTTGGCTTAACATTACGACAATAATTATTTATTTTCTGTGACAAAGTCCAGCCAACTGGTAATTGGCCTGTCTGCTAAAATAATACAAGTTATAATAATAGTGAAACATGTTAGCAAAACAAAGTACAACATAAACATTTTTGGCAATCTACCTTGGTTTTTTTGCTCTAGAAGATTTATGGGAAGTAGAAACCCATATAAAAGTTTCCATTTGCTTAGGGCACAAACTCAGCGTCAAAAATAATAAAACCAATTTACACTTATTACACAACCGCATTTCACAAAACAATATTCATCCATTCTCTCCTCTTTCAGTTTGCATAAACACAAGATGGTCAACTATTTCCTATTACCTCCCATCACTCAATATAGATTCCTCTTTTTATTTATTTATAAAACAAAAGAAAATATTTGTTTACTTTTTCGATTTTTAAAAATGTCGCACGCACTAAGAAGCATTTCTTTTAATGCTTTAACGTAGCATATAGACATCTTAGTAAACTGCCTTGAGTGACCCCTATTAGAGCGGTCAACCAAGGCATGTGGACGACCCTGAAAAGGGCCATCGATCCTAGTCACTTCAAAGAATAAGAAAGCACATCTACAAGAGTGATTATATCATCTTATGCATTATTATTGACTTATCATTATTTTAGATTGGTTGCCTATGCTGCGGATTCTTGATCATGTCTCTTTGTTGATTTCTAACCTCCAAATTTCCTGGATGTTCTTCAATTCTAAGTTTCATAATAGTAAAACATATATTTCACTTGTTTAAAACTAAATAAGGTTTCAGCTAACAGATGATAACCACAAATGTTAATTATCATGGAACATTTTCATTTTTTGAAATTTATGAAATGCATAGCAAAGTTATTTTCATTTTTTGAATTTTATCAAATGCATAGCAAAATTTTTCCCCTTCTTTCCGTAAGACCCTGGGAAACACAGTTCTTATTAGTGACATGCATTATTTTCCTGCTATATATGAAACTGAAAGGAAAAAGGCAGCTATGAATTATGTGGCTACCACAAGTCTCTCTTTAAAGAGAAAACTGGGAAAATTCTAGTGAATTAGGCTGACGTAGATGTTAGGTAGGCAGTCTGTGCACAGTAAAATCATCATCAAATCCTCAGTCTACCTTAACAGGTCAACCCGTGTTGATAAAATAAAGGCAATGATGATGTTCGTGATGAGTACATATTAGTACTTGGACCAATAAAGAGAGTGATGCTAAACAATGCTGGAGGTCAACAGCCATGATGTAAACCAAATCTTTTGGATGCTGGATAACTGAAAATTAATATCACAAATTCTTTAATTTGCACTCGTAATGTTTTGCCTTCTTGAACGATTCCAATTATTCAATTTGTTGTTGAATAATCGGTATCATCTGATACAATGTTTTTTCAACTTTTCCTAATTTACGCAGTATCTACAGCTTTATTGAATATCATTCCTAATATGTTGGTTAAATTTTGATGTATTTTTACATGGAAATTCTGATGTTCATCAAGAAATAGACCTAGTATATTCGTGTTGTTAACATCACTTTGACATCAACAAATGTTTTTCCTCTCTGGCAGTCTGCTGTGGTACAGCTTCCATCTCAGACGCTGTTGTTATCAACTTCAGATAAGCGCGGTCGTTTAATTGGAATGCTCTTTCCTGGGGTATGTTTGATTTATTTATCATATGCATGATATTGTTCTCTTACCTTCTGCATATTTTTAACTGAAGTTAATTTATTTTTAGGATACTGTTATTTTCAAGCCACCAATACCAGGACAGCCACACTTACAGCAGCATCTACAACAACTACAGCAACAGCATTTGCAGCAGCAGCAGCAGCAACAACAACAACAACATTTGCAGCAGCAGCAGCATCAGCAGCAGCAACAACAACAGCATTTGCAGCAACAACTTCAACAGCAACAACAGCAGCCACAAGGCATGCCATCAGCAATTGGACAAGCATTTGCCCAAAGTCAGATGCAGAACCAACTTTCACAAAATCAAATGCAGAACCAACTTTCTCAAAGTCAAATGCAGAGCCAGCTTTCACAAAGTCAAATGCAGAACCAACTTTCACAAAATCAGATGCAGAACCAACTTTCGCAAAGTCAAATGCAGAGCCAGCTTTCGCAAAGTCAAATGCAGAGCCAACTTACAAATCAGGCTAGGCCTCAACTTGTACCACAAGGTCAATTTCAAGGTCAGGGCCCAACCATGCATGGCACAGGATACTTGTCTTGAATTTACATGTTTATGTGCATAATGGCTCATAGCACATATCAACATAAGTACATATTATTTCAGAAATCATCCAGCAAATAGATAAGTGTAGCTCATCTATGTTTCATCTATGTTTTTCCCCCGAGACATATGATTTCTAATGTAAATTAATTTATGTTTCAAGCTCTATCAGTTTTAGAGGTATGAACTTAGGTGGCGTGATTTGTTCTAGTACGTTAGATGTGAATTCGGTATCAACTGCAAAAAGAATCAATTCCAAGTTAAGGCGGTAGATTTCCTTGCTCAATAATTCTTTAATATCGTCATGGAACTTGTAATGAAGGCTCTTGTTAAACTTTTTAACAAATGGTTGATCCTGCATTTTTTAAGGAAAGGTTGGCTTTCTATTAATTTTCAGAAAGCTGGCTTGTATGACACAAGAACTGGGCTCGGTCAACAGTCATTTGGTTAGATTAGTACAAATATTAAAATACAACTAGAACAAAAACAAGAGCTGCCACTACTGTTAAGCAGTAGTAGACATTAGAGGCTCATATATGAAATATACATGGGGAATTATTGGATGATTCCCGAACGACCAAGAAAACACCCGCAATTAGCCTGTAATAACATATCGACATCCTTGTGTATTTGGAATTTTCAGATCGTAACTGGTTTGTTGTCAACATCTTTCAGTTTTAAACCTTGGTTATAACTTGTTTCTTCCTAAAATTAATCAATTCCCAAGCTGCAGATAGCTGGCACCATACCTTGATGTCAACGATTGCGATCATATCATGGATTCCTTTGTTCCTCGTGTACATGAGACGTAAGTTAGCCGTGATTGTTCCTATAGGGCCATTGTCAGAGTTAAGGTCAAGAACGCAGACTTGCTCTTTACGCTGTCTGCCTTGGTGAGTCCAGAAGAGGTTTATTATTATTATTATTATTATTTAAATAGAATTATTATTTAAATAGTTGGTTGGGCCGCCTTGCCTTGACCCATGCTTATACGTGCAAGAACAGCTATTAGTCCATTAAAGGGCAATATTATCCTTTGCTTTTACGCTTCCCCATCCACTACCTTTGAACCCAAAACAATGAACATGGAGAATGGACCATGCCAACTAAAATACCTAAGCTTTGTGCCAAGTTTATAGGTGAAAATTAAACAAATAAAGGACCTTACGGAGGGGCCTTTCTAAGTGTCACTTGCTTTAAATAAAATGAGGGGTTAGCTTAATGCGTTTGTTCAAAGTAGGATCAGAGAAGCTCTTAGATTTTGGTGGGCAATTCCGAGTTATGAAGTTCTGAATGGATTATATATTTTGGGATGTACTTATTACTACCATCCAACTCACCACCCACCACTTGCAACATTGCCATTAGGAAGCAATGCCCTCTTTATTGGATGTTACCATTCATTTTGAGCTTATAGGTTTATCAATAGGAGGTTTGATTATTTTAAAAAATAATTAAACAGTATAATTGGGTGTTTTTATTTGAGATGAGTTGTTTATGGTTGACATTCATTACAGTGAAAACAACATTAAAATCTTATATAGAAAATATGGTAGATTTTGTAATTTTGGGGATGGTGATATTGATTAAACTATCTATTTATATTGAAGAATAACTTGCAGTAGTCATCAATTAGAGCCTTATGGATAATGTAAGATAATAACCTTACTAAATGTTCATATTAGTTATTAGTGTTGAGTTTAGTTGTATTTTTAATATAGTTTATAATTTGATACATCTCTAAGATTAGCTACTGCAAAGCTAATGATCTCTTAACAAACAAGACTCTTGATATGGAAGCAATAAATTATGTATTCAATTTTGGTGGTGGACAACACTAAGTTATGAAGCTATAATTTGACTATATAAGTTGGGGGTAGATATTGTTTAAATTTTTTTAAAAAATTATTTAAAAGTCACTTGTCCATTGTATAGGGTCATCGCATGGCTTGGGGCAACCACAAGCCAACAATTAACTTTTAATACTAAAAAGGAAGAGATGTACTATAATGACACTTTGCTTAAAATAAATACATTTTGTTACAAAAGTCAACAATAAACTTTTGCACCATAATGGCATAGTGCCATAATACAAATAATAAATTCTCATTTAACAAAAATTATTATTTATACATGTATCAATCCATCATCATCCTATACATTTGCCACACACCTTTAGAATAAATCAACAACTTGACAATGCTATTCATAGTGAATTACTTCTATTGTGAATTGTTGGCAATGTTTTTGTCTTAAAAAATCTACAAGGTAGCATTTCAAGTTCAGGGTTACTAGGGATCCGCATTGCAAAGTGGGCAATTAACTAGTTGCTAACTTTGTTGTTTTCCTATGTGATGAGCAGTGGAGTATCCCAACACTTTACAAGTCATGAATGTTCATGCGCAACCAAATCGTAATCCGTGGATGGACAATGTTATTATGCTAGTAATTGAGTTTAAGTTCATGTTCGTTGTCTTCCCACCTTAAGCTAGTGAAGTGCAAGTGTATGGTTTAGCTCACGGTGAGGTGTATGATAATTGATGTTTTAAGGCTCAAATAACACCTAGCTATAAACATGATTGAAAATGAAAATTAATCCTAAGTCTAAGTAACATTGAAGTAAGAATCTATTCTATCCTAAGGTGATAGGTATCCGTTCTCGTTTACTGGTCATGTCTTGGACTCATGTAGTTATGACTGGGATTACTAATGAGCAAATCAAACAATGCCACTACTAGGTTACCAAATAACTACACCTCACGCTTGAAACCAGTCATACCCATTCCTCTTCACTAATAAGCATGTAAAGTAAAATACTTGGAAAAGTAGAGTATTCACTAAGAAAACAAGGAAATTATTCTAAGTAAACATAAAGAAAATTGAGTGATTTTGCAATGATGGAAAACAACTTCAATCTTATTGTCATATATTAATTGTGTTCAAGTACAATTTACTTGAATAAAGACTTCGATAAACCGTCTAACATCACACTATGGGCATTCACTCTTTGCTATAACTATGAAACGAAATTGTAAGAATTTCCCTAAGTGTTGGAATCGAAAGTTGTTGGATCGTGCACCCAGGTGTCATATTTATAGGGTTGCATACATCCCGAGACATTGTATCAATGATGACAAAGCATGAGTGATGACATCGTATCAACGACCTTGTTGATACGATGTCATATTATGACGAAATTCAAATTTATCATACCCCCACAACTGATTGTAAACTTGTCTTCAAGTTAAAACAAAATGAGGATAAAGTCTTTTACAAAATTGGGAGGTAGATTCAACTAGACATGACTAACTAACTGTTTACATGACTTGGAATGCTGCAGTGGTGTTTTTACAAAATTTACATAATTAGATGACAAAACAAAACAAAAACTTGAAGTAGCTCGATGTAGCCTATGTCCCTAGCAATGGTGGCTTTTCCATTAGCTGCTTCCCCTTGTTATTAGCCTTCTTAAATTAATATCTATTCAGTAATGCCTAAAGCTTTTCCTTCTCTGTCCTGGGATCATGTACTATCCACACTTGTTGAGCAACGTGTGATGAAGCAGGTACATCCCATAGGCATGGCAGTTGCGGAAACATTTGATAGGCCTTCACATGCCATGCCACAAATCATTGTCGTTCCTCCTCAAAAGCCTTGGCTATCTTCCTCAACTCTTGATAATTAGACATTCGACGAGCCAAGTTAGCTGCTACATTTTTTTGGCCATGGTAGCTAGCTCTCACGATCTTGAGTTCAGAATTTGCTACATGTAGTTTCTATAAAGCATCTTTCTTGTCTACAAATTCTTTCTCGTACAATGCATAAAATATTGCTACTTATTATTCTAGTTCATTTCTGGGCCTGCTTGTTGTCAACATGGCTAGATTAGCATACCAAAGATTTGCTAATCCCATGTATTCTATCAATTCTTCAATCTACAGGTTTGTATTCTTTATTTCTGGTTGTTGGACATGAGCAAGACTATCCAAAATTGGTTGCCAATCAAGATTTTGTGTAGAAATTAAGTTGATTTTGGCCTTTTCCATTTGGATCTCTTTCTTATTAATCTATTTATACATGCCCACTTGGTCTCTAAAATGCTCCTTGAGTCGTTCATGTTTCTTGGCCTCATTCTTCCACACGTTGATTTCCATTGCAAACTTTTGTTGGATAGCTGGAATCTCTTCCATTGATAAGGTTTTGTTTTCATAGGCCAGAGACTCATGTCATGGTTGACACGGACCAATTGCTCTTGAAGTTTCTGGATGCTCTCCTCGAGAACATTCTTTTGCCTTTTAATGTTTGTTGACCGAGCATTTTCAACAACTAGTTTTTTATTTTCCTCTTGTGAGGCAGTGAGTGCTTTGGCATGCGCATATGTCTGAGCTTCTGCCACAGATGTATCCCATACCACCTTCTCCTTCTGTTTCTCCATCTTCATATTATGATCAATGAGATGTCTCACATGGTCTATTCTGAATTGATCAAGTTGGTCTAGTGCAGCGAACTATGGTGGGTCTCTACGTTTAGCTCTTAGGGTGGCTAATTCTTCTTGTAATCTCTACATTTCATTTTTTGCATGCTTCGCCCTAGTTTTAGCCATGACCAATCTCTCTTTTGTGATAATAAGATCAAATTGAACTACAATGATATCACTGGGGATATCAAAAAGATTCTGCATGACTTGTCTTGTCTGCAATTGTCTATCTAGTATGTCCTTGTGTTTAGTAGGAGTCATTAAGGTACCAGTAAGCATTTGGGCGTCTCTCACTCCAAAAATATTAGTTGTCAGCACAACAAGGATATTGAACGATTCTTTAATGTGATCTATGATTACTTCAGTGGCTCCTACAGCATCTTGATGCTGCATAACCACAACTATGACTCCTTTTCGTGTTTCCATCATCACTTGGAACAATGCAACATTCCTTGAGATTTTTTGTGTTCAATCATCCCCTCCTCTTAACTACACTGAAATCTACCCACTTGTAGGATCTATAGAAATTGTGGATCTAACTGCACTTTCTCTGAATTTATAAAGGTTGGCACCCTTGTTTGCAATCTATTGCAAATGGCTCATTGAGGGTCTATAGTCTTGTGGTAACAGTGGTGGAACTTCTTGTTGTTGTTGTTCAGTTGGTGGCTCGTTGCTGGGTCCTACTTACTGTTGTTGACCAATGGGCTGGATGGTATTAGTAAGAGTTGAGCCTACAACTCCCTCAATGCCTACTTGTTTTTCTAGCTGATCTTTTTTAGGAGGCATTGGTTTTGACATTTTTGCATATGAATCATTTTTGGATTTTCTCAAAACATCATTGGTGTAATCTAATATGTATGCCTACTTGCACAGCTTTCTTATGAGGCAAGGGAATGGCAATGTTGGTTTCCCACCTTCTTCTCCTTGAATTGCCTTTGAATTTCTAGGAAGTAGAGATGGATAATGTTGACGTTGAGTTTCCCCACCAAGATGATACTTCCTTTGGTCACATAGGTTGATATTCTATTGAGCCTTTTGGTTGAGAACAAATGATGGGTTTTAATCTTGAAATAAATCTTTTCTTTCGTAGTCATCTCACTATATTCTTCGTCTTTCTTGTCGTAGGCTCTATGTAGCCACAATGTTTTGGCATCTGTATCAAACCTTGTGGAAATTTGTGTTACATTAGCCTCTTCATTTGGCAAATTTAGGGCTTTAGCTATTGCCTCTACAGAGTATGATACAAAAAATCCTATTCTAACAATGGCATCGACTTGCTTATTTTTCCAAAACTAGTAAGTTTCCCCTAAATACCATTCACCACTATTTGATAATGTAGGCCATAAGGAAGATGATTAAAGTTGCATCATCACAGCATCTAGAGTAAATTCCATAAAAGGATCAAAATTTAGCTCCACAATAACTGTGGATATGACTGATTTTTCTTGAATAGCCTAGAGGCATTCTAGTGACAACGTGAGGCACTATCCTTGTTCAGGTGCTTGTGGGGCTTCTACCTCTACTTGTGTAGATTGTTCAATAATAGGTGTCTACTGATGAATAATGAATGATTGGGCTTCCTAGTCTACATGCTCTGCATGTGGAGTCTATTCTCAAGTTTGGCCTCTTCCACGACCTCTTGGTCTTTTGCTTATGGGTTGTGAAGGTCCCCCTTCTGGTATTCTCTTTGGGGCCATCTGTAATCAACAAGGGTTTAAAATTATTAGAGTGTTCATATCATTCCTTAATAGTTTTTTACCTTGCTCATACCCTTGGTTAAATCAAGTTCTTATCATATTATGATTGTAGAGATGGAAATTTTTTTAAAAGATACCCCCAAAGTGTTGCACCTTTACTTATCATGACCTCCCCACACTGAGAATAGGTAGTGATGAGTTTTTATTGGTTGGCTACATTAGTGAGGCCTTGTTGATGCAGTTGACTACATCGTCGAGGCCTCATCAACATGGCTCCATCAACACATCTTATCTTGCGTCGATGAGGTCCCGTCCATGCAATGTCTTTCCGTCACCTATAAATACACACCTACTAGCCACGTTTATGGCAATCTAGATTTCAGTAGCAACAAAGCTCTTGCATTTTTTTTCATTCGAAAGTTAGAATTTTTTCCCTCCAGTGCCTAGAACAGGAGTCATTGAGTGTATGGATCTTTATTCGAGCATTGTTGTACCTGAGCATGACAGTGTATGCGGCAATAAAGATGAGCTTTCTAATAAACCTTGCAACACTTTGGATAGATTAGCTATTTTATTTATGCATTTATTGTTTCCAATTATTTATTAAATATTTTCAACTAATTATCAATTACTTTCTAGTTATTATGTTAGATAAGCAATTAAGCGAGATAGATTACACACATAAGTATGACTACTTCGAGTGTAACACATATTCGCTTGGTAATCCCAACAGCATTATTTCTTGGTACGCCCAATAGCGTAGCGCTTGGTGGCCCATCAGCGGGTATGTGGGTTCAAGACGTGTATGGAAAGTGGGAAAGGATACTTATGTTAGGATTAGCTAAATGCTAGTAAATTAGTTAATTTAGATTAGTTAATGAAATTACTTTTATCTACATTTGAGCACCAACTTATAAAACATAAAAAATGATAAAAATCGAATGCCTTAGTTACACTTAACCATACCAATGAACGATACAAGTGTAATTGGAAAGACAATGATTGACTTCCTAACGAGGAAGTCCATGAAATTGGACCAGATCACATGTGAACACTTTGTGATTTGTATAGTTGGGCATAGGGGTACCTCGTTGCTCATCATTGGCACCGTTGCTAGGAACTTTGTTTGTGGAATGTGCGCTATTTAGGTTTAGGTGAATATCACTAATATCGTTGTACAAACCTAAAGGTCAATATCATTCCCACTATACATTGGATTATAAAAGCACACTGACAATTTCATTTCGTTTTACAAAATGTCTTCTTCTTCTCGTAAGCCTGAAGATACTAAACCATTGGTCCCACAAGAATGTAAGGTGGTATACACTCATCAAGTTGAGTTTGTGCTGAATTTCACCTTCATCTTACATCAAGATGAACAGATGCAATGGCATGATATGGAGGGCAACGTCATCTTACCCCTTGATTGATTTGTGCCTATGATGTTATTCAAAACCTTAAGAAGTTGGGCATAGCATATCTTCACGAAGAATACGTTGTGGATGGATACAACACTCAAAACTACTATCCCACTGAAACATAATGTAAGTGAGATAAATATCAGGAGAAACTCCATGAAGCTAAAAATGGAAAACATTACACTAAGCCCTTGTTTCTACTAATCAAGAAGACAATAAAGATCCTTCCTTGGAAGGTTCACAACATGAAGATTCTCCCCCTGCTATCGATGGTGAGGGTGTGAACTTGACCCTACGATTGACTATTCATAAATTGGGGTCAAGAAAGGGTGATAGCTAAGGTAGAGACTCAGGTAAACATCACAGCAACAAGGGATCTAAGGATGGTGATCATAAAAAGCATAAGAGTGGTGGTGGTGGTAGTCCACCTTCCTCTTCATTCTCTTCATCTAATTTCGAACATTCCTCTTCATCTAACGGTTCTCATGGAAGCCACCATCAAAATAACCATGATAAAGGTAATCAATGAAATAACAATGATAGTGAATGCCACCAAAATCGAAGGGGTGGTTGAAACCATCATCAGTGTCATCAATGCATCGATGATGATGAACCTTTATTAGTGACTTGAAGTATGCTCAACATTGCGAAGGCAGTGAAAATCCCAACCAGGCACATGAAGGATAGCTAGATCAAGTGCCTAGACATGAATAATATCTCAAGATTTGAGGGGGAATATAATTTTGATCCGTAGACACATTTACAAGCGTTTCAATATGCCTGTACCTTACAAAACATAGAGAGTGAGTGGCAAAAACTCAAGCTTTTCCCAAAGACGCTGATGAGTGGCGAGGTACCCCTACACTCCACCATACGAATACGAGC
>MNCI01004036.1:0-34097 GCA_015680685.1 Gnetum montanum | reverse complement strand
TTCAATGAAAAATATCAAACATACTCCAAAGTGTCTAATATGAGAAGGCAAATCCAAGGCTAGAAACAAGGAGCACATGAACTCTTGGATGCCACCATGGGCCGATACTATTCACTCCTACACCGATGCCCTAGCCATGGTTACTCTCAAAGGGAACAACTTTGCCACATCATAGATGGGCTTAGAACCAAAACAAGAACCCTTGGGGTGTATGCCCAAGGAAGATTATCTAAACTGAAAGCTCATCAGATCCAAAGGTTAATTAAGCAGGTAGGAAAAGAAGAAGGTGAGCTACAAAAAAGGGAAAGTGTTGAAGAGTATAATAGGGATCCATTCATCAGAAAATGAGAGGTTTGATTTTGTGATGAGGAGGAGTCACCACTTGATGAAGTGGTGAATAAAAAGACCTTGCCCATCCAAAAATCTGTTTTTTATATTTCGGCCAAGGTTGATAAGTTATGGGACTCTTTGGATAAAAAGTTTCAAATCACATTGAAGATTGCTAAAGAATCCAAAGTGCAAAATAGTGATCATAATTGCAAGAGGCAAAAAGAAGCTGAATATGCCTATCAAAGAGGCAAGGGCAAAGCTACTATAGTAGAGGAAGTTGTGGAGTTCGACTCTAATGATAAAACTAAATGTACCATATGCGAATACGAACATCTAAACGGATGTTGTCCTATCATGTCACACATACAAGAGTCTAGAGTGTACACATTGAATCCTTTCCTAGCACGTAGGTAGGCTCCAAGATGATTACCTTACCCTCAAGGCAATCCAAGGTAGTTCCATCAGCAATAACAAGCTTACTACCCAAGTGGAACTCCTCCACAACCTTATGAACAATACCAACAGTGGTAACAACCACAATCATGGAGAATGCCACTGCCAAGGCAGTGGTACCCTTATAGGCAACTAGATCCATATGGGTACTATGTTTAGTAGCCCGTCTCCCATAGAAGTTCTACAAGTCATGCATCATTCCAACATCACTATTACCCTCGAAAGTAGCACTGAACACATTCATCATCTACTCGAGGGAAAAACCCATATCTATATCCTTATCATCTTCCACATCCCTCTGCACCTACACCTCCACCTTCAACTCAATTACTCATGCTCCATCTATGTAGGAAGAGATTCCTTCACAACCACAACAACGAAATGTTACAAGGGTTGTACACTCACAACTAGGTTTTCAACCAAGTGGTCCAAATAATCGATTAAAAAAATAACCTTTCTTTTGGCTTAGCAGTCCTCTCCAACCCCCACAACCTACTCCGGTTGATCACCTTGCATCTCTAGCACCCTCATCCTCTACATCAAATACCTTCAAGTGCCCTTCAAACCAAGTGCTGCCTAGGATTCACACTATAATATTAACGTATGTTGTTTCTGATTAGATCAATGGTGGTAATCTTCTACAAAAAGATTTGACCTAGGAAGTCCACTCATCTATCTACATATTGCTAGATAAGAGCCATGCAAAGCTCTTCTTGATTCTGGTTTTGGAGTTAACCTCATCTCCCATGATATGTATAACGCCTGGAACTTATCACCTCTCAAGAAGAGCAACATTCATTTAGAATTAGTAGATTAGTCGATTACTATCCCTTTGGGATTAGTAGAGGACATTGTGACCACAATTTGTGGGTGGTTGTATCTTGCTAATTTTTTGGTAATCAAGGTGGACAATTGCAAAAGTGACTTCCCCATCATCATGGGAAGGGCAGCATAGTTGATGTGTGAATGGGTATAAGGGACCTATCTGTAGAAATATCCAAGGAAAATGAACTAGGAAAAATTGAGAAGAAGCATATTCCATGCATCGCATACAATGATAATGGATGCAATTCCATGCAAAAGATTTGGTTCATCAAGAGCACATATATTAAGGCATGCAATTAGTGTGCATAAGAAATTAACATTCAAAGGTGTTTATACGCAGTAGTCACAAAGCAGGAGGGCACCCAACGGCTGATGGCTGATTTAGGTGGCAACACAATATGCATAGAACCAACTGAGAGCCTAACATGTGCATATGTTGAAAGCATGAACAAAATTGAATAAATTCATTCCCAACTCTCTAATGAAGATGATGATACTTATTGGGGAGAGTTGGAAATCCCTGATCACTTCAAGTAGGAGCCCTTAGAGCTAAAGACTGTATCAGTTGGTGTGGAGTATGCATTTTTAAAGAATGATAAACCGATCATCATTAATGCTAAAATTGCTCCTAAAAAAAGAAAAGTTGTTGAAATTGGTGAATAAATGGTCAACAAACTTTGCTTGGTCATATCCAAAGCTAATAAGAATTGATCCAAGGATATGCCAGCACCACATCTACACTAACCCAACCATGAAGCCTAGAAGGCAGCCGCAGAGGCAACTAAACCCCAAATTGAAGCAAATCATCAAAGAGGAAATAGAGCAACTCCTCAAGGTGGGGTTCATCTATCCAATTGCGAATAGTGAGTGGGTTAGCCCACTTGTAATTATACCAAAGAAGAGTGGCAAATGGCAGGTTTGCATTAACTTTAGGTTGTTGAATATGGCAACATTTAAGGATCACTTTCCTTTGCCATTTGTAGACTAGGTGTTAGACACCATATCCGGGCATTGTTATTATAGCTTTTGGACAGTTATAGTGGCTATAATCAAATCAAAATTGCACCTGAAGATTAGGCCAAGATAACATTCATGAGTCCCTGGGGAACTTTTGCATATTGTAAGATGCCTTTTGGCCTATGTAATGCCCCTGCAACCTTTCAATGCTTGGTCCTTATTATCTTTCAACAATAGATCAATAGTGGTGTTGAAGTCTTCATAGATGACTTCTCCACCTATGGAGCTACCTTTGAGCAATCCTTGGAGTGACTTGAGCAAGTACTGAAGAGATGTGTAGAGACAAACCTATAGCTCAATTGGCAAAAGAGCCATCTCATGGTCCATGAAGTCATTGTGTTAGGGCATCGAATTTCACAGAAAGGGATTGAGGTAAACTGCAAAAAGATAAGGGTCATTCAAGGGATAACACGTCAACTAGAGATCATTAAAGATGTTCGATCATTCCTTGGACACACTAGCTACTACTGAAAATTTATTGAGAATTTCTCTAAGATTACAAATCCATTGGTAGAACTTACAAATAAAGATGTACCTTTCATTTGGACCAAGGAATGTGAACATGCATTCCAACAATTAAAGGAGAAACTTGTAGAATCATCAATCCTATGAGCACTAGATTGGTTCAAACCATTCCATATCATGACAGATGCATCTAACTATGCTTTGGAAGTAGTGGTCATGCAGATGGACGATAAGAAACGTCCATATTATATCCACTGTGCAAGTAGAGGCATTATGGGAGCATAGTTGAATTACACCACCATAGAGAAAGAATTAATGGTAGTGGTGTATGTGCTAGAAAAGTTCAAGCACTATGTGCTTGGTTACAAAGTATTCGTGCATACGGACCATAGTGCAATTCACTTTCTCATGAATAAGTCGACGATGAGCCCTTATATCATATGGTGGCTTGTGATCTTGCAAGAATTTGATCTCACTATGGTAGATCAAAAAGGGACCGAGAATGTGGTTTCTGACACCTTTCTCGCTTAAGATGGAATAACAAAGGGAAGGAGAGCTCACTCTTTGATCAATTTCTAGATGAACTCCTCTTTACTGGAGCAATAAGTGAACAAACGCCTAAAAAAGCAATATGATATAATGGCATCCTCACATATCTTCTCACTCAAGAGATGCCACAAAACTTGGATTTTAGGAAAAAACAACAATTTCTTCATTGGGTCAAATACTTCATGGAAATCAATAGACACCTTTACAAAGTGTGTGCCTATGGCTTGATCCATTAGTGTGTCTCTGACAAAGATCAACTGCATGCTCTCCACGATGCTCATGAAGGGCCTTGTGAAGGCCACTATGCAGGGACATGCATGGCCATAAAAATCTTGATGGAAAGATACTATTGGCCTACAATCTTTAGGGATGTCCACTAGTTCACCAAGTCTTGTGAACGTTGTCAATGTGATGGGGGAATCACTGCTTACATGGAAGGTCCTCAACAATGGATTCAACCACCAGAGCCTTTTGACATATGGGTCATTGACTTCATGGGTACCATCACACCCATGTCCAATGAGAAGGTGTATATTATAGTAGTAATTGACTATTGCACAAAATGGATAGAAGTAGTAGCCGTTACTAATTGTACATCATCCACTGCTACCAAATTTATACAACAAAATGTTGTGAATAGGTTTGGGATGCCATGTTCACTAATTTCTGATAATGGAACTCATTTCATAGGTGCCACATTTAGAAAATTAATGCAATGCTTGGGAGTAAAACATAAATTAACAACACCTTACCACCCCCAAGCCAATGGTCAAGTAGAGGTAACCAACTAGGAGATTACAAAAATACTAATGTAAACCATTAGCAAATATAGGAAGGATTGGAGTACAAAACTTAACGATGCTCTCTGGGCTTATCATTTAACTTGAAAACTTCCTATTGGGTATTCTCTCTATGAGTTAGTGTATGGAAAACTTTCAACGCTTCCAATTCAATCTAATATTTGTACACTCTCAATAGCCTATGATCTAAACCTTGACCTAAGTCTAGCATAGAAGGAAAGATTGATCAATCTGAATGTGCTAAATGAAAATTGCTTAGTGGCCCTATCCTTGAATGAGGTGAATAAGGCATTTAGCAAGCAACATCATGACCTTAGAATTAGAATAGTAAAACTTCAACTAGGAGATAAGGTTCTTTACTAGAACCCCACACATGTACCCCAAAAGATAAAATTTCAAAAATTGTGGGAGGAACCTTATATAATTGATCAAACCTTTCCCTTTGGAGCCATGTTGATCTACAAACCTGATAGCCCAAATAAAAAGTAGTTGGTCAACGTTCAACAAGTGAAGCCTTTCCTACAACCAAAACAGACCAATGCAACTACTGCCTCAACAAGTGGACAACCACGTTCTATTTTTTGAATCTCCTCCTTCCAACTTAGTTGTGGGGGAGATGGCCATTTGTGCTAACCATTACCATGGCCTCTAAGTTTTCCTACCTTTTTGTTTTTCATTTTTGATTTTACAAGTTTTTGATTTTGTAATTTTATACCATCTTTAGTACCTTTAAAATTTCTTGATTATTTTACACTTTCTTATATATTTTATTTTATTTTATTTTATCCATGTATGATATTTTCTCATTTTTTCTAATAAATTAGCTTTATTATCACAGGACACAGTGTCGTTGTTGTTGTTTACTAATGATGATGGTTTGTGATTAATGTGTGATTGTCGATGTCTGGTTTCTATTTTTGAATTCTAATGTTTGATGGCTTTGGCATCGTTTATTTTTCATGGAACAGGCAGTGAGTCCACATCATCTGCCCATCCAATGAACTCTATGATTTTCGTTATTTTGGGAATTTGAGATCCCTTTTCATTAAAGAAACCTTTAATCAATCAGTGACCTTGGTAGTTTCAGAATTAGGAAGGATCCAAAGGTTTGTAAAGGGTGTGACTTTAAGGGGACTCAATACTCTTTGTCCTATTCTTCTTACTTGAGTGCTTGAGTGTTTTTCACAGACTTCTTACCATTCCACACCAACCACTAAAGGAAGTCAAAATAATGTCGTTACATGGTATGGTTCCCATCCAAAAAAAAAACAATGGGAATTCAAAGCATACCCCTTCGACATGAATAAGTCCTCGCATTCCATTTTTTTTAAAAAAACACAATGGAAATTTAGAGCAAATCCCTTAGACAAATAAAAGGGCTACAAGCATTGGTTATGGAACTTGAACAAGATGCAGCTATGCCTGATAGTCCCCTCTAACTAAGGCCCTCTCTCTCACTTCCTACTTCTCTTTTCTTCTCTTTGTGGAATGGTGGTTATTTTGTGAAAGCATTCTTATGTCTCAAGTGGGTGGATCGATCTTAGAGTGATGATGTAAAGTCATTGAAAGTAGATGGTTTTGGTCTAGACTGAGGATGAAAATTCTTGGGTCATTTTAACCACAAAATTCCATAAGGGACTTCTTATGACCTCAATTTGGAACTTCATTCCACCCTCTCTATCATTCATCCATGCTATCATAACTCACCTCACTGCCAGGTTCTATGTTATGCTCTATGTCTTAGTTTGATGTGTTAGGATTCTTGAGTGGATTCTTTCAGGTTGGTCCTTAACTTGTCATGATCGTTCAATCAACTATGGGGCCTAAAGACTCCTTAGTTGAGGTTATGCAAGAGCACAAAGGGCATGAGCCTGCTATGGCAAGGACCCACTTGCATAGCCTTTGGCTTGATTCGTTAAGGTTCCTTACCTTTAACATTGCTACAATCCTATCTTTCGCATTTTCCATTGCGTAACCTACTCAGCACTCAATCTTTCATTGCATTCATCCATTAAATTAATTTTTCTCCATTTTTTCAAATTTATGAACTTCAACATCCTCTTCTCATGATTTCATACTATTCTTGGTCTTCTAAGCTTTCATTTGATCCAAATTTCATCAAAAAATTTCTTGTATTTTGAAAGTTTGACCAAAGTCAACAGAAGTCAATGATGGTCAATAGCTGCATTGACGAGGCCTCGTTGACGCAGTGCAAAAATACTATATATAGCACCACATAGTTAGGAATTTTTTGCAATTTGTACATAACACACGAGAAGTTTTTGTAAATTTTCAAAGCCCAAAACCTTCCAAAGCCCATAACTTTCAAATCGTGTATCTAAATCACTCCATTTTTTGATCCTGCACTTCCTAAAGGTAAGATCTTTATCGTGGGGGACCACAAACCTTAATGTTTCCAATGAAAAATTGATGAATTTTTTTAAAAAAATTTTCCTAGCTCCCCCAAAGGGTTAATAACCTTAACCATGTGTAAACATCAACTTTTTCCCAAGTTAACCCTTCCAACAACCTCCGAGATGAATTATTCATAATAAAACATAAAATAAATAATAATTAGGTTAATTAAATTAGGCATAATCACAACTTATCCAAGTGTAACCATACTCAAGGGTTAAGGTATCCCAATTATTTTAAGATTACACAATGATTGCTAATCCATGGTCTTATGGTGATTACAAATGGCACCCAAACAAAAATGTCTGCAGGAAGGAGAACCCTCACAACTACAAGAGAAATGACCCAAAGCTAGAAGGGGCTAGCAAGAACAAGGCCAAGAACTACCAGAGGTGACCCATGCAACGGGACCTCTTTGAGAAGAGCCTGAAGTGGAGTTTGTTCGATAGATTCCAAAGGAAGAAGTGCCTATAGAAAAATCCCAACAAGGAGAAGCACCTAGACCTGTGTCAAGGCTTGAGGTCACTTTGACTCAAGCCTGCCTAGACATCATCAAGTCCTGAGAAATCCAAAGATCAATTCTTCAAGAGCTAAACTTTGGGCTATTTTTGGAGAAAGCTCCAGAGGATGTCAAGACACAATTGCAAGCCTCTCCCATGTGGCTAGTCACCACGTCTAGTGGGGAATGGTACATGGGAGAGCCCTATCTCTTCTAGAGTAGTTGAAGGCTAGGGTATGTTATAAAAATCAAGGACATTCAAGTGTCCTAATTGGTATAAGCTATTGCACAGGTACTAGAGTAGTTGAAGGCTAGGGTATGTTATAAAAATCAAGGACATTCAAGTGTCCTAATTGGTATAAGCTATTGCACAGGTACTAGAGTAGTTGAAGGCTAGGGTATGTTGTAAAAATCAAGGACATTCAAGTGTCCTACTTGGCAGAAGCTATTGCACAGGTACTAGGGTTGTTAGACATTAGAACATAGTTGGTAGAGATATCAACAAAAGGCACTCTTGAGGCAAAAAGGAAATGGACCCAACGATGCTACGGGATGGACCGTAGGGAGTATGATGTGCTCACACTGGTGGAGTGGATTTATTTCAAGATTGTGGCCTATCACCTTAATCCAATGGTGATACCAAGCAAGGTGATTACTTTCTCTACCCGGGCATGCATCACTCTAAGTAGGAAATTTCCTGTTAACCTTCCATAACTGATCTATTTGGAGATAAAAAAGCACTTCAAGGAGAATGAACATGGAAGGAAGACCTTGCGCTTTCCATGTCTCATTAGGAAAATTTGCAAAAGGGCAAGCACTGTTCGCTATTCTAATGATACTCTCAGGCATGCTCCCTTGGTCTCATGGGAAAAAATCATGAAAGATAAGATGCCAACGACCGCTCAAGAAGAGGAGCTACCACCACCGCCATCCACTTAGGAGACAACACTAGAGGCTCGTGCAGTCCTTGAGCATCTACATCAAATCTGAGAACAGCTCTTAAGTGAACAAGAGCAACAAGTAGGAATGAGTGGGGCAAATCCATCTATGTATTAGCCAGTGATGAGTCATGTTAATGAGGTGGCCTGAATAATCAGTCATATGGAGAGAGGTCGTCCCATTTTCTCTGCCCAAAGAACGCAGCTACCTTTGATATTGGATCCCAATGCTTGAGAGGTGATGGTGTCACTAGCAACACACCATCTATTCCCAGAAATCTTTGAGAATGATGCCACTTTCTTTGTGAGGTTAGAGGAAGGTAAAGAGAAAATTGTCTTAGTGATACAAACCAAGGGTAGGAGATAGTGGTAGAAGTGGTAGTCAACTGTGTAGTAGAAGCATTGAACACACCCATAGCATTTGTACCAAACATATCTACACCTCAAGATGTGCAAACATCTATTGGTATAGTTAGTGGAAAATTGAATGCAGCCCAACACGAACAGTTGCTAGAGCGACTAGTAGGAACCAAGCAACTGACTCTGGACATCTTTGATCTCCCAGAGAACATCATTGTACCCTAGTCGAAGCTATTGAATGTAAGGGGAAGATGCATTATTTTGGAGAGGCAACTAGAAATGGCCTAAGTGCAAGATCAATGCTTGGCTACGAAGGTTGCTGAAGTTCATGCCCAACTTGCAGAACAAGCAATCCTTAGCCCAGTAGTGATAAGAGATGAAGTTATCAAACAACTTCAAGAACAATTTTAGAAGGCTAAGAAGGAAGCAGTAATGGCCATCTTTAAACAGTCCATAGCAGAAGTTGAAATGTATTCTATCAAAAAAGACTTGAATTAGATGCACCAAGAGAATGAAGCATTGACTGTGAAAAATCATCACCTACAAAATGTTAATGCTCAGAGAGATCAAATACAAGAATTCATTCATCAACAATAGGAGCAGATTGCCAAAGTCAACACTAAACTAAGAAAATTGGCTATGGAGAATTGCAATTTGCCAATGGAGGAGGTATGCACCTTGTAACAAAAGTTTGCCATCGTGATTACTACCTGGAAGAACAAAGCCCTCAAATTTGAGAAAGTAAAGAATCACTATAGGGACCAGGTTGGCTTGCAAAAGGAAATTAATGAAAAACAAATTTGAATGAAAAATGCAAAAATAAATGAAGCCCTTTAGCAAGGAAGAGAGATGTGGTAGCCCATTCTTGATGGGATTGATGCCTACAACGAAAAGGAGATCCGCTTGAAGGAGTTGCAAATCAAGGAGATGATAGAGTACATGGAGTTGGCCAATCCCTGTTATGCAAACTTGGTAATGGTGACTGTCAGACGATCATGGTTAGAATTGGAGAAATAAGTGGCTAGCTCGTATCTATTATACAAGACTAAGTTCAAACACCACAAAGACACCAAGCAAAAGCTTGAAACTGCTAATGTTGAACTCAAAGTTCTCAAAGGATGATTTAGAGATCAATGATCTATTGTTGAGAAACTAGCCAGATGCATGAATGACTACTAGGAGCTGAAGAACACAATGAGAAAATTCGACATTGAACGTAAATAGTTTGCTGCCTAGTTTGTCAATGCTAAGGAGTTGCTTCTAGCAATCCCATGTCCTTGGGATGTGCCTATTCTAACCCACATTGGGAAAGCTACATGGACAGTGCATGATCCTAGGAGTAATAAGGAGAAAATGAAAGCATTGTTGGATTTTTTTGGCCTCTTGCCTAAAGTTGCAGTAGTAGTAGGCAACCACAGCCACCTCAACCATCACTGGTGCATGAAGTTGGTGAAGGTTCCTTGGAGCCTCAAGAACCACCACGGCCTAGGATTGTTTGATCTTCTCCAACAAGCTTTACACCATTAAGGAACATGTTGTCTAATTTTTGAAGAGTTGAATCACAGTGTTTAATTTTTTGTCCAAAACACTTTCATTTTTTGTAATGTGTTGATATGTACACCTAGACACTCCATTTTTTGTCAAGTCAGTTAGTTTGGTTTGTTGAAAAAAAGTTAGTCAATAATCCCATACCTTCCCAATTTAGTAAAAGAACTCGAGGACGATTTTTCATTCAATCGTGAGAGTATGATGAGTCATTGCTAGTTGGCTACATCGACAAGGCCCCATCAATGCATCTTATCTTACATCAACGAGGCCCTATCGACGCATCTTATCTCACATCAACGAGGCCACATCGACGTAGTGTCTATCCATCATCTATAAATATGTGCCTACCAACTACATTTAAGGAAATTTATATTTCAATAGCAGCGAAGCTCTTGCATTTTTTCCATTTGAAAGTTAGAATTTTTTCCCCAAGTGCTCGCAATAGGAGTCATTGAGTGTACAGATCTTTATTCAAGCATTGTTGTACCTGAGCACAATAGTGTGTGTAGCAATAAACATAAGCTTTTTGATAAACCTTGTAGCACTTTGGATAGAATAGCTATTTTATTTATGCATTTACTATTTCCAATTATTTATTAAATGTTTTTAATTAATTATCAATTACTTTCCAGTTATTATGTTAGATAAGCAATTAAGCCAAATAGATTACACACATAAGTACAACTGCTTCAAGCGTAACATGTATTCACTTGGTAATCCTAGCAACGTTATTGCTTGGTACACTTGGTAGCATAGTGCTTGGTTGCCTAGTAGCGGGTATGTGAGTTCAGGATGTGTACGAAAAGTGGGAACAGATACTTATGTTAGGATTAGTTAAATGCTAGTAAATTAGTTAATTTAGATTAGTTAATCAAATTACTTTTATCTACATTTGAGCACTGACTTATAAAACATAAAAAATGATAAAAATCGAATGCCTTAGGTACACTTAACCATACCAACAAATGTCACAAGTGTAATTGGAAAGACAATGATTAACCTTAATACTAGATTCACTTTCTAAAGGGCTAGTGCATTGGAAATGATGAAGTCCATGGAATTTGATTAGATCCCGCGTGAACGCTTTGTGATTCATATGGTTAGGTGTAGGGGTACCTCGCCACTCATCAAGTAGAATGACATATTAGGAAAATTCATTGAATTATTTGACTTAAATTTAATCAGTTCATGAGAATATCTTTGATGAGTGGTGAGGTACCCCTACACTCAACCATACAAATACGAGCATTACACGCGTGATCCGGTCGAACTCCGCAAACAGACTAGTTGTAGAATCTAGACAATTAGCCTTAGGTCCCAGTTCGCTGTCTTCCCACCTGGACTAGTATTAGCTTTGTCACGTATGGTTTAGTCCAGAGTGAGGTGTATGATGTGTTTCTAATCTAGTGCTACTCCAGAAGGCAATGGAAAGTAATATTCACTAATCTTGGAGAGAGAGGATGAGAGAATCTAAACTATCCTAAGTGCGATGAGCATCTGTTCCTTGATCATCTGTACACATCTTGGACTTTATGCATGACTACCACTGGGATTACCAAGAATAGATCCTAGGTACGCTACTGGGTTACCAAGTAGTCACACTTAAATGCTCATAATCAAGTCGTACTCATTCCGTGTTTTAACATGAGATAAGGATGAGAGAGATTAACTAGGAAAGTAGTAAATAACAATTAATTAAATGATTAAGTAAACTAAGTGAATGCTGCAATGATGAAGTAATCTCAATCTTTAGTGTCGGTCATGTGCGTGTCCAAGTACGTCACACTTGAATAAAGGATGCTGTACAATTACATTCACCACATTGTGGGCATACACGGAGAGGAAAAGGGTTGAGAGAGAAAATGAAAACTAAAATCAAAACTAATTCTAAAACTTCTATCCCCTAACTCTCTTGTCTATCTCTTATTTATAGATGAGGAGATAGGCTGCGATATCGCGTATGCAATATTGCAGTTGGGCTACGATATCGCAGTCGTCCAAATGACGACTCATCAATCTTTAATATTTCAATTTATTTACCCTTGTACTATCTTCCAGCATTAGAAAATGTTTTCAAAATTTTGGCTTAAATTTCCTTGATGTCATCCCTCATGATTGAGGTGAACGCTCTGGGATCAACAAGGTTCAAAAATTTCAAAAATTGGAGTTGTGGGGACAAAGGTATGGGCTTTGGAAGTTAGCTTATTAGAGCTTAGAAAGAAAATGACAAAAAATTCTCTTCATGCAAATGAGAAAGATGAAGAATTTGCTAACTCCCCATGGATATATATACTATTTCTATTAGATCAAAATCATTGATATGACATCATATCAATGATGTATGAGGGGCTCATACATTGCATCAACGATGTCACCGGAGAAAAATTCAAATTTCTGATGCACTTTGCCCAGAAAAATTTAGTTAAATGAAATGGTTGGAAGATAGTAAATGTTTTTAAAGGATCTTATAGTAGGCATGATGCTCATATTTCAAAAATTAGGCATATAAATTCCATATAGAAGGAATTGCAGGCAATGAAAGTTTATTAAGTGTATAGAAGATGGATGAAGGGTTAGAGGTACATTGACAAGTTTTGAAATTAAGGGAAGTATCTATTATTAAACTTTGGATGATCTTGGAAGGTACAAGATGATGTGGAATTGCTTGCTAAGCATGAAATACAAGAGTTATACAAGTAGGTCCTCCCTAAAGAAGGGTCTAACCCTTAGTGCCCTTATATAACCATGCCTAAAAGTGTCCTTAGGCACTTAAGGAGTTAAATGCAAGACATGCCTATCTAGCAAAACACACATGTTAGTATCACTAGGTTGGGAAAATAACGTTATATTATACAAAACCACAAGTTATGATTAAATATATAGTGAGGTGAGATGAACTATAGAAAGGATTGGTGAACTTAGGACATGAGGTATCTTACCATAGGCATAATGAATCCTTGTGTGTAATTTATGGTTAAAGTAATCATTAGCCCTTCTTTCCAAGATTCAAACCAAGTCTAAACCACTTTCTAGTAGCATCGCATTGTTTCATCTTTAAGAGTTGCAACCATAAGACTACCACTATTACAAGTATTACCACTTGGCATATTGTCCAAGGAAGGAGTTTATTCATTTCTCTTTTTTTAAAAAGAATTTTAAACTGCTAAGAAGCTACCTACCTTCAGGCATGGGTAACATGTCTTTCCTATGGGACCCCCAGAAATTTATTCTTGTGCATGAATTTTATTTTTGATACTATCAACCTTACCAAAGGACTACCTTCAGGCATGGGTAACATGTCTTTCAAGTGATATGGTAAGGCAGCACTTATTGTACACCTACTCCCATTTTTCATTAGATCTATAAGGATATAATACTTTCTTAACAATAGGATAGAACTCACAGCAACAATCCAAGAGAATCCACAAATCCCCTTGATGTGACACCCTTTGCATTCGCACTTGGTTCTTCATTGTTTTGTCTAGGCATAATGATGATAGGTTTATTCTTAGTTTTATTATGAGAAGAATATCATTTTGGTCATGGTAAGAACCTCTTACTATAGAAATAAGTGGATGGATGTTGTGATCTCACTATATAGGTGATCAATCCCTTATGATCAATAATATAGAGAAATCTTCATCTTATGGGGACTACATCTTTGCCTTATTTGATGTGTTTTATTAAAAATTAACAAAAATATGTACAAGTAAAATGAGAAAAAAACATGAAAAATTAGAAAAGATACCAAGAATTAGAAAGTTAAAAAGAATGAAAGATGATCAAAGAATTAGAAAATATCAAAGAATTTAGAAATTATCAAGAAATAGAAAACTATAAAAGAAAAGGAAAATATATCAAGAAAGTAGAAAAAGTACTAAGAAAGTGAAAAAACCTAGTGGACACCCCCACAACCATGGTTAGGATCGGTCAATCAGAAAAGTGAACAAGTAGAGAACATTTGGACATACTTGGTGGAATATTTAGTAGAGTTGGGATATTGATGATAAGGTTTAACCTGTTAGATGTTTACAAAAATAAGCTTGTGTGGGCTAGACAGATGGTGAATATGCATGGCACTAGAAGGGTAATTTTCATGAATGATGTATGGTCCCACCCAAAGCGTTTGAAACTTCACCTTTTGTTGAACATGATTGGGGTTATAATAGAGGACCTTGTCACTTGGCTGTATCAATACTTGCCTTATATGAGCATTGTGTCAATGCTTGGATTAGTTCTTCTGGATCTCATTACTCAAAACTGCTACTAGCCTATTCTCTTCTAATAGATTAAGATTCATTAGGTGCTCTCTTTGGGAAAAGCTCAAGTTCAAGTCAAGTTGGTTGGTAGTAGCTAGAGTTTGAAGCTTTTCTTGGATTAGTAGCATGGGTAACTTACCATAAACTAGCTCATAGGGTGAATAACCAATGGGTAATTTCCACGTCTTTCTATAGGCCCATATAGCATCATTTAACTTGGTGCTCCAGTCCTTTCTAAACCTACTAACCGTCCTAGTCAATATTCTAGTAATCTCATGGTTAATTACTTCTACTTGGCCATTAGCTTAGGGGTGGTATGGTGTGGTCAACTTATGGTTTACCCTAAGCTGTTGCATGAGCTTTTTAAAAGTAGCACCAGTAAAATGAGTCCCATTATCTGAAATAAGCATTCTCGATCCTCCAAATCAATTCACCACAATTGTTTTGGTGGTATAATCTTTGACTGCTGTTGCCTTTGCCCACTTGATGCAATAAGCCACCATCACAATTATATAGGCCTTCCCATTCGACATTGGTGTGATTGGGCCCATAAAGTTAATTCTCCTAATATTAAATAGTTCCAGTGGTGGAATCCATTCCTATGGCCCTTTATTTCTAGTTGTTATTCCTCCATCCCTTTGGCATTTTTCATAAGATTGTGTGAAGGCATGGGCATCCCAGAATAGGGTAGGCCAAAAGTAGCCTACCATCATTAGTTTTAGTGTCTTCCTACATCCTGCATCATGGCCACCACATTCACCTTCATGTGCATCCTGTAGGATCTACTATTGATCACATTCCAGTACACACCATCAAACTAACCCATCGGCACAAATCTTATATAGGGTTCCACTTATTTCCATGTATCTTTTTACCTTATTAAGGAATTGCTCTTTTTGTTTCTTGGTCAACCAACAGGCAACTCTTGTGTTGTTAAATAAGTCATATAATCAACTATCCATGACTTTCCTATTGAGTCTATAGCCAATACTGCCTTAGTAAACAAATTTTTGTCATGGAATTAATTTGACAATGGTTCTACTTGTTCTTGGAAGTCCCATCTTAGTCTCGATAAGTGATTAGCTACTACAATTTCCATGCTCTTTTTGTTGATCATAGTTATGTTGAACTCTTGAAAGATAACAAGCCATCTAATCACCCAGGCACTAACTGCTGGTTTGTTCATAAGCAAATGGATAACACTATGATCGATGTGGACATAAATTGGGTACTAGAGCACATAATTTCTAAATGTTTCTGGTGCATACACCACTGTCATTAGCTCCTTTTTTGTTGTGGTGTAATTAAGTTGTTCCTCGATGATGCTTATGCTAGCATAATGAATATAGTATGGCCTCTTCTAGTCATCTAACTATAGCAGTATTGCGCCTAGTGCATAGTTCAAAACATCCATCATGATATGAAAAGGCTTAGATCAATTTGGAGCTCTTAGGATTGGTGTCTCGATCAACCTTTACTTCAAGGTTTCAAATGCTTTTTCACATGACTTGGTCCACTGAAAGGGTGCATCCTTCTTGGTTAGCTCAACTAGTGGTTTTGCAATTTTTGAAAATTTTTCTATGAATCTTCTGTGGTACCCCATGTGACCTCAAAATGATCGAACATCCTTGATAGTTTGTGATGTTTGGATGATATTTTGTATGACTCTAATTTTTTCAGGATCCACAACTGTTTCTCTCTATGAAATCTTGTGTTCTAATATGATCCCATCTTGGACCATAAGATGGCTTTTTTGCCAATTAAGCTTTAGATTAGTCTCTACACATCTTTTTAGCACCTACTTTAAACAGTCTAGTGCCTATTTGAAATCCAACCCATATGTTGAAAAACCATCCATGAATACTTTAATGTCATTGCCTATCTATTTCTAGAAGAAACTAAGTACAAGCCTCTAGAAGGTGGTAGGCACATTGGAGAGACCAAAAGGCATATACTTGTAAGCAAACATTCTCCATAGACTAGTGAACGTTGTCTTCTCTTAGTCCTCAAGCATAATGTGGATTTGGTTATATCTGCTATACCCATCTAGAAAACTATAGTATTCATGTCTTGCAATAATATCTAGGACTTGGTTAATGAATGGCAAAGAAAAATGATCCCTGAATGTAATAGAGTTTAACAATTGGAAGTCGATGCACACTTTCCACTTCCACTTTTCTTCGGAAAAATTACCAAAGGACTGATCCATTCACCATCTATGATTGGATAAATGAATCCTACCTTTAGTAATTTTTTCCAATTCTTGCTTGACTACTTCTTTGAGCTTTGGGTTAAGCCTTCTCTATGATTGGCGTCATGGTTTCACCACTAGACCAGTGTATATCTAATGTTAACAGATTCTTGGATCTATGCCTATGATCTCATCATGGGACCACACGAACACTAGTGGCCACTTGTTGACTACTTCCAACAACTTCTTCTTTTGTTCCTTATCTAGGTTGGTGTTAATTATGATCATCTTTTGATTCTTATCTAGTGCTACTGGTATGGCCTTCAATTCTAGTGATTGTAGTTCAACTTTATCTAAGATATCTTGACTTGTGTGTGGATAGGGATGTCTTCTTCTTAATTACTTTAACTTGTCAACTTCTTCCACATAGGCACTTATTATTTGATTTTTTGGTTCCATGTATATGTTTGATTCAATTTCACTATCTGTAACCAACCGTTAGGTGCCTTCTTATTGAGTGGTTGCTACATACAAGCATTTTTGCACACACATTTCTTCAAAACATTTGTTGCATGTTGTATTATCTTCCTATTCGATTGCCCATATTTTCTACACACAAGTACAGTTGTTATCGTTGTATGCGATACATGGAACTTTGCATCTTTGAATAATCCCAACTTCATCTTCCTTGAAAATTTTCAAGGACAAATCTCTAATACCAAGCTTAGCATCTATAGTGCCAAGCCAAGTCCTTCCCATTATGATTGGGAACTCTTCCTTGTTTTTACCTACATGAAACTAGAAAATCAATAGGGTAGGACTAGTTGTTGATGGTAGTGATCACGTCATCCACTTGTCCTAGTGGAACTATGATAGATTGGTGTGCAAGGTCTAGCCAATTGTTGCTTTTCTTCAATGGTGGTAGATTCCAAGCTTGATACATGTCTTACGATATCATGTTCATCCTTGACCCAAAATCAAGTAGAGCCTTGCATGGTTTCTGACTTGCTACTTGAAGGTATACCAAGGGACTTCCCGGATTTGTTCATTTTTTAGGAAGTGCTCCTACCTTGATCTAATGAGTAATAGTCTAGGTTAACATGACAGTTGTCACATTTGCATTTGATGATGATTGAAGCTTGTTATTTCTTGAAGGATTGTGGATGGAGTGGAAGTAAATGTGCTTCCCATCCTTCAAACCTTTTCTTGACTCGTTCTAAAGAATAGTCATTACCTGGATTATGGTTCATGCATGATTACCTTCCCTTACATGTTAACTATCCTATTTGCAATCTTTTTTTGTGGCTATAATGGTAGTTCTCCTTGCATTACAAGTGGTGGTACAAGTGGTAAATGGTTAGGTGGTTGATTGAACAAACTAGCTACTTGTGGATGCATGTACTAATTGAAGTCCATCCTTGGACGTGTAGGTCTATGGTATTTGAGTGGATAGCATTGAGGGGTTTGAACTACTACATTTCTTAGAGGAATTGGATGTTGGACATAGTACCCATAAGGGTTTGGTTGTCGATATGGATATTGCTATCATGGTGATGGCATTGCCCATAATTGTGGTTGCTGCCACTGGTGATGATACTACTCTTATGGTTGTGGATAAGCTCCACTAGGTAAATAGGCTGGTTGGAAGGTCTACTGATAGTTACCTTAAGGGTAGGGTAACTATTTGGGCATCTACTTCTTAATGAATCTTGGATTCAATGCATATGGCCCCATTTCTTGCAAATGTGCCATGACAAGGTAACACTTCTTAGGATGGTCATACTGGCACATAGTACATCCTTCCTTCTCATCTGAGCTTGTATCAAAACATTCTACCATTGAAGTTACCTTTCCTTTTCATCTAAAGTCTCTTTTCTTCTTTTTCTCATTACCTTTGCTGAAGGCCTACTCAGTTCTTTCCTCTATAATTTTGAACACTATGGTGAATTTTTCATCCATTGAATGCCACATATTTTCTACCTTAGCTGCAATATTGGTAACAAATTTTTGAATAGGTAGTATCTTTTTCTATATTACCTCCTTCAAGATTTCCTCTTCTTGTTGATCACACACTCATACATCTCTCTTTCTAATATATGGATCTCTATTGTACTCTTTGGCTGATTCTCTCTTCCTCAATTCTCCTTCTTCCATTGCCACTTGATTGATGAGTCTTTTGATATGATGGAAAATCATTTTAGATAACCTTTCTTAGGCATAAACCCCAAGGGTTTCCCTAGTTTTGTTTCATAGCCCATCGACAATGTGTGTAAGCTTCCCACTTTGGGAAAATCTATGGCTTGGGCATCTATGAAAAAGCAAATAGTATTTGTCCATTGCTACATCAAGGGATTTGTGGCTCCCATGCTTCTAGCCTTGGATTTGTTTCCTAAGAGTAGACAACTAGGATTAGGTTTGATATTTGTCATTAAAAAGTTCAAGCATGGTACTCCCTCTTCTAATTGATTCAGGTTCTAATGATATATACCAACTCTCCACCTCTTTGATGAGCGCCCTTGGGAACAACTTTAGTTTCTTCTAGTCACTCTCTATGTTTTATAGAATTCAAGCATCATGGAATGCTTGAAGGTGGTGTTGTGGATATGCATTGTATCCACCTTCAAATCTATTCATGTTGTTCATGCTTAGCCAGTTAATGTGGCTATCCCTTACATGCCTGGTTGGAAGGTAGATAGCTTTCCTTATATTTATCATGTTGTGAGTTGCCAACATGAGTTCTTGATGCTCATAGAGCTCATATACTTTGTTGTAGTGGTGTCCCCTTTGGTACTCATACCTCTCTCTCTCTCTCCATGTTTATCTCTGTTTCTTTGTAGCTCACACTCTTCATCTTCATCATCAAAGTGTCTTGGAAAATAGTCATGTCAATCATAAGTTTGACTTTTCTCCCTGTCATGATCTCTATACTTGTATTTCCTTAGATCAAAGTCCACCAACGATCATAAGGATGAAGATGAAGCAATGGAAGAATAGTGTCAGCTAGTTCTCCTTCTGTGAGTTTGGTATTCTTCCCTTTGTGTTCCCGTAGAAGCTCTTGGTCTTGAGTCCTACTTGTACTAGTCTGTTGCTTCTCTTCTTGATGTCTCTACTAAGGTTGAATGTAACTACACTTTGATAGGTTCTTCTAGATGAACAATAGGCATTTCGGAATGGACTTCATGTTCCTAGTGGAGTTTCTCTAGTACAAATGCATCACCATCAAGTTCTTCTAGGACAATAGAGAGTTAATCTACTTTCCCTTATTGTGAACATGTTTGGTCTCCATAGTAGCATCTCTCTACACTTATGCCTCTATGGGTTGGTTGGGTCTTGTCATGTGTTTGGTTACATGGTACCCTTCTTGCATGTAGCTCAAATTCATTCTCCTTAAAGCTATTTGAAGCATGGTGATTGTTGAACACTTTGGAGGTAGAATGATTTTGTCTTGTAAGTCTCCCCATCTTAATTGCCCATCTTGGTGAAAGATGAAGGTGAAATCAGGATAGTAAGAATCATTACGAGCATATGAGATTCTTGTCTACATAGGCATACTCTAGTCTTCATCATCATTTACTTTGTCATTGCTCCTTTTCATCTCTTTGGTAGATGATAGTTTGTCTTTAGTTGAATCCATGTTATGAGTTTGATGCTTGGTTAGGTGTGTGTTGTTAGAATTATTTAAAAATTAGGAAAATTAACTTCTTGGTTCTTGATACAATGAAATTTGTAAAATCAATTACTCAACACACATTGACACATCCCTGACAATGGTGCCAATGATGAGTAGTGGAGTATCCCAACACTTTATCATACAAGTCACGAATGTTCATGCATAACTAGATTGTAATCCACAAATGGACAATGTTAGTATGCTAGTAATTGAGTTTAAGTTCATGTTTGATGTCTTTCCACCTTGAGCTAGTGAAGTGCAAGTGTATGGTTTAACTCACAGTGATGTATATGATAATTAATGTTGTAAGGCTTAAATAATGCCTAGCTGTAAACATGATTGAAAATGAAACTTAATCTTAAGTCTAAGTAACACTAAAGTAAGAATTTATTCTATACTAAGGCAATAGGTATTCATTCCTAGTTTACCGATCACATCTTGGACTCATGTAGTTATCATTGGGATTACCAAGTGGGATTACCACTGAATGAATCAAGCAATGCCACTATTGGATTACTAGATAACTACATCTCATGCTCGAAACTAGTCATACCCATTCTTCTTTACTAATAAGCATGTAAGGTAAAATACTTGGGAAAGTAGAGTATTAACTAAGAAAACAAGGAAATTATTCCAAATAAACATAAAGAAAACTAAGTGATGCTGCAATGATAGAAAACAGCTTCGATCGTTATTGCCATGCATAAATTGTGTCCAAGTACAATTTACTTCAATAAAGACTCCAAACAACTGTCTAACATCACACTGTCAACATTCACTCTCTACTATAACTATGAAACAAAATTTGTGTGCCCAAGTGTCATATTTATAGGGCTTCACACATCCTGAGACATTGTATCAACGATGACATAGCATAAGTGATGACATTGTTGATATGATGTCATATTAGGACAATATTCGACTTTATCACTATGTAAGTGGATGTAGACATGAAGATTGTACTCTAAGACAATGTACATCTTACCTTTTGAATAGATGTTCACTACTTTAACATTAGCAAGCAATGCACAATATGCTTTTTACTTGAGCTTAATGTCTACCCCTGTTTGGTTGAATTTTGCTTCCCTTTATGTTAAACATTTAGCATATTAAGGGTGGGATTGTCATTTATTTCTTTCAATGATTCATCTCTCTTTGGTCCTTTATTTTTCCTAAGAGAGAGATTCATTTGTATTATCTATGCTTAGAACATGCCTTGAAGCTAGCACGTGGGTGCTCAGACTAAGCTTTAAACCTAGGACCTTGGGATGGAAATCGTGGGAGCCAACCATTTCAGTTACAACTCATGCTCACCGTTATCCTTGAAATACTAAAGCACTACATAGATATGAGCTTATGGGCACTTCCTTTTCACTTATACAAATGATCTCCCCTACACATCAATAATTTTGGATAACAATCCTAGAGATTAGTAAAGTTTCATTTTAGAATAAAGACCCTAGACTAACAAGAATACTTTAAAATGGCATCGGTAAAACATAAACAAATGGTTTGATGTCTTACTTAAGTCTTAGTCATCCAAATGTTAGGCATTTTTCCAAGCACATAGCACCTTCTTAATTCTCATGAATAATTATTAACCATTACAAAATTTTAACACTGAGATATTAGCCTAATGGTAAGACTCTTGATTTGGACTATAAATCTTAGGGTGTACCTATATTACAATTATTTTAGGGTTCCAACATCAACAACATTTAAAATAGATAATGTTAAAACTATAACTAGGATATCAAGTAACTAGAAATATAGCAAGATAAAGCCAAAAACAAATTTGCACCAATGTATTTTAGAGAATGATCATCTTTAAAATCCTAACCAAATTACTCAATGACTTGAACAAATCTTAAATTATAAAAATATATATTACCTTAAATGATTTAAGATGTCAAATGTGATGACGTCATTACAGTTATTACTCTAGTAGAGGTTTCCTATTACAACCTTTATTTATTACAAAGTATATAACAGACTATCCCAACACATGGTTAAATCAATTATAACTCTCTACTTAAAAAATTTTAGTAGATCATGTGTCGTAACTAAAGCAAGTTAGGTAGAAAAGAAAGAAACTTGTAGAAAAAGAAAAAATGATTAAATTAAACTACGAAAATGACAAACATCAAAGCACAAGGCACTTTTAGGAAATTTCACTACTCATGAGTGTGCTTTATGAAAATGTTGAATGTGTGATGAAACAAGGATGGTAGCAAAGTATTTATACGAAGAAAGTTGCCCTTTGTGAAAAAAATAGTAAGTTGGTGCATGTTTGGAGTTTTTATAAAAAGAAAACTCAACCCTCACATTTTTAGATTTATGAGGGTAGACCATCAATCTAATTAGAGCTAAATCTGTTGCACATCAAGAACCTTCATAGTTTAGAAGAATTTCTCCAACAGGTTTGGGAATGACATTTGCCAGATGTGGATCTTGTTGTCGAAGCCATAAGAGTTCATGGTTTTGGATTACTCTCATGTTTAAGGATTTAGTTGAAAGACTAAAATCCATTTTGAAAATGAGAGGGGGTTTTTTGATCTTGTGAATGTTTCCTCAAACAGCTTGGAGGAGAGCAGCTTTATCAAATGTAGAGACCTTGTTGAAGTAGTAGTGCAAGAATTTTGTAGGATAACCATGAGCCATGAGCCATGAGCCATCTAAAGAAAGTCATCCTAACCTTGAAGAAGTCGCCAAGCTGTGTTTCCCTCAATAGAAACCATTTCAATTTTGTAATAATGAAGGTCTTCTTCTAATGACGAGGATGCCAAAAAAGGGAATATCCTAATAGGCATTCAAAGGTTTTTAGTAACAGTAGGTAGAAAGAATACCACTATCATAGAAAGAAGAACCTTTGAAGAAAACCAAATCAAGTATATTTACAAAAGAATCAGAAACAAATGGGGTGATGGAGATAGAGGAAAAAGAAAAATTATAATTCCTAAGAAAAATTTGCAACTCATTAGGAGAATCATGTCAAATACCGAAATCATTGTCGATGCAACACTTATAGTAGAGAAATAGTGTACAATCCATTGAACTGAATAAAGGTTGCTCAAGGTGGCAAAGAAAAAGGCAAGTATAAGCTACAACAAAATTGCTACTCATAGCAATGCTGCGAACTTGTTGAAATATCCTTCCATCAAATTCCAGAAAATGATGCTTGAGAACTAGCATAGGCAAACTAGAGATGATACCATTGAAAGGATCCTATTTGGGATGAGGGTGATCCTAAAAATAGGTATCAGCCATCACAAACAGAGCTATCAAACCTTCATCAGTTGAAATACTCAAGTACAAAGATTCTACATCAAAAGTGAAGAGAATCATATTTTGATGTAGAGTATGAGAGTGGAGATCTTTGAGAAGGATGAGAGAATGTATGAGGTGTAAGGGTTGAGTGAGCAGTATGAACATGAGTAGATAGCGAAGGAGACAAGAAGCAAGTTCATGTGTAGAAATAGATGGGGTGACCAATCAAGTAGGCTTTGTGGATTTTAGGAATAAGATAGAAAATGCATGGTTTGACCTTGGACACATGTTTTCAGAAGAAAATTCTTAAACCCAAAAAGAACAAGGGATAATTGATCAATGATGAAGGCAAGCTTAGAAAGAATAACATGCCAATAATCTAATACGCAGATTCCAAGACTTTTATTAGCAAGCCTCAAAAAAATGAAACGATTTTTTTTTTCCATGTACCCATTATTTTTTTCTTTTGAACATGTGCCCACTATTTGTTTTTTCTTTTAAACATGTGCCCACTATTTTTTTTCCGAAGATATACCCATTATTTTTTTTTCTTTTAAATATGTGCCTACTTTTTTTTTCTTCAAACATAGGCCCATTATTTTTTTTCTTTTGAACATGTATCCACTATTTTTATTTTTTCAAACATGTACCCACTATTTTTTTCTTTCGAACATGTAACCATTGGTTTTTTTTTCTTTCAAACATGTGCCTACTATTTTTGGTCATTCAAACATGTGCAAATTATTTTCTTGCAAAAAGGACCAAGTTCTTTTTATAAATTGTTTATTGCCATCCTTATTTTTGACATGCATCCAACATCAAAGGTACATTAATAAGGGGTGAAATTCCCCAAAAATACTTTGTGCTACTTTTAATGCTTGTCATTTTTATCTTATTTGTAGTTCATGTTTAGTAGCTTTTTCCATGTTTTGCAATCTCTTTTATTTTTCTACATTTTGTTCGATCTATACCAACTCTCTTTAGCTACTACATGTGATTTGCATAAAATTTTTAACTCATAAAACTTCTCTCTTCAGGTTGTGGAGTTTAGAACCTTTCAGGCTCTGGACTCTGTGCTTAATTAAGGTCTTCTTGTTGGGCATCCATGAGTTTGTTTAAGTTTTAGATCTAACAATAGCAATGATGATTTTGTCATTATTGTTGTTTCTTTGATTGCTTCTACTAGCCAATCTAGCTCTCATTTCGTTAAAATGACATAATTTATCAATGTTCAGATTCTTTTGGACTAAACTGTGTACCCAAGCCATGATGGAGTACAACCAGAATGATACAATACAAAGTTTCTACTTCACATGATGTTGCTCTTCTCTAGGTTGTCCAAGAAAGCATGTACAACACCAGTAAAATCCCTTTGATTCTCATCATGAATTTTAATTCTTTGACTAAATCCTTAATTCTCATCATGAATTTTAATTCTTTGACTAAATCCTTAAACATGATGGACCTTGAACTCTTGCAACTCTAACAACAAGATACACGTCTGGCAAATGTCTTCCCCAAACCTAATCTATTGAAGAAATTTTCAAACTACAGAGGTTCTTAATGTTGTAGTAGATTTAGTTCTAATATTCAAACTTTCTGATCTTCAGACTATTGGCCTACCCTCGCATCTGCAATTGTGAGGGTTGCTATGTTTTTTTCTTTTAAACATGTGCACACTTTTCTTTAAGAAAGGACCAAGTTTTTCCTATAAATTGTTTATTGTCATCCTTGTTTTTGGTATGCATCTAGCGTCAAAGGCATTGTTGGCTGAAGATGGAGTTTAAAATCTTTGAAGTTTTGAACTTCGTGCTCAATTAAGGTCTTCCTGTTGGGCATCCAACAATAGTTATAATTCTACCATTATTGCCATTTCCTTGTATTACTTCTAGTAGCCAATCCAACTCTCACTTTGTTAGAATGACATAGTTCATCGATATTTAAATTCTTTTGAACTAAACTGTGTGCACCCAAGTTATAATGGAGTACAATCAATTGATCAAATGGTGTTACACAGTTTCTACTTCACATGATGTTGCTCTCCTCTAGGCTGTCCAGGAAAGCATGTACAACACCAATAGAACCCTTTATTCTTATCATGGATTTTAGCCCTTTGACTAAATTCTTAAACGTGAACTCTTATGGCTCCAATAACAAAATCTACTTTTGGCAAATGTTTTTCCCAATTTTCAAACTATGGAGGTTTTTGATATTGTAGTAGATTTAATTATGATATTCAAAACTTGTTGATCTTCAAACTATTGGCCCACTCACACCTACAAATGTGAGGGTTGCCATTTTTTTATTTCAAACATGTGCCCACTATTTTCTTTCAAAAAAGACCAAGTTCTTCATCTAAATTGTTTGTTGTCATCCCTATTTTTGGCATGCATCCAATATCAAGGGCACATTGATGAGGGGTGAAACTCCCCGAAAGCACTTCATGTTAAGGCAATCACAAACAAATCAAAATATCCCTACTAGCGATAGGTGGTTGAATGGTTAGTTGATTGTCTTGTTAGGCAAGATGTTGCCAATTTCAGTATTATGGTGGCTATATGTCTTGAAGTGTTTTTATGGTCATTCTTTCAAGTGGCCCTTAACTTTTCCCCAAAAATAAAAAATAAAAATAAAAATAAAAACCTCTCAAGAATCATTAATCCTAAGCAAAGTGGATTTGTCATTAACATTCTATTAGTGACTAAAGGAATATAATAAGCAAGGATTATGATTAGTCATATTTTCTTTCACAACCCATCATTCTTTAGCATTTGGTAAAAGAGATATGAATTTTCCCTATACATATTTATTTATTCTAGTAAATATGGTATTGGCATATATATTATTTGCTAAAGTTTAAAGTACACTTTTGCATGTTAAATGGATTGATCATAATTTTAGTCTATTACAAGTAGATTAATTTATAATTCTTCACATAGCAAGTATTCTTGTGATTTTTTTTCTTTCCTTCCTTTTTTTTTAGGTTTATATATAAATTTCACAATATTCTTATGGTCAATTCTATTTTTTGATGCTATTTATGCTATTTTACAACTAACACTTATGGTAAATTGATGCTAATATTTTTTCACTATGGTAATGAATTGAATCAAATTAAAGTTAAAATAGCAATTAAATTCTTTATGTGAGCAAGTAAGACTAAATGAATAATCACTTTCACTTGGAACACAAATCTAGTTGCATTAATTGCTTTTGATAGGAATATGCATTGCAAATCTATCTTCTTGATGCATACATGTTATCTCTAAATGACCTAAAATGAATCATCCAAAGTCAGTTTTTCTATACCCATATCGAAATAGAACTCATTACATAGTGAAGGACACAAAATGCACCTCTAACACAATGTACTTCTAAATGTTTTAAATTTTTTAATTAAAATTAAGTTTTACTTGAACCATGAAAATGTTCAAGTAGTGTGTTAGTTACTTTGAAGTTTCGTCAACTTCCATGTAAAGGCAAAGATTATCTCCTATTATTATTTGTTTTTTTAACGTTAAAAACCATTTAAGAGTAAACAGGTATGAGAACCAAAATCTTTTCTCATGGACCTAAAAAATATAGCTACTGCAATGCTTCCTAAAATCTAGATAGAACATAATGAAACACCCATCAAAGCAGATATACACATCCTTCCGCCAATGTTGACTCCTATCAACATTGCCTCCATTTTCAAGAACTAGATTTTCAGGAAAAGGATTTCATATGCACTTTCAATAACTACGTTTCTCAACAAAAAATCCACCAATGCAAGTTGTTACGTCAACGTACCAAAATCCAAAATATAAAACAATCTGCAATTTTTTAATGTATTTTCAAAAATATGCGATATTAATTTGGTGCAACATTAGTCCAAGTCGCTGAAGTCCACCTTCTCACAGGAAATCTCGAACTTTAATCTGCTTAAACTCACAAAGTTGCCTTACTTAGGCTCATCCACAAAATCGCCCCTAGGCATTCTTAAACCAAACATGCGGCGAAGAAGCTTACAGAAACGGTAAACATAGGAAACCTTAAATAGCCATTATCCAAATGCTAGCAATTGAAGCAGAAAGTCCACAATCACAGAAACAAAAACACAAAATGCTGAAAATAAAGCATAGTACAATCTTCGCAGCTTATCTTATCATTTTTGTAATCAAGCACACTATGCTGCCGTGGGAGAAAGGAAAAATACAAATAATAGCAACTCACTCATGACTAGCATCGAGCGTGACATGACATGCGGTAAAAGAAACTTCAAAACAAATGACACTCAACTTCAGAGATTACAGTCCTGGACAGAACACTTGACTACAACAAAGGACAATCAGTTACAAGACCATTTAAGGGTGATTAGAGTGACTAAAGAGAAGTAAAATACAACGCATGCTCCCCCAAAAGAACGCTAAAATATGGCAACACAATTTAGAATTTGCAAGCAAAAATACCATCTTAAATTCAAAGCTCTCCAGTTGGCACTGATAATAGAGCCAGAACAGTCAACAAGCAATATTGTAGAAACAGCAGTTTATAACCCTCTATCAAGATTCCATTATGAATACAATTTGTTAACAGTTTCTGCCAACAGATATGGCAAGAATGAGAGAACAATCAGACTGAACTTCAGAAGATGTCCGATTTACAAAATCCATTTGTGAATGAATAATGCATTGCTACATAAATAATTTGGATCAAAAACTGATGGGATGTTTGCCTCAACCCATAATTCCGAAAAAATGATGGACATAAAAAGCAAAATCGAAGTGAATTTGAACTTCCACAATTAATAGTGTGATTGTCCGAAGGTCCTCTCACCACCTCCCACCAGTATCAGACCTGCAGTAACAGAAAACCACGGAATTGATATGCATAAATACTATGGTTAAGTATCTCAAAAGTAAAACCAATGACCACAACCTTCGGGCTGAAGCAACTCACCTCTGCCTACCCGCAAAACCGGGTCTAACCCTACCGTCAAAAGCACCTCTGTTTTCGTTTCCACGGGACCTAGGCCTTTCGAGCGATTCAAAGCTTTTGCTACTTTCCATACGACCTGATTGAGATCCAGGTCGTTCAAAATTCTCATAGTTCCTTCCGCCTGATGATCCTTGTCCATCACTGGTCCTTTTCTCCTGACGAGCTTTCTCATTCAGTTCCTTCACACGAGCTTCAAGCTCAGCTTCTGTCGTTGCCAATTTTTCCTTCAATGCATCTTCATTTTCTTCGTCATCTTCAGCTATAACCTTTCCATTTTCCGAGGAAGCATTGAGAGAGACTTTAGCTAACCGCTCCCTCAAATCACTGATTTCTTTCTTCGTATTGATCTCTTCCTCAGTTTCATCCCTGTAATAGAATTAATAATACCAACGAAAGTAAGAACAGAGACAAACTCTCAGAAAGCAGCAGACACGGAATCATACAAACGCAAACACAAACACAAACACAAACAATCAAACACCAATAAGCGGCAGACGCCATGGAGAAAGAACATTCAAGAGTAAGCGCGCAGAGACATACCTATCGACGGCCTTAAAGACATCCAGATCCATTTTCTTGTAGTCAACACCCCTCTTACTTAAGATGTTCTCTCTCGGAATGGCTTCTCCAAAGGGATTAATCTTGGGCCGAGGCTTGGGCGGCTGCGGAGTAAATTCCCCATGAGAGCTAACGCTATCTGCGCGACTGGAATCCGCACTAGTGGGCCTGCTGCCATGCTTGGTCTCATCCCCATTCTCAAGCTTGGCCTTCTCAGCAAGAACTTCCTCCCTGGGGCGAGCATTTCCAAAAGGATTAGGCCTGTTACCAGATGAAGCCGCTGCTGGTGCAGGAGCAGGGGTAGCAGAATCCCGTGGCACGGTCCTGGGGTTCAGGATGAGTCTCCTTCTCTCACCAGCAGGAGCAGAAGCAAGAGGAACAAAATCATCCCGGTAAGAATCAGATTTGGGATCTCTGTAGCTCGACCCAAAACCCATGGGCCTGCGATCAGCAGCAGCAGCAGGGGTGAACTTCTTAGCAGAGGCCCAATTGTCAACATCATCGGCTCGGGAAGATGAAGCATCAAATCGATCTCCCTCGAAGCGCCGGGGGCCGGCGGTCGCCAGCGCAGGAGGAGGCATCGAGGGTTTCCTGGCGGCCCAGTTATCGACTTCATCAGCCCTGGACGGCATCAAATCCCGATCAGCAGCAGCAAACCTGCTCTGGTTGAAAGAAGAGCGTCTCTCGTCCTCGTTGTAGCCAAATCCGAATCCTCCTCCACCGCTGCGTCTGCTTTCGTTGAAAGGCGGAGGCGGTCCGCCTCTAGACCTGGAGCTGCCCCAACGATTGTTATCCTGTAAATCGTCAGCGGTCTTTTCGCGAGGGCCCTTGGGGAGAGACAGCATTTCGTCGACAGTGAGGCCCTTGTTGTTCGAGAAACCCTTGGAAGAAGCACCTGCGCCGCGTCCGATGTGTTGCCCCGATTGCAGCTCCGACAGCGACAGTTTCTGTCCCTTGCTCTTCTTCTTCGGCTTCGGCGCTGCGGCAGCCTGTTCCAGGCTCGGGAAACTATCGTCCGTAGCATTATTCTCAGCAGCCTCTCTCTGCAATTTCGCCTCTTCCTCTGCCCTCTCCGCATCCTCTGCCCATGCCCCTACCTTCTTCCCCCAAGGGTTCGCCATGCCTCCGCACGAAACCCTAACAGGCGCAAGCAAAAACGCAGCAAAAACCAAAAAATCGGCAAAACAAATTCAATTCAATCACGCCACACAATAGCACCAGACAACAATCCTCTACAACCCCTACCGTCTCCAATCTCACGCCGTTCCCTAATTCAATGCGTGAAAACCCTACCAAAATAAGCCAGATTTCCAAGAATCCTCGGACGAATCTCCAGCTTGCTTGCCAGAAAAACAAGAAACATGGAAGAGAAAATAAGAAGAAAACAGGAGAAGGTGCCGAGGTTTCGCTTGTAACTTACCTCTTGTCGATCGAAGACGAAGAAGAAGAAGAAGAAGAATTTGTGTGCGCCAGCGACCGAGAAAGGAGATCTTTCGATGCCGCTGATAGAAGGAAGCGACGTAGTGTTTTTCTGCACAATTACGCAGAGAATATGACAAATGCGCGGAGAAGCACAAACCTAAGGAAAGATTCGATGACGACTCTGCTTTTTGATCTCCGCCTTTGCCGTCTTCGCAATTGACGATTTGATGATGTTATGTGTCATAGCTATGACCTTTTGTTCAAGCACTATCTGAGGTATATCCCCCCGCTTTCAAGAGGTTTAAAGCCTTGCTAATCTTTTCTTCATTGATATTACGAATGCTTTTTGTACTTAAAGTAAAGCTGCAACGGCTTGGCCCTTCTTCCATGATAAAAATGGAAACATGTCTATTCTTTTGTTTTTTCTTCTCAATAATCTCCACCCGGAAAACTTTAGAAGCTTTTTCTAAGACAATGAAACCTTGAAAGCTTTGGATGTATCTTGATTTTACAATTTTTTAAAAACATTTCTTATTTGATCCAAAGTTAATAAATCCTACCAATCATGTTTATTATTAATATTATTTTTAGGGTTTGACATCCCTAAAGTTATCAAATTCTACAAATAAGCTTTTTCTAAGCCCAAAAGGCTTTTTGCTTCAAAAAATAAAGATGAATGTCTTATTTTTACCTTTTTTACTTCTTTTATATTTTCTCTCTCTCTTTTAGGGCCAAGATGCCAACTATATGGCTAAGCAGGGCCTTCTTGGTTACCTTAAATATTTTTCTTTTTGTACCACTAAAGGAAAGCTTTCTAGTGACACTACATAATATAAACCAATCATGATATTAAAGAGGAGATAATGGGAGTCTTAGTCACAGGAAGATTTGATTTTTTATCCATAAAAAAGATCCTTTACGCCAAGATATAAAAAGGATCATCACCGAGAGGCTCAATGCTTGTCTTGTAAGGAAAGATCTTTGGAGTGCTTAAGTCTAGGTTCAAACCTAAATCCTATAACTTGAGAAATAAGAACCTTACTATACTACAAATGATGATGCATCTTTTAACCAAAATATAGATATATATAATAAGAATCTATAGTTAATCTATTGGTTACATCCATGTAGACCTCAGGGAATTATTGTCATTATTGTCAAAACCTATAAAGGGAGTTATTTGATCACAAGAAGATTTGACCATAAAATTTGATTTTTTATAAAGGGAAAAGATCCTCTTAGTTATGTTGAGGTAAACCTAAGGGAATTATTGTTAGAATGAAAATGATTATAGTACACCTTAAGACATATAGCCATGATACTTTTAGAAGCTTTATAGAGGAATATAATGATACCTTAAGTGTGACTTGCACCTTTTGTCTAACAAGACAATGAGCTAACCATGTGAGCTTCCAATCACTTCCTATAGAGAATTATCAATGGTACTAAATTTCAACAAGGTGATAGCAACCATCTATTATAAATATAGTATGTAATTTTTTTAGGAAAAATATCGATTACTTGCCTTGAGTTTTGATTTTGTCTTCCTTTCCTATAAATCAATCTCTACAAAATAACACATGTTGCACACCATCTATATTATCTCATGCCTGATTCCCCTTTATCTATATTCTTCATCTTCTTCTTCTTCATCAAGATGTCTTCTCTTATTAGTATGTCTTCATGATTCCTTCTTCCTTCCCTATCATGATTCCTTCATCTTCATCCCCACTTGTCAAAGTTTGTTGACAAGTGTGATAAAGAGGATGGTGGACTTGGAGAACAATGCTAACTAGTTCTCCTTCTATGACTTCTTGATTCATCTCTTATAGCTTTATCAAATATCTTAAGCCTTGGAATTCCTCCTAAGTCTAGAGTCTACCTCATCTCTTCTAGGAGTTTCTACTAGAGCTAAACGTAATTTTGTCTTCACATGATCTTTAGTGCATATAACAGGTGATTGAGAATTGGATCTACGAGTATGATGAGACTTTTTAGCTTTGTCTAGCACATATTCTTTCTCTGTAAGGATAATTGTTTAAGGTTTCCTCTTTATTTTTCTTATTCATATTTTTCCACCACAATAGCATTCCTTCTTACTTAAGCCTCTATTGGCTAATATGGCCTAATCATGATAACTTGATACCCTTCTTGTGCATGACCAATGATGAATGTCAATAAGTTGGCTGCATCAATGCATGCTTGTTGATGCAGCCTCCTTGATGCATCCTTAGCGCTGATCATTTTGAAGCTTATATAAATGCGCACACCAGCCACATTTATAGCACCTTTAATCATTCTCTTAGTCAAACTCTTACAGTTTTCTTCTGTAGGACTTAGTGAAATCTTCCTTTGAGTGCCTACAACATGGATTGAATTAATTGCATGAATTTTTATTCGAGTAAAAGATGTACTGATGAGTCATCATCTAGGCAACTGCAATATCACGTACGCGATATCGCAGCCTATCTCCTCATCTATAAATAAGAGGTAGGCAGTTCCGATAGAAAACAAGTAAGTTTTAGAGTTAATTTTGATTTTAGTTTTTGCTTTTCTTCTCAACCCTTTTCCTCCCAATGTATGCCCGTAGTGTGGTGATTGTAATTGTATGGCACCTTTATTCAAGTGTGACGTACTTGGACATGCCCAGGACTGGCAATAAAGATCGAGATTACTTCATCATAGTAGCATTCACTTAGCTTAATCATTTAATTAATTGTTATTTACTGCTTTCTTAGTTAATATCTTCTCACCCTAAACTCCTATTAAACGCGGAATGAGTATGACTTGATTACGAGTATTTAAGTGTGACTACTTGGTAACCCAGTAGCGTACCTAGGATCTACGCTTGGTAACCCGAATGGTAGTCGTGCACGAAGTCCAAGATGTGTATGGATGATCAAGGAACAGATGCTCATTGCACTTAGGCTAGCTTAGATTCTCTCTCACCCTTCTCTCTTAGCTTAGTTAATATTATCTTCCATTTCCTTCAGGAGTAGCAGTAGTATAGGAACACATCATACACCTCATTCTGGACTAAACCATACGTGACAAAGTTAACACTAGTCCAGATGGGAAGACAATGAACTATGACCTAGGGATAACTGTCTTGATACCACAACTAGCTCGTCTGCGGAGTTCAATCGGATTGCGCATGTAATGCTCGTATTTGTATGGTTGAGTGTAGGGGTACCTTGTCACTCATCATTGGTGCCATTACTGGGGATGATGCTAGTTATCTAAATTAGTTAGATCATACAAGGTCACTATATAGGAATTACCGATATATCTTTTAGAAAGAAATAATTATAAAAAGCCACATATAAATTCACACATAATTTCACAACCATGCCTCTCCTACAAAACTATGATAACGCCACACCTAGTGAGGAAGTTCATTGGAGAACCAACGAACTATATGACAATGAAGATTGGAGTATGCAACCTAATGAGTGGCGAGGCACCCCTACACTCAACCATACGAAACGAGCTTAGCACGCGTGATCTGGTTGAACTCCGTAGACTAAATGCCTATGCACCCCATGGAACAC
>MNCI01004035.1:0-10825 GCA_015680685.1 Gnetum montanum | reverse complement strand
ACAAGAAGAGTATTGAAAAGAATCCTTAAGTGAATGTGGCAAGTATCTCACATGATGGTGATGTTCTATACAGTGTGGCAACTATTGCAAATCATTATAGAGTGGCTAGTGATTCTATATAGTGAGGTAATTATTAAAATGTATGCCTTGAACAAAATACTCATCCAGTTTGTAAATCATTACAGAGTGGCTAGTGAGTCCAGGAGTACGGACCATTTTTATTTTCAATAGTGACTTTAGCATGTGCATTGATGTCGTAAGTAGGTCTCTTACAACTACTAAGAATATTGTTTATGCTTTTGACTAGGCAAGGCCCCCGATCTAGAGCATACATGTAGTTTAAAATTGAACATGGTCACTAGGTTAAAGAAAAATGTGGATGAAAACCTTGAATCTAATTATTTGATTCAACAACTCAGTGGTGTTTTTCAGTGCACTTTTACATTTTGAAGATTGTGATCAAAAGGTGGTAGATCAACTAATGGATCCATGCATTAGGATCAAACTATGCAAATTTGACTATTCTCAACCAATACATGCTTGTAACTCATAACCTTGATTTTAATTCATGTTAAGAAAATTAAGGTAATGATCTTGTTTATGGAGTGCAAGGTTCCATTCGAGGTAGTATCCTCAATGTAATGTAGCATACTATAGCTGTATGATGCCATAAGGTGCAAAATTCTATTTGAGTTAGTGGCTAGGTGAGGCTATAAACTTGTTTATAAATTGCAAGTACATTTTAACCATATGTAACATGTTGGCATTTTACCTAACCATAAAATTAAAAGTCATGAATTGATTTAAAATTTAAGTTATGATATATTTAACTATGAAGTGAACTTTTTATAATGTCCATGTACATTTTAGGATAACTATTAAAGTTGTGTCATATGTAATATTTTTTGTCATTAAAAGTTAGTAAGAGGATAGTTTAATTACAACATCTTACCTAACCATTACATCAAAAGTTACATTTTGATTTAAAATATAGATAGGTATATATTTAACCATTTAATAATGCATTATAATCAATATACTTAATAGATATTGAGTACCATATCCATTTTAATTCCATAAAACTGTTAATTTTTTGTGTTCCTTGCGCAAAGAGTAATGATTGTTTTCAAGGTGATCAGTCATTGTATGGCTAATTAAGTGTGGGTTTACTTTTTTCTCCAACTCAAGTTGTCTCGTACCAGTAACTTGGATGATTTGGAGGCGATTAATCACTAAAACGTTCAAAATAACTAAGAAATCACTAATTTAAATGAGTTTTCATAAGTAACTAAAGTTAAATAAAAAATGATTAATGTAATAAAAAAGCTTTAAAATAATAGAATTAAATATAAAACATGTGCCTACTTTATAAGATAAACAATCTAAGTTACTAAGTTTTTCCAACTTATTTTTCAATCCAATTCTTGATTTTTGCAAAGTATGTAATCATTGCCAAAGAGATTAAAACCAATATCTCTTTAAGTTTCAACATGACACTCAAATATAGTCCTAAGTTTTATTTTTGTAAAACTATGAACTTTATGTGTTCCTTTTGCTTAAAGATCTCAATACACATCTTTTTGGATGTCAACACCTTAACTAATTGGTTAACAAAATTTAAATAGAGAGGAAGAGAGAAGAAACTCTTAACATAAATTCTACATAAATAAGAGAAGCCAAGAGATCAAAAAGTAAATAAGCAAATTTTAATCTTCATAGTGTTACAGAATTACACTTATCATGTTATGTAGCTTTATTCATTTTTAATGTTCCATTATTGTATTTTATTTATCACAAAATGAATCTCTTCAACAAAGTTTGTCACATCATAGTTCTATGAAATAGTTTGAGAGAATTATAAAAAAATACATAGCACGAAGTAAATAGATAAAGTTTTAGCCCTTGATAAAGGTGAATGGTAAATAGAAAAATCATATAGTGAACCCCATATCATTTAAAACAAGATTAGAATAATGATAATGATGAATTGTATTTTATTCATCAATTGTTAGATTAATTGTATAAAGTTATTTTAAAGTAAAACTTAAATAACTTACAAGCTTAATCCTAATAAATTTTATTAAGATATAAAGGCTATATAAAGATAATTTATAATAGAATTATTAGAACTATAGATAGATCATATGTACCTTATAATGCATGACCAATGTTATACTATAACAATAAGATGTTAGCTTTGTGATAAGAGTATTCGCATGGAAAACTTAATTACAGATAAAAAAATTTCAATGGGGAACACTTATAAACAAAAAGATAAAAAAAAATTCATAAAAGAAATTCAAAAATTGAATTTTATAATACTTTAATAGAACTTAAGTAATAACATAAGGAACACACCATTGCCTCAAATAAAAATTAGCCTTATTACTTGTTTATAAGGTAACAAGCTTATTAATTCAAACAAGAAAAACCATTTAAAATTCATAATGTGATAATAAAATTTTTATTTTAGATTATTAAAAATATAGGAACATAAATATTATAATAAATAATTGAAAAGAATAAAAACAATAATGAAGAAAATAGGATAAATCCATAAAAATTATAATTTAGAATCATTAGTTTAATCTTTCTTCAAATAATCTTAAGCAAATAAACTCTTAAGAAATTGAACTTGGTGTCTAGAAATCTTGGAGCATTATTACAAACATCATTTAGGATTGAAGCTAAGCATTTGAAGTTTTGTGGATGTCAAGGGTTTTCTTTCATATGTAAGTGTTAAAAAGTTTGTGGATCTTAAAGGTTTTATCAATGAATTTAATTTCTTGGGAATTATCGTTCCCTTATGGGCGATTCTAAATTCTTTCTCCTCCCCCCATCCACTAGGAAACTTCTTTTTAATAATTTTGAAATTTATGATTTGATTCTCATAATGTAGATTTACTAGCTAGAGAGTGAAAATTTGCAACAACTTCTTTTATTGATGTTGATGAAATAAGATGCTTAATTTTTTCCTTCCTAATTATATATATAAGTCATTGGTTGTTGATCTTATCACATTTGCATTTTCAAATGGTATCATTCCTTAACTAAAACTTGTAATTGTTATTATAAGATGCTTAATATAAGGGTATGCTATAATTATAGGCATATCTCTTGAATAAACCTTTGGGGATTTGACATGAGGTATGTATACTAGTAACTTGGAGTTCAAACTAGCATGGATTTATAGAGTTAGTAAAAGGAAAATAAAAGAGTTAGGTAAAATAGGACAAGAAGGAACTTGGCTATCCCTTTTAGTTGGATCTAGGCCTAATTGTGGCGAAAGTGTTGGATTTCCTCTATGTGATAGATGTCAAAGAAATGCAACCCCAAGAACCCTTAAAGTATGACCTATATACAATTATTTAATTCTAATTTTTTAATTAATAAAGTCCTTTTTCATTTCCTTTTATATTTTAACTATCATGTTGAATATAACATATAATTGAAATTTTTTATAACATCTGAGAATGGGACAATTGGTATTAAAAAAAACCATGTCCTAGGGTGAATTTAAAATCAAGGGAAAACCATAATCTTACATAGACTAACTAAGAGTGAACTATGAACCATGAATCATCACAAAAAATGCACCCTGTTGGAACATGGATCATGATCACTAAATTAGTTGTGATCTAGCATAAATCATACCCTATGTATAAATCAAGTTCAAGGAAAGAATTTATCATCTTGAATAAATCATATTTCTATGCTAATTATATCTAGATCTTTTCTAAGTACATTAATTGTTATGAATACTAATTAAAGTTGATTTGAATGGTTATTAAATAAAATAAAAACAAAAAAAAGCACATCCACAACATGAAATTTTGGCTAAGTTAGAACAACTTTAAAAAAAAAAAGGAGATTGGATAGTAAATTTTCTTCTAAGTAATTCCTTACATATTTCCTAATAATAATTGACCTCCTATTAGTTACATAAGGATCTAAACCATTAATTTTTAATTTAAAAATTGATTAATATAATCCTTAGCATTTTTTGTGTAAGGCAAGTATAGATAAACCTTATTGAATCAATATAAAAAAATTAAGCTAAGTGTAGATCCCTTCTACTTGGAGGAGGGGGAGAGATTAAAGGGAAGGAGGGGGGAGTGGGGTAGGGTATTAGAACCTTGAAATAATTATAATCAAGGATCTTATGTTTTTCATATGGACTAGATGTTTCTTTAGCTAACCTAAATTTTTTGGTGGATTTGATATTTCTCTAGAAAATATATTTGGTATTACATGAAATATTGACAAATTTAGTAGGTGATCATTCAAGTTACCTTATGATTTATATAAATCTATTACTTAGATAATTTTTGAAAGGTATTTTTTCATGTAAAGTTTTGATTATTTACCTTGTTTCTCAAGTTTTTTGAGTCATTTAAATTTGGTTTGGAAAGGTCGAGGATTGTATATTATCCATGCACATTATCTATCAAACTCATTTTTGTTCCCAGAATTTGGGGATTCGACCATGATTTCTAAAGTTCTTGATATTAGTGTTTTTAATCATCATAATGCTTTGTCAATTATTTAAAAATGGAATCCTTTTTTTAATCCATCATCTCCTAAATTTTAAAGGGTTCCTTATTTTTTTGAATTATTAATTCTTTCATTGATTTTTCAAAAAGTTGAAAAGGGTATTATCTCTCGAATTGGACCAATCAAGCATTTTAAAGCCCTAGCTACAATTAGTGATTTTCATAGAATTCAATGTATGATTGAGGTAGATCTTAATTCACTTAAGCAAGAAATTCTTATGTGTGCTGGCAATCTTGGTGATTTGGTGGACCACAGATCTAATTTGGGCTTTCAACATTTTAGTGATTTGGGATTCAACGTTTTGTATACCAAGGCTAAGAAAGCAATGTATTCCATTTGAAGTAATTTGGAGAAGTATAATAAGTAGGATTTACAATTTCTTCAAAGGAATGGAATAACATGGTTGCAACTTTGAACTCTATGGCATCTAGGGTTATGCAATTGCAATTCATGGTTGAAGCCATGATGAAAAAGATATAAACCATTCTAACCACTCTAGAGTTGAAAGATTCATTATCAAATGTTGAAACAACTCAATTTGAAAAAAATATGGATACTTTTCAATCAAAGTTAGATTCTCTTAAGTCAAAAACAACAATTGCTCACTTAGGCTTAAATGTAGCTACTAAGAAAATGCACAAAGTTTAATAAAAATGTGACAAAATTCAGAATCTTTAAATTGTGGGAATCTCTAAAGAACATGATGAGGATCTTTTGGAGGTCATGCTATATTTTTCTACAAAAAAAAATGCACATTTCTACTACCCCAATAATTAGTGCAAATAGAATTGGTCCTAAGAGGACTAAATCTCAATAGATTATTGTTAAGTTTGTTGATTGGCATGGAAGAGATAAGGTTTGAAATAACAGCAGTATCATGAAAGGATAGAACATTTAGATTAATAAAGACCTAGCCAAAAATGGTATGTAAAAAAACAAGAAGAATGGAGAAAAGTTAAACGAGCTAATGATGAAACTAAAGTTGCTTACTTAAACTATAAATATGTTTCCTTATATATGGTTTCTTTAATATTGAAGGTTCATTGGCTAATAAAGTTGCTACATTAAATATTAGTCATTTTTTAGTGATTTTAATCTATTTAATTTTGCTAAAACTTGGGAAAAAGAAATTTTTAAATTATATCTATTATAAGCTCTCATATCATTTCTAGAAATAAGCATTCTAAGGTGAGGGATAGACCTTTTGGTGGTATTGCTTCTTTAATTAAAAAGTCTAAATATAATTTCATGAAGGTGTAGAAAGTTGATGATAATAACCAATATTTTTAGATTCACATTCAAGGCATTTTAGAGGTTCTTTAAATTACTTTTTGTTATTTTTCTCTGAGCAATTCATTTATCTACAATTCTACTAATATTTCGTGAGAGCATCCTTTTTAGTATGTAAGTCAAGATGGTATAGAATTCTCCAAGCTTGGTAAAGATTTTTCTTGTGGAGATTTTAATGCTCATGTTGGATAAAGGGAAATTCAAAGACTTGTTTAGAATTCTCAATTAAATTTCATGAAGAGCTCTATTTAGTGCACAAAAGATTATCTACTGATCATAATACAAATCACAGAGGTATTCATTTCTTAAAGGGGGATCATTCCTTTGATTTTTTTAATCCTAAATGGCATCAACACATTTTCTTCCTCCTCTCATTTCACCTTTATTGGGCACCAAGGTAACTTTTCCATTGAGCTTGTATACTCAAGATGATATAGATGTAGTGAAAAAATTTTAAGTCAAAGAAAAACTCCTAGAATCTCCTCATCATTACCTAAAATTCACTATTCTTGTTTCAATTCATCATATTCGTTACAAGAAATGCATAACTCATTGTCTCATAGAAGATCTTAATTAGGATTTTTAAATAAGACTAGCTAATTTGTTTGTTAACAATGAAAAAGAGGTGGATTTAACTAATGTTCTTTAGTCTGCAGCTGCTTAGGTATAGATTATGAAGTGACTTTCTTGTAGAAAACCTTAGTTTTATGTGGACTATTTGATAACTCCTAAAGATGTCATAGCTTCATATTTTGATGTTTCCATGCTGAAGAATTATAGAAAGCTTATTTGATTTAAAAAACAAAAGTTCCTTAAGAATAGCAAGCAAGAATTATTCATGTGTTCATCTCAAATCAAGAGAGCTTTTAGAATTTATTCCAAGACAAACAATAACATGTTGGGATTTTTCCTTATCTACTATTCAAGATTTATTCAATGATATTTTTATTCAAGATGCTTCCCTGATTGTGCAAGATAACTCTAGTATTCTTGAGGTACCCCTTGATGATGTTTATGTAGGAATTCAAAGATTATCTTCTAGGAAAGATGTTGATGTTAATGCACTATATGTAGAGATTCTTAAATGGGTTGGTGCATTAGTGTGGAAAGTAGCTTGCAATCTTTTTAATAAAGGGCTTCAACATGGTTTGGATCACTCTTGGTATTCTAGTTGAGCAGTTTTAGATTTCAAAAAAGAAGATACGATAGATGTTAATAATTATTGATTGATTGTAATTAATTCAATTTTTACTAAATTTTTGGACACTATTTTGGAGAATAAAATTAGTTCATGTATATAAATGCAAGGTCTTCATGCCTAGACCATCTAATAACTTTGCATTATTATGTAGAGAAAGCAAAAAGGCCCAACCATACAACTTTCATATAGTTCATTAATTTCATGAAGGCTTATGTTTCTGTTGCTTGAGATAAACTTTAAAAGAGATTGGATAGCATTAACATTCCACAAGGTCTTCTTTATGTTGTTAAAAGAATCTATGAAATGGTTAACATTCTTATTGAAGATAGTCTTACTAGAGAAGGAGTAATTATCAACAACTTAGTTGGAGGTAAACAAGGCTACCCTTTATTCCCTATCCTTTTGGCATATTTATAGATGAATTATAAAAATGGATGCAAAATGTCTCTCATTATGGTATGTTAGTACATGGATCATTTTTGAACATGCTTCTCTTTGTAGATGATGTGGCCTTGATTGCAAAAGTAGCTATAAGATTAAATTATATGCTTTATATTCTCCATGACTAATGCAACCATTGTGGTATGAAAGTTAATAGTGATAAGACTAAAATTCTAGTTTATGACACTAGAAATAGAAATTATAATTTTTTCTTGGTGAAATAAAGACTTAATATGTGTGAATCTTATAAATATTTGGAAGTTGAATTCGTTAGTAATTATAGTTGGAATATTCTTATTTCTCAAAGGGTTTCAAGTGGCATGCAAGCTCTATTTTCTCTAAGAAACAATTATAGTAGGAAACAAATTTGGCATGGGAGATCAGAAAAAAAACTTATTTGTAGTCTTGTCCAACCTATATTATTCTATGGGTGTGTTGCTTGGGGATCTTCTCTTTCCACAAATAATTAGAAAGAAATATAGCATTTTCAAAAAATAGTTTCTTGTATGTGAATTCTATGTAAATATGCAAACTTCTTATGATATCTTACTTTTAGAAGTAGATTTGCTTCCTCTTGAAGGTGAAGTCCTTTGTCAATTTATTGCTTATACTCAAAAGTTAAGTTACATGGAGGAAGGTAATTATGCTAAGGAGATAATAAATGCTACACAAGAAAATGGATGATTGCATCAAGCAAAATTATGGCTTCAATCATAGAATATTGTAATAGAGGATATTCCTTTAAACAAAATAGTTTTTCAAAAAAATATAAAAGAGGTTGAATACATCAAGAAAAATAACATTTTTATTTACATTCTATTAAAAAAGGTTTGTTATCTAGTACTCAAGAGTATTTATTCTTAGCTATTCCTATTCATTTAAGGAGTTCAATTGCTAAAGTAAGAATGAGCTCTCACCATTTACTTATTGAGACAACTCATTGGGTTAATTTAGCAAGAGAAGAGTGTATTTGTAGACTATGCAACTAAAACATAGACAATGAAGAACATATTTTTTTTATTTTGTCCATCTTTGGCTCATATTCTATTTAATTATACTATTAATTGTAATCTACATATTGCTTTATTTTCAATTGATCATATTTACTTAGGGCATTACATGAATGATATTTTCAAATTTTTTTAAAAATATCTTTCAACTTTGTAATCGTCCAAAAAATCCTTTGTGATTTTTAAGATGTAATAAAAATTTCTAGATTCCAATTTCCAGTTTATTACAATCTTCCAAAGTCATGTTACTGGTATCATCAAGAGGATCATATGTTTGGTTCATGTTCTTTTATGCTATGAAAGAAGGCTATGCAAGTGCCTTAACACCAAGATACTACAAATAAATGTTCTTTTACTAATGTTCAACAAAATATACCTTTGAAGAAGGTTCGAATCAAATCAATTTCCTAGTTCTATAATGAGAAAGGGAAAATAAATATTTTCTCAAAAGGTTTTACAAAAACTTATTTTTGATTCAAATGATTTCCAAATGGTTCTCCATAATAAAAAATTTCAAAAAGGTTTATTTATTGGTGATTACATGTCAAATCTTTAGAATAGACAATATGTTCAACATATTTTAACTTCTAATAATTTACTTGTAGCTATTTCTCAAGATATAGATGTACTGACCTAAATCACAGCTGGAAAGGAAACAGACACCAAGAGATCATCGAACAGCCACAGCTGACCCTGCCTTCACCCGAGGGCAAGTTGGAAAAGTAAACGAAGGTAGAGTGCCTTGGATGGTCTGCACGCAAATCACCCAAGGACTTCCCCGAGCGTAAGCTATGGCTAGCGCTGGGGTTATCGTAAACGGGATGTAAATGGAATGCAAACATCAATATGAAATGTAAACAAAGCATATTGAATTTTAAATAAAGTGTAAACAGAGCTATATTGTAAACAAAGAATAAACCATCAAAGTATAAATGGAAGGCAATAATGAAACTGTATTGTATTGCTTAAATAGGAATATGCATCGGTCAAAGCGTAGTTGCACACATGTGGATGGCAAATCAAATGCCTAGCCCTGGAATGATATGATGCGATGATGTGACGATGAAATGGGATGAACGTGAGAAATACTTGGAAGCCAAAAATTAGGTTTTTCGAGTGCCCAAGGATTGCAAATTTTTTCCTTCTTCAGAGTTGCCAATCTCTCCAATTTTTGCCTCCCACTGTATGTGAATTGATAGGGTATTTATAAGGTTGGGATGGGTGCTGGATAATTGCATTCTTTAACTAGGTTCAATGTATCTGTGTTTGGATAGTTGTGTACGAGTTGGATGTGTGTTGGCAAGCTACATTCTTGACCAGGTTCAATGTATCTTTGTTAGATAGTTGTGTACAAGTTGGATGTGTGTTGGCAAGCTATATTCTTGACCAAGTTCAATGTATCTATGTTGGATAGTTGTGCACGAGTTGAATGTGTGCTAGATATTTGTCTTATTTAACCAGATTCAATGTATCTCGCAATGTGTGGATCATTCAAGCCCATGAAAATACAAATAATTTAGACAAGCCCTCAAATGATAAAAATTTACAAAGAAAATCAAGGAGGATTAACTCTGCCTTACTTGTCTAGCATCCAGCGTGACCTGCAGTGTGACCTCCAAAACTTGCAATTTTGAGCTAAAATTTGGTTATCTAAAGGCTGGGACCCATAGTTATCAATAGTGGACCCTGAGAATGATTTGCACCCTTGAAATCAAGTCATTTTGGCTTAGTTTTGGGGCTTTAAAAGTTGGTGACGTTGATCCTTACGCTGTGCAGCATCTAAAAAAGTAACCCCAGCATCACCAAGCCAAAATGGCACATTTGAGGCCCAGATCTTGATTTTCTGGAGGTTGGGAGCTACTGGAGACCTTGGTGAAGGTCATGGGGGATCCTTGTGCTCAATTTCAGCCTATTTTGATTCAATTTCGAGGCTCCAAAAGTTGGTGACGTTGATCCTTACACTGTGTAGCATCTGAAAAAGTAACCAAAGTGTACTTAGCCAAAACCAAATATTTTGAACCTAAAACATTTGATTCTAGATGCTGGAAGTTGGTACAGTCACCTGTGGGCCCCGGTGGGACCTTGCCTATTGAGTCATGCGCCATCAGGGGTTGTTTTGGAGGCCTCCAAATTTGGTCCCGCTGTACTCATGTTGGGCAACAACATGACTCAACTTGATTCTTGTCTAAAAGTGCTAGGCCAAAATTAGTGGTGTTTCATTGGCCCCTCTTTCTTGACATCTAGAGGAATCTACCTAAGAGGCGTCGACAAAGAAATGCAAAAAACCATGAGCAACAAAGCATCAAACATTAACCATTGGCCCTTGGCT
>MNCI01004033.1:0-10985 GCA_015680685.1 Gnetum montanum | reverse complement strand
AAAGATGTTCTTATTTTGGAACAATAGGTAGGTTGGTTCAATGGTCAAAATCAAGAACATTTCAACATCATACTCAGTGTAGGCCATTGTAGAGGCACTTGGATTGCTTGAAACTTGGATGAATCTCATAGAGATTCTGATGCAAGTGGACCCCAACATCAAAAAGGAATGGGTTTAGTGGTGCTATGGTGTTGACTACAAGAAGCATGACACACTTACACCCATAGAAAGAATCCACTATAAGATTATGACCTTTCACCTAAATCCCACAGCCTAGAAGATCACTACCTTTCTTGCTTGTGTGTGTGTCGCTCTGAGTGGAAGACTTCTGGTCAACCTTCCATAGTTAATCTATTTGGATATAGAGAAGCAGTTCAAGGAGAATGAATGTGGAAGAAATGCACTCTCCTTTCCATGCCTCATTATAAAGCTATGTTGAAGGGGAGGAATAGTCTGATACACTAATGATGCTTTCTGATATGCTCCAACTGCTAATTGGATGAAGATGATGAAGGACAAAACTCTTGCAATAATAATCAAAGAAGAGGAGTAGCAACCACCACCTCCACCTACCACTCAAAAAATGTTGCTAGACATCATTGTAACATCCCAATGGTTGCCCAATTTTCAAGCATGGCTCTTAAGTGAGCAAGAGCAAAAAGTAGGTAGGAGTGATGGAGACCCATTTGTGTACTAGCACATGATGAGTCACTTGAATGTGGTGGCCAAACAGTTAGCTTGATGGGAGGAGGTGGATCCATTTTCTCTACCCAATGAATGTAGTTGTACATGAGGTCAAATCCTAGCACCATAGAGGTAATGGTACCTCTCTCAGAATAATAGCAACTCCTAGAGATTTTTGGGAACATCGCAACCTTTTCGGTGGGGTTAGAGGAGGGTGAGGAGGAAACAGTACTAGTGATGCAATGCCAGGGGCAAGAGAATTTCCAAGACACTTAATCTACCCGTGGTGTCTATACCAGATGTCACTACACTTAAAGATGTGTAGAGATATATAGAGACCATAAGTAGCAAATTAAGCACAGGACAACGTGAACAATGATTGGATCAACTAGTAGGAATTGGGCAACTACTATTTAATGTCTTTGACCTTCTAGATAGTATAACTATAACCCAGTCAAAGTTGCTAGAGGCAAGGGGTAACAACATTATTTTGGAAGGGCAACTTGAAATAGCCAAGAAGCTAAAAGAACACTTGGCTATAAAAGTTGCTGAATTGAAAGCCCAAATTGCCAACCCTACATTTCTCAATCCAACATTGACAAGAGATGAAGCTCTTGAATAACTTCACACCAAGTTGAAAGGGGTTGATGGTATGATGGAGATGGCAATGTTGACTAATTTTATCCATCAATAGCAGGAGCAACTAGCCAAAGTAAACACAGAGTTAAGGAGATTAACAGTTGAGAATAGAAACCTCTCCATGGAGGAGGTCTGTGCCCTTCAACAAAAGACTACAATAAAGGTAGCCACCTAGAAATCAAAGGCTCTTAAATTTGAGAAAATTAAAGATCACTACAAAGACCAAGTTGAGCTACAGAAGGAAATAAATGAGAAACACATTCAAGTGGCAAAGCCAAAGGTGAATGATACCCTCCAGCAACTCCAACAAGGATGCAAATTATGGTAGCCCATAATCAATGGGAATGATCAATATAATAAAGTATGAATTTTCTTGAAGGAGTTGTAGATAGAGGAAATCATTGAATATATAGATCTTGTTAATCTCTGGTATGTAAACCTTGCTATGTTAATTGTTGAACAACCATGGTCAGAACTGACAAAGTAAGTGGCTAGCTTGTACTTTTTGTACGAGGCTAAGTTTAAGCATCACAAGGACATCAAAAAAAAACTTGTGATGGAAAATGCTAAACTTGAGGTTCTTAAGGGTAAATACACCAATTATAGATCTACTTCCGGGAGCCTGGCCAAAAGAATGAATGACTACTATGAGCTACAGAATGCAATGAAGGTGTTTAATGTCAAACACAAACAATTCATGATTTGGTTTTTCAATGTCAAGGATCTTTTCCCAACAATGCCATGTTTGTGGGATATCCTCATTCTAGCCCACATTAGCATTACTACGTGGATTATGAATGATCTCTGGAGCAAGGAGGAGAAGATGAACGCATTACTAGATGCCTTTGACCTTCCACCAGAGGTAGCTGCCACAACAGGATAGGCATAGCCTCCTCAGCTATTGTGCATGCTTGAATCTCACAAAGGTCCTTTAGAACCTTAGGAGCCTCCATTGGCTAGGACTATTTGATCTTCTCAACCATCTTCATGTCATCAAAGGATGTGCTATCTAGTTTGAGTAGTTATGTCATGGTATTCAATTTTGTGTCATGAACACCACAAATTTTTGTAATGATGTTGATTTGTTTACTTAGGTACTCAATTTTGTTGTTAGTTTTTTTATGTCAAGAGTTAGTTAATAATTTCATACCTTCCTAATTTTGTAAAGAACCTTAAGGATAAGTTTTCATTTAGTTGTGGGGATATGATGAAGTGTCAAAGTGTCATGTTGACATGGCCTCACCGATGGATCCTCATCAATGTGGTCCCATTGACATGGTGTTGCCCCATTAACGGGGCCACATTGACATAGCATTTGCTACATTTATGAGGCCCTGTTGAAGCAACTCCATAATAAAGTCTATAAATATGTGCTCATCAGCCATGCTTATGAGAAGATAGTCATTGTTGTAGTAGATATCTTGTAGTTTTGTCATTTAAGAGTTAGAATATTTTTCTAAGTTCCCATAGTAGGAGTCAAAAAGTGTATATATCTTTATTTGAGCATTGATGTACCTGAGCATACCAGTGTGAATGGCAATAAAGACGAGCCTTTTGATCAAACCTTGCAGCACTTGGAATAGATTAATGATTTATTTTTGCATTGACCATTTTTATTAATTACATGAATAATTAAGATAACTAAGAATTGTATTAATTAACTAATTAAGCTAATTAGATTAAAAACATAAGTATGACCACTTCAAACATAACATATAGCACTTGGTAATCCCAACAGTGCTTAATGCTTGGTAACCCAGTAGTGTTGTATGTGGTTAGGATGTGTACAGAAAGTGGGCTAGATGCTTATGTTAGGATAGTTAGTTATTAATTAGTAATCAAATTAGTTAAATTGGTTAATAAATTGAGTTTCAACTTGTTATCAATTGTAGGGTAATAAAATATAAAATAATAAAAATCATGTACCCCAATTACACTTAACCATACAACTAAGCTTCATAAGTGTAGTTGGGAAGACAATGATCATCATAGTTAGATTTCACCTCCTAGAATTAGCGTACTTAGGAACTTACGGTCTATAGAATTTGACCACATTGCATGTGAATGTTTGTAATTTATATGGTTATGCATAGGGTATACTTGCTAATCATCAATCATCTAATGCAACTTTGGGTAATCCCTCATCTTCATGCTATTGCATAAATGCCTTCTCTAGTTGCTTTTGCTCTACCTCTGCTACTATGTCTTGGGCTACTAGTTCTTGTCGCTTGTCTATAAAATAATAAACACAAAACATTAAAACAACTTAATATATTTCACATAGGACTAAATAACAACATAACCTTAAAACCTAAAACATAAAACATAAAATAACTTAACCATAAAATAAAATTAAAAACATATATGTAATTGCCTAATGTGTTTAGCCAAGCTTAAGTGTAAACATTCTCTTGGAAGGTTTCTTGGTGGCTAGTGTTGCTTCCTCAACCATGGGCTACTTTAACTTTTCTCTAGCTATCCCATCAGCTTCAGCATGTAGTTCATTGGCCTTGATTGCATTTTCTTGCTTGATGTGAGGCTCAATCCCCATGCTATGAGGGGAAGCACAACATTGACCTCTAATTCCCTTAGGGGTGACAGAAAACAATTCCTCAACATCCTCTGATTGGTTCTGGACCTGCATGTTTGGATAAATATACTTTATCAAAGAATTAGAGAGTTGGGATGGGTCTTGACTCACCCATCATCCATCCCTCCTCACCACCAAAAAATTTATGAATCTCCTCAAATATGCTGCAAAGAATACATAGTGCATGTTGCATATTATGATGAGATCCTCTTGGAGTTTGAGGATTTAATCCTATAACCCAGAGGCAAGTGAGTAGCCTAGTTAAACTGAGCACCTTCAGTAAGGACCTTCATCATGGTCCATGCTTGGGTGATGTTGAAATCTTCTTTTGTGATAACAAATTTGGAAAGATATGCAATCTCAACAAGGCATACAATTCCATTGCTTCTGGTACCTAGAAGTCCTCCAAGGTCAACCTAGAATGATCATGATGAGCATTCAACCATGATTCCACCTCCTCTTTATGGCCTACCTCCTTTTCTGGTTTGGTGGAAACTCTCATTCCTTTAGTGGGGACACCAAAGAGATCACAGAAGGTAGCCTCATTGATGGCCAAGGTGATTGACACATCATGAACATGGGTGATGAACTTCTTCACTACTTGGTCAAAGGAGTCAATAATGTTCACCATCTCAATAGTGAGGATGGTTGTGCAAAGAGCTATGAAAAGTTCAAGCAAACCTACATGAGCAATGTTTACTTGAAAATTTCTAGGTCCATTTTCATTCAACCAATGTTTTGCTGATTCCACTTCACCATATTTTAGGATGAGGATCTCCTCGAGACATCCTGAAATAACCCAAGTGATGCTAGAGGAGGTGGAAGCTCTTGCAAGATAATGAAAATGGCTAATTAGTTGAGGCATAGGCACATTGTGTAGAACCAAAATATGATAAGAAAAATAAAATAAAATGTTGACAACCATTTGGGACCACTAACATTTTCCTTCAGTCTCATGACTGGGATCATCAGAAATGAAGGTGTTCCTTCAAACTTGAGTTTAGATGTTTGTTGATCTCTGAAAATACCAAGGCCCAGATACCTCCAAATATACTAAGTGGTAATAGAGAAAACTATGTGTAAATGTGTGTTTGTTGTTATGAATGTTAAAATATTTGGGTTTGTGTATGAAACTATAACTGGCTATTATAGAAAAAATTCATCTAACCTTGTTGAATACTATGAGTCATTAAAGATTCCTATTTTGTCAAGTCACTTAAGCTGTATAGTCCCTATAGTACGTTGCTTGAAACAAATAAAATTTTACTAAAATGCTTAAGCACAATCATGCAGAAATCTACTCCTAATTTTTCTTAGAGAGAAAGATCCACAAGAAAACTAGAAATTAAGTGAGATTCAATGGATTTAAAAAGAACAGAAAAGAAAAGAAAGCATATTTGTGTGAAATCTCAAACATTTAAGAGAGATAAATTGAACATGAGAAAACACTTCGAAATAAAGATATTCCAATTTAATCTAAAATATTATAAATTTTACAAACCCTCTGATGAGTGGCGAGGTACCCCTACACTCAACCATACGAATACGAGCGTTACACGCATGATCCGATCGAACTCCATAGACTAAGTGCCTACATGCCTTATGGAACACTTAAGGTTAATTGTTTGTTGTCTTCCCAGACTTACTTGTATTTGTCATGGTTGTATGGTTAAGTAAGTATGAGGTATGTGATTTTTATATCTTTTATGTTTTATCACCTATGCTAGGAGGAGAAAGGGTGAAGAGACTAAGTAACTAATTTTAACTAACTAAGTTCTAATGCCTAGCATCAGTATCCATCCCACTTTCCGTGCACACCCTAAACCAATGCAACCTTCTGGGATTACGAAACGCTATTTGTTGCTGGGATTACCAAGCGTAATGCACATGCTCGAAGCAGTTGTACTGACTGCACTTAAATAAGAGTGTTGAGGGTTGAGAAAGATTAATTAACTAATAAAGCATTTAACCATTTAACATTAATTAAAGTCCTATTTAGCTTAGTCCATGCACTGCAAGGTTTATCAAAAAGTTCATCTTTATTTTCGTACACAAACTTGTGCTCAGGTACAATATTTGCTTGAATAAAGATCCGTTCACTTTGGGACTCCTACTGTGGGCACATGAAAATTATTCTAAGTATGGAATGGAAAAATGGCAAGAGTTTGGCTACAGTCTAGATCTAGATGGAGAAACAAGGGAGAGCTGCCTCTTATTTATAGATTTGGCAGCGCGCTACGATATCGCGTACGTGATATCGTAGGAGAAGATGCGATATCACATACGCGATATTGCGACCGATGCGATATCGCGTCCCATCACCCTCTGAGCTGAACAAGTAATTTAGTAAAAGACACTCTTATTAAACTATTGAAATGCTTTGTAAATGACAAAAATACAAGCTATTATTTAGCTAGTTAAATAGTTTTCAAGAATTACAAATAATAGAGCTCTTAGAAAAGATTTAATAATTTCAAGATTGAAACATCAAGGAAAAGATTTTAAAAATTGATGCTATTTCAAGTTAGCTCAAAATATCAAAGATTTTTTACACCCTCTAGACTCAAACAAGCAATTTCATAAAGACGTTACTATTAAATTGCTCAAGATGCTTTTCAAAAGACAACATAAGCTCTTATATGACAATCTAATAGAAGTCTAGNTCAAAAGACAACATAAGCTCTTATATGACAATCTAATAGAAGTCTACAATTACATGAAAAATAGAGCTATAAGGGCAATCAAAAAAATCCCAAAATTAAATGCCAAACATAGTACTATCTAAACCATTAGCTAAGCAACTATGATCGAATGAGAAGAAAAGAACTCACAAGATTTAAATAATGCAATTGAATTGATGATGCAATTAGCAAGCCATTCTTACAAGTAGTCTTCAATCTTTCCTCTTCCAAGTTTCTTTTTTCCATTCTATCCTTGAAGCTATTTTTATAGTGCCTTCATGATAGTTACAATCATCATGGGAGATTAAGGTTAGTTACAACCACCATGTGAGGTTACAACTTCTACATGGAATGTTATAACTACTATAGAAATAAAAAAGGTATAGTCGCCAAGTGTTCTATTCATATAGGACTTTAAATAACGAACTTATAAATCTTTTATTTTTTTTTTCATATAGGACTTTATCCTTGACAAGAGCTCATCATTTTTTGGCACATTAACAACAATGGGAGATACTTTTATGGAATGGACATAATTTATGCTCAACATGGTCAAGCATGGTGGTGAAACAAGCTTTTAAAAGGTAGCTTCAATTCCAGGTCACCTAAATACAAATATAGGATAGGCAATCTTATGATTGATCACATAAATATGGTGTAGAAAAAGAAAAAAAAAATGTTACCTTTAATTTGGATTTCTTTCACCAAAACTTTTTATATAATTTCTATTCTTGCTGGATAATGCATGTAACGATTATATTATTACAATCCAATACCAAAAGCTTGATACGAATGCATATAATGTAAAACAATGATAGCGCAGAAAAATCAACGACAATTGAATATGCGTTGGTGAAAGTAGAAAGCGCAAACGATGAACGTGGCCATCCGTGCTGTGATTGCAATACGTTTCATGGTCGCTGTGTGCCTCCGCAGAACAGCAACCACTAATGCACGAATCTGTTTCTACCTCCATCACCAGCGCAGTGGCACATCACTCTAGATTAAATTTCCATGACGCCACTCTATTACATTACTTGCTTTGTTTTCTCAGAAGAGGATGCCCCCCGTGCCTGCTACATATGAACATTTGTAAATGTTGCTCGACACATCCTGTAATATGCAAAAACCATTCAAGAGAAGCTATTTCACGGTGAACATTAATCGCCAGCTCCAGCACATCCTATGTTGATTTTTGAAGCATATGTGTCTCCATGAGAATTTTGCAAATGCAGACTGAGAAAGGAAACGTTAACTTGGTGATTTTGATGAAACAAAAGGTTCAGTATGGGTAGCAAATAAAGACGGCAAGAAATGCATAGGACCTCTGCAATAGGGACTAAATGTGGTCGTGGCTTGACCAGGTCGATGATCGATTTCTTGAGTGTTAGCATCGCTTCTCCGTTATACTTCATCAAGCTATTGCAGGAAGCAAAGCCATCCCATCCAAACCAGAATGTTATTGTTGAGGTCGTTAGAATGTTATCGTTGATGTCGTTAGAAAAGCTGTATGTGTCATTTTTCATGGCCGATACCACTCATTTTGTAACCACCAAATGATGTGCCAGTTTTAATAATCATGAAACAGTTGAAGGTCATTTTTACATCTGGCGTCACCACTACTTGGTTTGCTGTTTGCTAGACAACTTCTCCGTGAATCGCAGCCAAGTGGAATAAAATTTAAGTGTGTCTAGGTGCCTGTAATTCTTCTTCTGTTGGCTTGCCATAGAATGATAGCTCAATTATCTAAATTTTGCATGGTATGCAACGCAAATATATTTTTAAACAAAGTAGCACATGGCTGGAATGGCAGATTAATAAATGGAGTTTAAGTGTTAAAGTCCAGTGTCACCGAAAGAGATGCATAGTAGTTTGCATAGTGGCTAATTCTCTGAGTCCTATTCCAGTTTAGTCCAAATATGCATTCTCGATCCTTGCAATTAATGCTGAGTAGAATATTGATGGTAAGGCCGAAGCCAGGAAGATGTCATATTATGCAAAGGAAGCAGTAGTGGCCGCCCATGGTAAACTATCAGATTATCAAAGGAAGATGGTCTCCCAATTTCTTGGCAGTTTCCCTTCAGAATTAGTCGACCTCTTCTCATGCAGAACATTTGTAAGGTTTTGGCCAGCACAAGCAGGTTGCTTGCATCCATCTCGTAACAAATGCCCTCATGAAAATGCAGTTTTGATGGAGGGTATCTTGATCACAGAAGCATCTCATAGAGATGTTTGGAGTAGCAGTTCTTTCTCCAATAATTTTTGCACCTCTTCTGGAAACTAGACAATTCTGTGCATATGCCTACATTTGTTGACAATGTAAAACCACACAGGATAAGGAACCCGAATGTAACCATAGCCACATCTGTTACACAAAGCAGTCCTCTACCTTGCATGGAATCATACCTACACCAGCTAACGAAAAACTTTACCTAGAATTAACCATAAACCCAAATTCCATGATTCCATAGCCATTTGAAACCTTAAACCATAAACTAAAAATCCATAACCTCAAAGATCCAAAAATCTTATTCATTTTTACACAAAAAGTTGCAAAGTTACCATAAAAAACAGTAGAAAACCAGAAAACCACTAGGAATCGAATGATGGGAAATTTCATAGAAAATTAACTGAGTCTGAATCTAGTGGTTCAACCACTGTTTCAGCCATTTAACAACATATTATGATCCTGTACCATCAAAAATTAAGAATTCCTAACCGTTTTCTTAAGAAAAAATATAGAAGTGGTGTTGCTTTTTGGTGGAAAACAGAAAAATACATTAAACTAATTAAAATGGAATTTATAACCTTACATAAATCAAACCTAAAACCAAAGCAACACCAAAAACCCATGAATCCCACCTAGAAGCAGCACATGATATTTTCAAATTTTGATTTTAAACAACACATCAACCTAGATATGAGAAAACACCTAGGTTCTAACAAGAAAAACTGTAAAAAAAAAACACACATAATGGCCAAGGATTATGCACCTAGGGGTCATGGCTATAGATCCTTCTCCTATGAGGGGCCATGGCAAGTGTGAGAGCCCTTTGGCTATAGCATCAGTATCCTCTAGGATAGGATTTTTGTTTATGTTGGCCTTCCTTTTCGTCATGATGATCAATAGTGCAGAAAATCTTCAAAAACTTTCACAAACCTTTGAAAATCTTGGCAATAGCATTGCTCTTGGTTGAGGCTTGATAAGCAACATTGAGGGTTAAATGGATTTAAACCAAACTTGGTGCAAGAGCTCTAAACCAATTTGTTGCTAGTGAGGAGATGGGTTGTGCAAGTGATGTTTGTAAAAACAAGTAAAAAAGAAATTCTTTACCTATTTGCCCCATGCTAAACCATCCTTGCCAAATTCATGCACTGAACTCATGGTGCACTAATAGTCAAAGGGAAATTTTCTTTTGCAATGTTGGGATGGTGGGAGTTTCATAACTAAAATGAAAATTGTATTTGGATGGGTCCCACTAGGCATCTCCCAAGCAATGGAGTTTTAAGGCCTAAAAACCCATCCATGCTAGGGTTTAACCCCCTTGAAGCCCATGAAATTATTTTGTAACTTGAAACCCCCCTCACCCATGCTGGTTAGCATGGATCCAACATGGGTTCAAGCATCCCATATCCAAAACAAGAGAAACCAAGCACCCCAAGCCAAATTTAGTAGCTGGATGTTAATACTAACAAACACTAAGCCCTGAGAGAAGTTAGAACCCTTCATGACACCCTCCACTTTGGGCAGTGATGATTAGCAAGGGTCCATCCACGTTGGCCAACATTGCTGAAGGGGAGATGACATCCACAAACACCAACCAAGCCATAGTTCAACCCCAAAATAGTCCATCTTACCCTAAAAGCCTTTGTGGAAGCCTATGGTAGCTCTATAACCTAATCAAACCTAATCAAATGTGTCAAAAAGCATGAAATTTAGTGAAGCCATGATGAGGGGTATCCCATCCATGCTAGCGATTGTGGCCTCAACATTGTTAAATGGAGTATGACCATAAGATCCCTGAATTAACCTCCCAGTCAAGACATCATGACCTTAACACTTCCCTAGGAGCCCCAGTAGCCAAAAATTGACCAAATACAAGTCAAAATTCATGTCAAACATCTTCCCCATGCTGATTAACTCCTCATCCATGTTGGCCAGTGTGGGTCCAATGTCGGTACCCTAGGGATGACTTATAAAAATCCATTAATATGCTAAAAATAGCTAAAAAATCATCCCTATTACCTTAAAACCTTCATAGGGTCTCCAACCATCACCAATAAAAAAAATCAATAAAAATTGGCCAAACATCATCTATCCAAGCTAAGGAAGGCTTCATCCACACTGGCCAGTGTGGGTCTAGTGTGGGTACCACGAAGAAAAGTCATGG
>MNCI01004027.1:142652-185394 GCA_015680685.1 Gnetum montanum | reverse complement strand
TTTTCCTCTTAGCTTAGATTTAGTTAAATATTATTTTCCACTGCCTTCAGGAGTAGCATAGATTTAGGAACACATCATACACCTCATCTAGACTAAACCATACGTGACATATGCAAAACTAGTCTAGATGGGAAGACAGCGAACTGCGACCTAAGGCTAACTATCTAGATACCACAACTAGTCCATCTGCGGAGTTCGACCGGATCGCGCGTGCGATGCTCGTTTCGTATGGTTAAGTGTAGGGGTACCTCGCCACTCATCAATGAGCGTCCTAGAGAACATGCAATTGATCTTCATTAAGGACACACCAACAAAGTAGGCCATCAGCACACACCTTATAAAGGTGTCCGTTGATTTCGATGAAGTATTTGTTTTGATGAAGAAATTGTTACTTCTTTCTAAAGCCAAGATCTTGTGGCATCTCCTGAGTGAGAAGATAGGTGAGGATGCCATTATACCATATTATTCCTGCGAGAGTTTTCTCCTATAAAGAGGAGCTCATTTGAAAACTAATCAGAGAGTGGGCTCTCCTCCTTTTTATTATCCCATCTTAAGCAAGAGAGGTGGTTAGTGACCACATTCTTAGTTCCTTTTCGATCTACCATTGTGAGATCAAATTCATGTAAGATCACAAGCTATTGTATGATACAAGTGATCACTATTGGCTTGTTCATGAGGAACTAGATTGCACTATGATCTATGTGCATAAATAATTTGTAGCCAAGCACATAGTGCCTGAACTTTTCAAGAGAATACACCATTGCCATTAATTTTTTCTCTATAGTGGTGTAATTTAATTGTGCCCCCAAAATGCTTAGGCTTGCGTAGTGGATGTAGTATGGACATTTCTTATCATCCAACTGCATGAGCATAGCTCCCAAGGCATAGTTAGATGCATCCATCATGATGTGGAATGGTCTAGACCAATCTAGTGCCTATAGAATTGGTGTTTCTATGAGTTTCTCCTTTAACTGTTGAAATGCTTGTTCACATTCCTTAGTCCAGATGAAAGGTGCATCTTTCTTTGTAAGCTCTACCAATGGTTTTGTGATTTTAGAGAAATTCTCTATAAATTTTTGGTAGTAGTCAGTGTGTCCAAGGAATGAACAAATGTCTTCAATGGTTTCTGGTTGGCGAGTTATTCCTTGGATGACCCTTATTTTCTCAAGGTCTACCTCAATCCTTTTTTGAGTGATTCTATGCCCATTACAATGCCTTCTTGGATCATGAGGTGGCTCTTTTGCTAGTTGAGTCACAAATTTGTTTCTACACCTATTTTTAATACTTACTCTAGGTGGTCCAAGGCTTGCTCAAATGTAGCTCCATAGGTGCAAAAGTCATCCATGAAGACTTTTACACCACTACCAATCTACTACTAGAAGATACTAAGGACCAGGTGTTGAAATGTTACAGGAGCATTGCACAGACCAAATGGCATCTTACAATATGCAAAAGTTCCCTAGGGACTTGTGAATGTTGTCTTGGCCTGATCTTCTGGCATAATTTGGATTTGGTTATAGTCACTATAACCATCCAAGAAGCTATAATAGCAATTCTTGGGGATAGTGTCCAACACTTAGTCCACAAATGACAATGGAAAATGCAGATTTGCCACTTGCCATCTTTCTTTGACATGATTATGAGTAGGCTAACCCACTCACTATCTACAATGGAATAAATAAACCCTACCTTGAGGAGTTGCTCTATTTTCTTCTTGATGATCTACTTCAATTTGAGGTTCAACCATCTCTACAGTTGCCTTCTTGGCTTCAAGGCTGGGTCAGTGTAGATGCAATGCTAGCATATCTATGGATCAATTCTAGTTAGCTCAAGGTATGACCAAGCAAAGGTTGTTCGCCATTTGTTAACCATCTCTAACAATCTTTCTTTTTGTTCAGGAGCAAGTTTGACATTGATTATGACTAGCTTACCATTGTTTAAGAATGCATACTCCATATTGGTTGGTAGAGTTTTCAACTCTAGGGGCTCTTGCTTGAAATTATCAAGGATTTCCAACTCTTCCCAATAGGTATCATCATATTCATCATTAGCGAGTTGGTGATGAACTTTTTCAAGTTCATCCATGCCTTCAACATAAGCACATGTTAGGCTTTTAGTTGGTTCCATGCATAATGTGCTACTTTCTAAGTTAGTTGTCAACCATTGGGTGCCCTCCTATTTTGTGGTTGCTATGTACAAACACTATTGAATATTTGTTTCTTGTGCACACTAATTGCGCGCTTTAATGTATGTACTTTTGATGGACCAAATATTTTGCACATAATTGCACTCATTATCACTGTACGTGACACATGGAATACACTTCTTCTCCAACTATCCAAATTCATTTTCCTTGGAGATTTCCAAGGAGAGGTCCCTTATGCCCATTTGCGCATCAACCATGCTTAACCAAGATCTTCCATAATGATGGGGAAGTCACCTTTGCAATTCTTAACCTTGATCACCAGAAAATCAACAGGATAGGACCACCCACAAACTTTGGTCACAATGTACTCTACTAACCCTGGAGGGACAATAATTGACTAGTCTACCAATTCTAAATGAATGTTGCTCTTCTTGAGAGGTGGTAGGTTCCAGGCTTTGTACATGTCATGGGAGATGAGGTTGACATTGGAACTAGAATCAAGAAGAGCCTTGCATGGCTCATGTCCAATGATCTGTAGGTAAATGAGTGGACTTCCTAGGTTAGATAATTTTGTGGGAAGATGGCCAGCCTTGATCTAATTGGAAAAAACATGAGTTAGCATCATAGTGCAAATTAAAGGTAGCATTTGGTTTGAAGGGAACTTGAAGGTGTTGGATGCAAAGGATGAGTGTGTTGGAGATGCAAGGCGGCTAACCACATGAGGTTGTGAGTGTTTAAGAGGACTACTGCATTGGAAAAAAGGTTGTTTCCTAGATTGATTATTTGAACCACATGGCTGGAAGGCCAGATGTGAATGTATAGCCTTCATGGCATTTCATTGCTATGGCTATGGAGGGATTTTTCCTTGCATGGACATAGTAGGAGGTAACTGGGTACAGGGCAGAGGGATGTGTGCAAATAGATGTAGAGGGTGGTATGGATATGGGTTCTCCTCCTGAGTGGATGGTGAATGTGTTCGATGGTACTCTGAAGGGTAATAGTGATGCTGAAATGATGTATGACTTGTAGAACTTCTTGGAGAGAGGAGTTGCTAAACATAGTACCCGTATGGATCTAGTTGCCTATACTGCTACCTTAGCGAGGGCATTCCCACGATTGTGATTAGTGCCACTACTAGTATTATTCATATGGTTGTGGTGGAGCTCCACTTGGGTGGTAAGCTTGTTATTGTTGGTCGAACTATCTTAGATTGCCTTGAGAATAGGACAATCGTCTGGGTGCCTGCCTACATGCTAGTTAAGGTTTCAATGCATACATCCCAGACTCTTGTAAGTGTGACATGACAGGGCAACATCTCTTTGGATTTTTGTATTGACAAATGTCACAACTAGCATCATCTTCAAAGTTCATATCCACAACTTCCTCTATAGTGGAAAATTTGTCCTTACCTCTTTGGTAGGCATGTTCAGCTTTTTTTCACTTCTTGAGATTATGATTACTATTTTGCTCTTTGGATTCTTCAATAATCTTCATAACAGTTTGGAATTTTTCATCCAAAGAGTCCCATAATTTATCAACTTTTACCGAAATATCAGAAATAGATTTTTGGATGGGCAAGGTTTTTCTATTCACCATTTCATCAATTGGTGACTCCTCCTCATCACAAAATTAGACCTCCCATTTCCTAATGGAAGGGTCCCTATTATACTATTTTTCACTTTCTCTTTTTTGCAACTCACGTTCCTCTTTTACTACATGCACTATCAGCATTTGGATCTGATGAGCTCTTAGTTCAAATAGTCTCCCTTGGGCATACACCCCAAGAGTTCTTCTAGTTGCTTTGAGCCCATCTATGATGTGGCAAAGTTGTTCCCTCTAAGAATAACCATGGCTAGGGCATTGGTGTAAGAGTGAATAATATTTGCCCATAGTGGCATCCAAGGGTTCATGTGTTCCTTGTTTTCATCCTTGGATCTGCCTCCTCAAATTAGACACTCTAGAGTACATTTGATATTTGTTGTTGACTAGCTCCAACATGGTACTTCATCTGCAGATAGATTCTAGCTCCAAGGACTAGTACTAGCTTTCAACTTCCTTGATGAGTGCCCTAGGGAAGAGCTTGAGTTTCTACCATTCATTTTCTATGTTCTGTAAGGCACATGCATCATGGAAAGCTTGTAGATGTGTCTGTGGATCAGAGTTGTATCCCCTCTCAAATCTTGGGATATTATTCGTGTCTAAGTGCTTGATTTAACTATCTTTCATATGCTTGGTTGGAATTATAACTATCTCTATGATGTTAAGCATACTTCTAGTTACCAACAGAGGTTCCTCATCATGATTATGTCGATGATGGTTCCTGCCATTGATGCATTCTTGATGGCCTTGATAGTCATTGTTGTCTTGTTGATCACCCTCATCATGATTATTTCAATGGAAGCTTCTATGAGAACTGGCAGATGAAGAGGAATGTTCAAAAATCGGATGAAGAGGATGTAGAGGAAGGTGGACCACCACCACCACCACAATGTCCACCACCATGATTCTACTCATTATGACCACCATCCTTAGATCCCTTGCTATTGTGATGTTTGCCTAAGTCCCTACCTTGTCTGTCACTTTTTCCCAAACCTATCTTATGAATAGTTGATTGCAAGTTCAGGTTCACATCCTCATTACCAATAACAAGGGGTGGAGAATCTTCATGTTGAGAACCTTTAAAGGGAGGATCCTCATTGTCATCTTGATCTAGTAGGAACAAGGGAATAGTGAAATGTTTCTCCTTCGTAGCCTCATGTTCTCTTGATGTCAATCTCACTTGCATTGTGTTTCAGTGGTAAAATAGTCTCAAGTGTCATAACCATTCATAATGTATTCCTCATGAAGATTTGGAATGCCCAACTTCTTAAGAGTTTGAGAGAGCATCTTGAGTATAGATTGATCAGAAGGTAAGACGATGTTGCCCTCCATGCCATCGCAATTGTTCATCCTTATGTAGAATGAAGGTGAGGTCTAGTACATACTTATCTAGATGAGTATATACCACTTTGCACTACTGTAGGACTGACAGTTTGACATTGTCATGCTTGTGAGAAGAAGACATTTTGCAATATGAAATAAAATGTCAGTGTGCTTTTATAATTCTATGTCTAGCAGGAATGATATTGACCTTGAGGTTTGTACACCAATATTAATGGTATTCACTAAACCTAAATAGTGCATGTTTCAACAAAAAAAGTCCCCAGCAATGGTGCCAATGATGAGTAGCAAAGTACTCGTATGCCCAACCATACAAATCACAAAGCGTTCACACAGGATCTCGTCAAATTTTGTGGACTTTATAGTTTCCAATGCACTAGTCTTCTAGGTAGTGAACCTTGCCCTAAGGTCATTTATTATCTTCCCAATTACACTTGTGAAGAACATGGTATGGTTAAGTGTAATTAAGACATATGATTTTTATAGTTTTATGTTTTATAGTCTTGGTACTTGAATAGAGATAAAGACAAGGTAATTTAATGGTTAATTCAATGTAACTAACCTATTGGCCTCTAGCTAATCCTAACATAAGTATCTGATCCCCCTTTTTGTACATGTCCTGAACACACGTATCCACTGCTGGGTTACCAAGCACTACACTACTGGGCATACCAAGTAATAACGCTACTAGGATTACCAAGAAAATACATGTTACGCTCAAAGCAGTTGTACTTATGTATTTACTCTATTTAGCTTATCATGCTCAATTATCTTAATTAGCTTAATTACTGGAAAACATTGAATAAGTAATTGAAAAGATTAAATTCATAAATTAAATATTTAATCTATCTAGAATGCTACAAGGTTTATCAAAAATCTCTTCTTTATTTCCACACACACTATCATGCTCAAGTACAACAATGCTTGAATAAAGATCTGTACACTCAATGACTCCTGCTATAGGCACTCGGGAAAAATATTCTAACTTTCGAATAGACAAATTGCGAGAGCTCTGCTACTACTATGAGAATTGATGCCGTAAATGAGGCTAGTGGCTCGTATTTATAGATCGGAACAAATCCCTATGTTGATGGGACCGTGTCGACATCGACGTAATTGACTACATCAACGAGGCCTCATCGATGCAACAGACTACGTTGATAAGGCCTTGTCGACAAGGCCCAATCGACACAACACACCGAAACTCATCACTAGGCTAGCTAATTTCTACCCTTGTTGGCATAAATTGACTTAGTAAAAAATTTGATTGTTCATCCTCCATCAACATGGTTAAACATAAAATTCCATTTTTCATTCACTATCATATTCAACAATGTATCTAGCATCAGAAACAACCTTTTCCAAGATCTCTCATAAATAAGGATAATTTTCTAACAAATGTTTATAGGTAATCAAAGCATCATACCACATGGGTAAAAGATAATTTCACCAAGCCCCTAATTTTATAATATATATACATGGGAGGAAGATGGTAAACATAAACAACTTATTCACTAAAGTCACTATCCTTTGAATAATAAATGTGAAAAGTAGAAAGGATATTAATAATAACAAATAACTCAAAGCTCATTTAACAATTATAGATAAGAAGATTCAATAATTAGGATAATCTACTGTAAAGCATAAATATTAAATTCAACCTTACATCTAATCGATGTTTTGAAATGTTAGTGTAACCTAGGCTAATAAGGAATATTCTTGTCTTATTTTCCAAGAAGTACAAAACTTTCAACCCAAAGCAAAGACTTGTTTAAAATCCAAATTATCTCACTACCTATTGTATCCATACAAATGTGTAGAAACTTGAAGGCACTTATTCCTTCATCTCCAAACATGTGCTCCCTACTTAGAGTTAGGATCTCCAAAATTATGCCTACTACTTGGAGTCACAATGAAAATTTATGCTTCCTACTTAAAATCATACTAAAAACATGTGCCTCCTAATCGAAGTCCGAATAGAAATTTATGCTTCCTACTCAAAGTCATGATCAAGAATATGTACTCCCTACTCGAAGTCAAAATAGAAAATTCTATTTTCTACTTGAAGTCATAATCAAGAACATGTGCTCCTTAATCAGAGATACTTTATCATGTTCTTTCTCCTTACATACTCCTGTGTATGTGATCCCTCCCTTAAGTTTTTCTCTCCCTCTTTGTTTAGGCCTCTTTTCTTTTCTTTTGTTTTTTATGCACACTCTTTCTCTTACTAATACTTCCACTCATCCAGGAATTGGCAACACAAAGCTAGCCCTTTTCTATCCTTGTTGGCACAAATTGACTTCATAGAAGATTTGATTATCCACCCTCCATCAAGATGGTTCAACATAAAGTCTCATTTCTTAATTACTATCATGCTTGATAAAGTTTTTGGCATCAAAAACAATCTTTGAGTAGAAGATAATCTCACAAAGTCCTCACTATACAAGATGTGAACACAGGAGGAAGATGATAAATATAAATAACTTATTCACCAAAGTCATTATTCTCTGAATAATATTGTTGCATATCATGCTATTATTTAATCACTAATTATCTAATTGAAGTACATAATTCCTTGTCTATTTATAAATTAACAAGTTGGTAACCATGTATCATGTTGTTCCCTATAGTGATGGATCATCATCTACATTTTGTGCAATGACTCAAATTAGATCCTTGGTGAGGAAAATTCAAAAAAAATGAATGAAGACATTGAAAAATTAAAGAATTTCATAATTATACCACTGCTTAGAAATAGCAACATGGGGACACTCCTCTTAAACATAATATTTTGTAAATAGAATAATTTGAAACACCATCAATTTTCTTCTATAGATCATGAGCTGACACATTAAGGCATTATTGGCAAAGGATCCTTAGGTAAGAATCCAAGGTTAGTCCATAGAACATGAATACAAAACGTCACATTGAACACCAAATTACCAATTCTTGAAGATAATTAAGCTAATGACTTTACACAACATTAATGGAAACAAGAATATATACATACTGATGAGTAACGGGTATTTCCTACACCCAACCATATGAATCACTAGCATTTATGCACGATTTGATCAAATTCTAATGACTTCTTTTACCTAAGTGGCCTATATCCTTAAATAGTAAAAGAGATTTATTTTTTTAATTTTTATCATTTTCTTTATTTGTAAGATAATTAGATAAAGAAAAGGGTTAACTAAACTATCCTAAACGTGGAATATTTGTTTCCACTTTTTGCATATATCCTAAACATATACTAACACTGTTGGGTTACCCAGTGGTGGTTCCTATTGGGTGTACTAAATATTCACTATTGAAATGACTAAACAGTATATTATGCTTGAAGTGGTGGTACTCACGTTACTTATGAATTAGAATATTAAATGCTTCACAGACAAGAAAGTAAACTGCTTCACAGACAAGAAAGTAAACTGCATTCAAAGTAAAATACCGGAAAATAAAATTAAAAATATTATGAAATATATTTAAATATGGGTTTTGTTAAAGTGTCGTAGATGGCTTGTAATTTTTATCCCTTGGGTTTTACCAGCCGGCGAGGATGGTCCGCAAGCAAAAACAAAACAGTTCAACGGATTCATATCATTTACATTTGTAGCTGCCGCTTAATATCATAGGCTAAACTGGCCAATTCCATGCTGTCCAGCAAACGGGGAAATGTTCACAGATGCAACAGAGTTCAAGTTTCCAACAGTCAAAAGCCTATGTATCTTTATGTCAATTTGGCTATGGTAAGCGAATTGTTATTCCAATTCCAAAATGTGAATTGATGTTTATTTAGATCTGTATCGTGGCTTACCAAATAATTGTATCAATTTTTTTGTTAATATCATGTTTTTCTTTCCTGTTTTGGTTGTGTAATTTAGTTAGGATATATTTGCATGTTTCCATTTTTATGGAAAAATAGGTAACGTATGCTTATCCATTACACTTCCTATCATAGAAATTGGCTTTTTTATTTTCGGTTTTAGGGAGTTTGAATCCATATAGTAAACATACATATATTCTTACATAAATTTAAGTTTTTTTTAGGACTTTCGATTAGGCTTTAAATTGAAAGATGTAACGTTATGGATAATTTTGATGTTATCTTGAGGATCATGGAGAAGTAGAATTATCTACCTTGGGTTTTGGTAGGCTTTTTCAACTAAAAGAAACCACTCTTAATCTTTCTCATGAATTGTAAAACATTTTAAGGTTCCTTCTCTCATATATACGTTTTAATCTATTGTGTTTCAAATATGGTTTATTAAATTTTTCTTATTTCATTGTGTCATGCTATAGCGGTTGGGAAACTGGTAAGCGTGGTTGAAATACTGAAATCCAAGAGACCAGCAATAATGAGGGTAATTTTGCTATAAACCACCTAAAAATTAATATGATATATTTTCTAATTTAAATTTATGCTAATTATAATAGGATGATGCCAGATATCTCAGCATCAACCATGGCCCGTTCATAAATCCAAGGTATATATTATTTGTATTAACATGCTTAATCCTCTATGAATTCATATGGTATGAAATGATGATTACAAAATCACTCACCATTCAGCTTCTAAGAGGTAACTTGCGGCTGTAAATTCCACTTTGTAATTTGATGTTGTAAATTTCACTTTCTAATGAAACTCGTTGTTGTAACTTTTACTTTGTAATAGAAGTGAAAAGTTTGTATTTAGAAATTTTATTTAGAAAATAGATGGTTATGTGTTAATGTAGTGGTGTACCTGTAACTATAACTTTTCAAGGAAATAATAGAGCTTTTTGTGCACGACTTTCCATGATTTTTTATCTTTAGTATTTAAGGGTTTATAGGTAAATTATGCCTTTTGTAATTCCACTTTTGCTATTTTAAAAAATGAGTATAAGTATAATTAAAAAAGAATATTACCTTTATGTTGTTAAAGTTTTTTGTTCTCTTAACTAAAAAACATTAACAATGTTCAAAATCCATTTTATTACAACAATATAAATAAAATACTTAATCAAAACACTTAAAATCTTTGTAATACTTAATAAAAATACCCCAAATCTCTTTTAGATAAGCTTTATAGAGATAACAACATATTTTTAAGAAGCTCAAAAATTTTATAAAGGTATTAACAACAATGTTAGAATCCCTCATGATCCAGGTTTAAAAAATAACTTTATTTTTTGCCATTAGCAACCACTTTGAAATAAAAATAATAAAAAGTTTATAAAGATATATGAAGATAATAAAAAGTTTTGAAATCTTTATAAAGATATATGAAGATATATGAAGATAAGAATCCTTAAACTCCATCTTATTAAAACAATATGATTCATTAAAAATAAGATGCATTAAATGTAAGAGGCATTTATATGTGGTTATTATGGTATGGTGCATGCTATTTAGACCTATTTTGACCTTCATTAATATTTCGTTGCTTTTATTTATTTTCTTTTGCAATCAGATTTTAAAACAATATTTTTTATTTTGAGTGACTATCTATTATTTTTTGCTTAGTATGATTTAAAATATGTATTTTAAAAATTTTGTTTAAAACTGGTGCATTACATAATTTTTATATGATACAATTTATTTAATTTTTTTCTAAAAGATGTTAGAACATTGGTGGTTGTTGAAAGGTTAGGTTATGTTCAATGCTATTTATTTTATTGAGTTGTAAGTGAATAATATATTATGTATTTTGAAAGTTAATGCATTGTAAATCTATATTGTCACCTCTTCGTATTTTTTTTATGATAATACGGATGCCGAAATTGAAAATTTTATAATGCGAAATATTATAAAATTTAAGATTCCTTTTTATAATGAGTATGGTAATTCTATTTATTTTGGTTGTTTTAATGCTTCTAAATTATATATAATTTAAATAAGAATAGAAAATAATTAAAATATATTATTTATATCATGTCACTAATGATATAATATTGGTTATGATAATGGTACACTTGTTCTAATATTCCTCTTTAGTTTCTCGGTAGATTTCAAAATTTCGCATGTTTTCCTTTTATTGTTTTGAAATTAGTATATTTGCATATGCAAAACCTATGATTAATGTGACCTTAATTGTTAAGAAACATAGCAAAGTAACCTATAAGATATTAGTTACCTCACAAGGTTGCTAGAAATTGTCAATGATTTGTATTTATGTGGATACACCATAATTATAATAATTATTTTGTTCTTAAGATATGTTTATGTTTAAAGGCTTGTTAGTATAGAAATTTTGTTAGCCTTTATTAAAGGTGCAATGAAACCACATAAATTAAGGTATTTTCAATTTCTATGTTGAAACCACAAATTCTTTCAAGTTTTACAGGGTTGAAATATTCAAAATTAAAAACTTTTTGGCACTCACATCTATGGTTTTATCTTTAAACTTTTGGAGCATTTTAATGTACAACATGTTTGACTAATATTTAGTAAGCAATAATCCAGAATATATAAATTGATAAAAAAACAAATCATTTTTATTAGCAATATTTAAATTACACAAATCATGCACTTTGATGTACAACATGTTTGACTAATATTTAGTAAGCAATAATAAGGAATATATAAAGAATTGTAAAATCAATAAAAAATCATTTTTATTAGCAATATTTAAATTACACAAATGGTGCAATTTGATTTGAGTGGATCATCAATTTCTAAGTTGATACTGCAAATTCTTTAAACACATAGTCAAGTTTTACATAGTTGAAAATTTTGAAAATTAAAAACTTTATGACATTCACATCTAACAACTTATCTTTAAAACTTTGGGAGCATTTTAATGTACTTGTTTGACTAATATTTAGTAAGCAATCATAAGGAATATATACAAAATTGTAAAATAGATAAGAACGAATCATTTTTATTAGCAATATTTAAATTACACAAATCGCACACTTTGGTTTGTATATAATCCACAGAATTTTTTCGAATGTTGATACAAAATGGTCAAAATGCAAGCCATACCTAAACATGCCTAGTAACATATTTGCATAGAATAGACACCTTAACTATTTGACTCAAACTTATGTTGATATTCTCATGATGTTTTAATTTTTGACAAACTTGCAATGAAGGTAAACTAATTATGATTTTTACCATAATTAAAACCAAACCCTTAAAAAAAACATTTTTGATCATACATTCAAATGAATAACCTATTCAATCCTTGCTAGTTTTTGGTTAATAAATGAGTATGATAATATAAATGATACATGTGTTCATATGTAAGTTAAATATACATGCTTTATATATTATGATATAAATAAATGTTTTCATTTTTTTTGTAATCATATAAATTTAGAAAATTGAAAACCAAAAACTAAAAACAAATGATAGTTCTTAAATAGTTTTCTTAATTTTTTTACTTATTATATTTATTTTATTTTATTTTTATGTAAATACATTAAATGACCTTATTTTTATCATAGCTAAATATTTAATCTCGTGTTATTCGTTTATCATGGTTAAATATTTAATCTCATGTTTTTATTTTACATATAAGATTTATGTACTATATAAATATACTATTAAATTTATTATTTTATAAAAATATAGCATTTTACTTTTTATTTTACTAAAATATGCAACATCACATTACCTTTTTATTTTATTTACAATTTACAAAAATATGATCTTTTGAAAATGTTATGTCACTATTTCATTGCATGTTTATAATTTTTTATAATCAATTATGAAATTATAGATATTTCAGATACCTTACTTTAAAGATGAGATGTAAGAGTAATTTCAATATATTGAAATTTTAATTTTACATCTTATATATATAAGATTTTTTTTTAGAAAATAAAATCTTTACTTGATGTTTTTTAATTTTATAAGCATAATTTTCAAAATTTTCAAGCTTTTAAAACATTTCAAGGTATATATTATATGCAATTTGAAATTCAAGATAAAGCCATGAGACATTTTAAAGCATTTATTATATGCACTTCCAAATAAGTGAATATATATTCATTGCTACATTGTGCACAAAATAGTTTTGGAAAAATGGTTATGCTTTGTTTTACAACATAGCATTTGTGTAATAATAAAATGTGTTAAAACCATGAGGCTTAGATAAGTTATATTGTAATTAATTATTAAATTGTTACATTTCATTCATGAAAATATATAATGTTATATTTTTATCTAATCTTAAATAATTTTTAAAATACATTATGCAATATTACATTATTATTTATAAAAATACATAACTTTATATTTTTACTCAATGTAAACACATCACATCAATTTTTGTTGCATATAGATATTGAAGTATGTAGGTATGGTATAAAAGTTATACGGCTTTATCTTCTTATTTTATTTACTTGTTATATTATAAATGTAATGTTAACCTTATTTAATATCTTATACCACTTTTAATTAAAAATTTTAAAGCATTTATTATATTTACATCTCCCTTGTTAAAACAAGAAAAGCTTACAAAAGGGTTTGCAATATCAAAACTTTTAATATTTTGCAAACATAATAAAATTAAGAAAGCAAGCGCAAAGCTATTTTAAAATCCATCACTCAAGATAATAAATTATTAACGTTCTCCCACCATAAAACATGTAACCATGGAAACATGACAAGTAGCAAACCATCCTAAAGATGTAAAAAAAAAAAAAAAACAAAACAAATGATCATCCATGACTTTTATTAACGTTACACTAAATAGTTGATGTTTTATTTTACTTTTGCATTGAAACAAAGACGACATTTGTTTATAGTTTATGTTATGTTTTAAAAAACATCAAAATCTTACATTAAAAGGTGAAAAAATCAAAATGAGGGTGATTGTTACTTATTTGGTTAAAGGTTTAAAGGTTAAGCTTTTGTTAACATTCAAAATTACTATATCTTTCTATGTAACATGTCAACGTTATGCTTTATTTTATTAAAGCATGTTAAATATTATGTAAATAAAATAATATATTATATGTTATGTTAAACTTAATTTAATTTATGTAAATATAATACATTTTAATTTTTATGTATAATAATTTTTTATTTTATGTGATGGTTGATGAATCATGGTTTGCCAGGCCTGGATATCGGGTACGCGATATCGTAGCTTGGATGATGATATCGAATACACGATATCGTGATTCCTATATAGGCCTATAAATATAACATTCAGACACACATAGGAAGGAAGTCAGTTGGTAAGTCTTTAGGGTAGAGTCTTTTTATTAGTTTTTAGTTAGTTTTCCGTTCCTTCCCAAGTGCATGCCCACAGTGTGATGTTTGTAATTGTACGAAACCTTTGTTCGAGTGTGATGTACTTGGACATGCATACAATTACCAATAAAGATCGAGATTACTCCATCATTGCAACATTCACTTAGTTTTTAATTGTTTGATTGTTAATTATTATTTATTATTTTCTTAGTTAATATTTCTTTATTGTCATTTACTATTCTTGTTGTTAATGCGGAATGGGTACGTCTTAATCACGAACATTTAAGTATAACTACTTGGTAACCCAGTAGCGTATCTAGTAGTGCTCAAGTAATGTGTGCTTGGTAACTCTGGAAGTAGTACACGAAATCCAACATGCGTACGGATGATTAAGGATAGATGCTCATCACACTTAGGCTGGCTTAGATTTTATTTTCTATTGTCTATTAGTCTAATCAAGATTATTTTGCATCGTCTTTAGGAGTAAGTATAGAATTAGAAATTGCATCATACACCTCACTCTGGACTAAACCATACGTGACAAAGAAAATACTAGTCCAAGTGGGAAGACAGTGAACTATGATCAACGTGTAACTATCTAGGTGCCACAACTAGTTCGTTTGCGGAGTTCAACTGGATCGCGCATACAAGCTCGTATTCGTATGGTTGAGCATAGGGATACCTTGCTGCTCATCATTGGCACGGTTGTCGGGGACGGTGCTAGTTATCTAGATCAGTTATATCATACAAGGTCATTGTAACGAAGTATTAACAATATATCTTTCAAAATGAGAATTAATTGCAAATAAGTCACACACAATTCACAACAATGTCTCTCTCATAAGACAATGTTAATGCAAAAACTAGTGAGGCAATTCATTGGAGAACTAACATAATTTATGATGAAGAAGAAGTTTGGAGTCCTTAATGTTATGTAGGAGTCTCATATGTTCATGGACACCCCAACAATACTCAAGGACTCTTGTCATCCAAATCTGATACCTCTAGTGAGGATGGGACATCTCCTAGAATGAGGAGGCCTGTAAGGCCTAGGACCTCCTTAATGGTTAGCAAAAGTACATCAGGGGGTGATTCGGACACTTACAAAAGTCATGATGAGTCTTCTAGTTCTTTCTCTTCCTCTACTCCTTCAACATCAATTCGTGACATGGGTGACCATCTCTCAAGGGGTCGATGTAGAAATAAAAATTGAACCCACGGGCAAAGTCAAGAATGCCAACATGAACAAAGACAACATCATTCCAACTCACCAACTCATAACCTACTTAGTGACGATGAACCCCTGCTGGCCACTAAGAGCCTAATGCATATACAAGAGTTTGTTCAAATATCTTGTAAGCATTGCAAGGAAAGTCGTTTACCCAAACTTGATTTAAATAACTTTTCCAAGTTTTCAAGAGACTATGATTTAGATCCACAACATCATTTACGAGCCTTCTATGATACTTATGCATAGAACAACATTGATAATGGGTGGCAAAGACTTAAGCTCTTTCCTATGACACTTGTTGGCCAAGCAAAAGTATGGTATAGGTCTTTAAAACCAAAATCAATTCACCGTTGGCCAATAATGGTAGAACTTTTTAATGAAAGATATCAAACCTATGCAAGAGTGTCAGCCTTGAGGAGACAAATCCAAGAGTGGAAACAAGGGTAACATGAACCCTTAGACATGGCCTTAGAAAGATACTATTTGTTGTTAAACAAGTGCCCAGGCCATGGGTTCTCTAAGGAAAGGCTAATGTATCACATCATGGATGGGCTTCATAATGAAACATGAGAGACCCTAGGAATGTATGCCCCAGGGCAACTATATGAACTACGAACCCACCAATTCCAAGAGCTTATTAAGCAGGTAGCAAAAGAAGAAGGAGAAATAGCCAAATGGGAGAATGTTGAAAGATCTCAACAGGACCAAAATCTTAAAATAATAAAGGTCCATAATCATGAAGAGGAGAAATCAATTTCCCTAAAGGAGGTGGAATCATCTTTGCCAATACTACAATCACTAGATACAATTGAGGCAAAGATTAATAAGATGATGGAATGGGTACATGAAAAATGTGGAATATGCAAACATTATTAGAGGTAGAACCACACAAGATCACTTTGACAACCAAAACAAATCGAGGATGCCAAACTTTGAAATAGGATAGAACACCATTCGACAATTGGAAAAAATGGCTGAAAAAATAAGGATAATAGCTCAACTGCAAATCATACGTATCAATGTGATGTTTTCCTATATGATCATCCCAAAGGCCAATGCCCAATCTTGTCACATTTACATGAGCATTGGGGAGGAATGCTACATCTAGATTTCGTACAAAAGTACCACATTCAACTATTGTGGCAAAACCCCCAATCGTGGGGGAGGCCACCGCCAAACAAACCACACCCTTCGTATACCCCGACACCAAATGCTTATTATGTTCAACACCCTATTTCCCCAACTAGATCAACATCCTCTACTTCACCTCATCGTTATCATTCTCCCGAGTACTATCAACCCATGTCCTCTTCAACAAGATTACCACCTCATGTTCCTTACACTCCTCCTCACCCTCAATATTTTCATCCTTCTTCTACATTGCCACCAGTTGTGCTAGAAGGTTTTGCACCACAGCACTAACCCATGAACATTACTTATGTTGCTACTATCAATAGTAGTGGAGGTCGTCCACAATGTTGAAAGTGTCCTTTCTTTAGGCATGACCGTAGAAAGAGACAACATGGTTCCGAAACAACTACATCCTCCAACTCAGCACAAGTCCATCGTTGTGATGCATCTTCCTCCTCAAACTCAACGCCTCTCATTACCTCATTCAAGCCATCAATTAATGCTCCAACAATCATGCAGCCCAATGGATATAACCACATAGGGAGACATATCGATCCTTGCATACCATCTTATGGTCATGGGTGCCATAGTGGGTTAGCTCCTTATCACATGACCACATTAATGAGTGGCGAGGTACCCCTACACTAAACTATACGAAACGAGCGTCACACGCATGATCTGGTCGAACTCCGCAAATGGACTAGTTGTGGCACCTAGATAGTTAGCCTTAGGTCGTAGTTCGCTGTCTTCCCACCTAGACTAGTTTTGCATATGTCACGTATGGTTTAGTCTAGATGAGGTGTATGATGTGTTCCTAATTCTATCGCTACTCCTGATGGCAGTGGAAAATAATATTAACTAAGTTAAGCTAAGAGGAAAAGGGTAAGACAATCTAATCTAGCCTAAGTGCGATGAGCAACCGATTCCTTGATCAACCATACACATCTTGGACTTCGTGCACGACTACCACTGGGACTACCAAGCATAGGCCTAGGTACGCCACTGGGATTACCAAGCGCAGACCCCAAATACGCCATTGGGTTACCAAGCGTAGATCCCCCTAGCTACACCACTGGGCTACCAAGCAGTCACACTTAAATGCTCATAATCAAGTCGTACTCGTTCCGCTTCTAGGAGTTTAAGGGTGAGAAACTAATCGCGATGGACAACCGATTCCTAAACTAGCCGTACACATCCGTAGATGCTCGTAGCCAAGTCATACTCACACCGCGCTATGAAAGCAATAAATAACATTAAATAAATAACAATAAATAAACTAAGTGAATGCTGCAATGATGAAGTAATCTCGATCTTTATTGCCGATCATGTGCATGTCCAAGTACGGCACACTCGAATAAAGACACCGTACAATTACATTCACCACACTACGGGCAGACACGGGAAAAATTCTAACTCTGGAGGGATCAAACTGCCAGAGCTTCGCTACTCTAAAACTAGGATCCCCGAATAAGGGAGAGCCGCCTCTTATTTATAGACATGGTGGTGGATTGCGATATCGCGGCCTATGCTAACCGCGTCTCATCATACCCCCACGACTGAATAAAAACTCATCCTCGAGTTACAAGGAGAACAAGCTTCAGTGATTACACAGTGGATAGGTATGGGATTATTAACTGGAAAAATAAATGAACTAATGCCGCAGTGTGGGAAGACACAACATAGAGAAAAAATACTACAACTACAAAAATGTGGAACTCATGTAGTTCCTGGTGGCGGTGGCTCCTCCATGGGTGCTTTCCCTTTGTCACATGCTCCAAGCTTTGAAGGTTGATGACGCTGAAGAATAGCCTGGAGCTTCTCCTCTTTGGTCCGAGGGTCTTGTGCCGTCCATGCTGATGCTCCGATGTTTGATGGAGTCGGCACTTCCCACGGACATGGTAGTTGCGGGCACATCTGATTAGCTTTGACGTACCATGCCGCGAACACCTATCATTCCTCTTCATAGGCTCTGGCTTTATCTTTGTATTCATGAAGTTCTGTCAGCCATCGAGCCAAGTCGGTTGCCACATCTTTCTATCCTTGGTAGCTTTCTTTTACCACCGCAAGTTCAGAATTTGCAACATCTAGTTTTTCAGACAACTTCTTTCGCTCTGCAAATTCTGCTTCATATTTGATATGGGTGGAAGCTACCTGTTGCTGGAGCTCTGCCTCGGGTGTCCTGCTGTTAACATGGCTAGGTTGGCATATCGAAGGTTTGCCAACTCCATGTATTCAGTTAAGTCCTGGATCTGCAGGTCCTAGTTCTTAATTTCCGCCTGGTGGGCATAGGCATAAGTGTCCAATATGGCTCCCCAATCAGTGTGCTGGGCATTGATGTTGTTGATTTGAGCTTTGGACATATGGATCTCCTTCTCCAGGATTTTTTTGTACATCCCCACCTGATTACGAAAATGCTCCTTCAGCTTCTCGTGTCGTTTAGCCTCATTCTGCCACGCACTAATTTCGATGGCTAATTTTTGTCGAATAGTGCGTACCTCCTCCATTGAGAGGATTCAATTTTCTCTTGCTAAACGGCTTACATCTCGGTTGACTCGAATGAATTGTTCTCACAGCTAATGAAAGTGTTCATTGAGAACATTCTTTTGCTTCTCCACAAAAGTCAACCGAAGGTTATCTGCAACCAACTGCTTATTCTCTTCTTGCAAGGCCTTGAGTGCCTTAAGATGCGCATGAGTTTGCGCCTTTGCTGCGGAGGCATCCCAAGTGGCTGTCTCCTTTTCTTCTGCCACCTTCTTATTTTCTGCAATTAGTTTTGTTAGTTGCTCAGTTTTAAAATTGTCTAGCTGGTCTGCGGGAACCAATCGCAAAGGATCCCGCTGTGCTGCTTGTAAGGTCAAGAGCTGCTCTTGTAGTTTCTACACTTCAGCTTCAGCATGATCTGCCCTTACTTTAGATAGGACCAGCTTCCCCTTTGTGGAAATGAGGTTTGACTGAATTACCGTTACATCCTGGGGGATGTCAAACAGGGACGTCAAAACTTGTCCTATTTGAAGCAATCTGTCCAATACATCCTCATGTTTCGAAGGAGTCATTGAGGTTTCGGCATTAGTTTGAGCATCCTGTGCTCCTGAAAGATCTACCGATGGCACAACAGGTACATTGAAAGACTCTTTGATGTAATCAGCAACCACTTCAGCAGCTCCCATGGCATCCTAGTGTTGCATGACCACCACAGTGGCCCCTTCACCAGTCTCTAACTGCACTTGAAAAGATGCTGCGTGTCCATAAATCTGTTCTGACCATCTGCTTTCCCCTCCTCCTGTTTGCATTGATAACTCACCCCGTGTGCAATCTACTGAAATCGTAGGCTGGCTAGCATCATCGATGATGCAGAAGAGATTGGCGTCATCACAAGTTCCCCAACTGACCGTCTCAACAATGGCCCTCAGATGGCTCATCGACGGTCTGTAGTCTTGTGGCAACGGTTGATCCTGTCCTGTGCTGGGTCCTGCTTCTTGTTGTTGGTTGGGACCTGTGGCTGGAGGTTGACTGGGTCCTGCAAGTTGAGTTGCAAGGGGTCCAGCCATTTCTTCTTCATCTTCTTCATTTGGTCCCGGCTCTTCGCCAGTGCTCTTTCTTGGAGCTGGCGCCTTTAATAATTCAGTGTAAGAAGCATGTTGGGCTTTTTGGAGGACGTCATTTGTATATCCCCGAATACCAGCCCGACGGCACAGTTTTCTGATAAGGCAGGGAAAAGGGAGTGCCATTTTCCCTGTCTTCCGTTCTTCGAATCGCTTTAGGATCTCCGTCAAATATAGATGAGGAAGGTTAGCGTTAACCTTTCCCATCAACACCGCACATCCTCTTGCTACGTACATTGATATTCTTTTTAAACCTTTTGTGGGGAAGAGGTAATAGGTTCTGATTTTGAAATAAACTCTCTCTTCTGTTGTCAACTCACCAAAAGCTTTATCTCTGCCATAAGCCTTTTCTTGCCAATCCTTTCTCACATTAGGGTCTGATCGGGTGGATAACCGAGCAACATGGGGGCCTGAATTCGGAAGGTTTAACACTTCTGAAATTGCCTGTGTAGAAAAATCTACTATCACACCACCGATGTTGACTGTGGTGCCTTGCTCCTTATTGTGCCAGAATAGGTACATTTCTCCTAAGTACCAGGCACCTTGTTCAGAGAGGATAGGCCATATGGGACCCCCTTTGAGGTGATCCCTAACAGCCTTAGGAGCGAACTCTGCAAAAGATTCGAAGTCCAGTTCCACAATCACCAAAGCAATTGTGGACTTCGTGTGGATGGCCTGAACACATTCTGGGGGAAACGTGAGTTGTTGTCCTAGTTCAAGCGCAGCAGCTCCTCCTTCCGCCTGCCCGGATCATCTGGTAGGAGGTTCTTCTTGATGGATGATAAATGAGTGCACCTCCTATTCGTTATGTTGTCCGGCAGGGCCTTGCCTTCTACCTCTCCTAGGTTGTTTCGCTCCACCTTGGTTAGGACTCTTCTGCTGTGACTGTTTCGGGGCCATCTGCCATCACATGAGCCAACGTTAGTAAGGTTGTTTAGGAAATCAAGTTATACCTTACTACTTGCCTTAAATAAAGATCTTATGTTATTGTGTGATTGTGCCCAAAAATTATGATAATGGGTCCTATGACTTAGGTGGAATTTCAATTTAAGCTCCTGGTATCCTTAAGGTTATATGATTTTTGGCACAATTTTTCTTCTAAGTGTTAGTATTAATTACCCTAATTGATGTCCTTTGGGCGATGAATCCTGCGTGTAAAGCATGATTAATGTGTCATCGACCCGTCATTCCAAGATCAAGACCAAGTCCATTCCTCTAAACAGTGACATCGCATTATTTCATCCCATGATGAACAACTGGGAGAGTACCATAACAACAAGGCGTACAATCCTTGGCGTTTAGTACAAGGGAGGAGTGATGTTTTTGTTTTATGGCACTTGTCTTTTTCTTTTTCTCTTCTTTTTATTTTTTTTTTCACTTTACTGAATCTAGAGAAGCCGCCAACCTTCAGGCATGGGTGCATGTCTTTCCAGTGGGACCCCCTAGAACAGCTTTTGAATTTTGAGTGCCCTTTTGATTACTCTTACTCCCATTTTTCATTAGATCTACAAGGATCTTAGTACAACCAAGTTACATGATAACACCCACAGATGACATCAAAGAGAATCCACAAGTTCCCTTGATGTCACACCCTAACCATTCCCTCTTGGTCCATCCTTCTTCATTTTGGGTACAATGAACACAAAATTAATTTTAAGTTTTTGAAATTTCAAGAATACCACTGTACCCTAGAACAGAACCTCTTTATTTATAGAGTGGATGAGTGGGTGTAGTGGGCTCACTGTTTCAAATAATTGACCACTCATGACTTAATAACATAAAACACATCTCAACCAATGATCCACATGAGTTTTTTATTCATAAATGAGATTACTTACAAAAACAGAAAAAGACAAACACACAAACACACAAAAAAGATAAAACAAAAAGTTGAAAAAGGAAAAATTGAAAAACAAAAAGTTGTAAAATTAAAGAAAATGAGAAATATTTATTAATCCTGCTTGTTATTGAAATGGGGGATATCCCCCATAACTAAACGGTTGAGTATGGCAAGGATTAATAAATGGAAAATGAGGATCCTTGCATATTCGAAATATTGAAGCTGGTCCATACTTATCACCTTGGATTTCACACACTTTATAATAGACATAGTGGGGCACTTCATACGATGTAGTTCCCGGATAACGAGTTGACCCACTATGATGTTTAGGACCGTTAGATGGTATGCAAGGATAGGACTGATGCCTCCCATGGTTGTGTTCATTGGGCCGTATGGTTGTTGGAGTGTTTGGTGGTGGCCCTGATGAAGTTACATGAGGCATTGGGTCGAAGGTAAGGGTCCACCACATTGTTGGGCTTGTGCTGGGTTGGAAGATGCAGTGGCCTCAAAATTATGTTGTTCCTTCCTACGGCCGTTTTTAAAGAAAGGATGCCTTTGATGTTGAGGAGGCTCTTCACTGTTGTTAGTAGCAACAACACAAGTGTTATTCATGGGTTGCGGTGGTACAAACACCTTAGGAACAGTTGGTGGCATTGTGGAAGGAGGGAAAGGATGAGAATGTTGAAAGTTAGGAGGAATGAAAGGTGCGCAAGGTGGTGGTTGTGTCGGAGGTATGGGCTGATAGTATTGTGGAGAATGGTGTTGTGGTGAGATAAAGTGTGGCGGCCTAGTTGAAGAAACAGGAGGTTGAACATGATAAGCATTTGGATTCGGAAAAGATGAAAGGTGCCTCCAGTCTAAGGGTGGATTCCCCCACGACTGGGATTGTTGCCACTGTGACCGAACACAGTACCTTTGTACAAACTCTGGATGTAAAGTGTTTCCCCAATGCTCATGTAGATGTAACAATATTGGGCATTGGCCCTTGGGGTGATCATACAGGCATATGTTGCATTCATATGTATGATTAGCAATTAAGCGCTTATTCCCTTCATTCTTTCTTTCCGAATGTCTATGATTTCGTCCTGCTTCTTGGGTTGTCAAAACTCTATCTCCAATGATGTTGACATATTCTCCACACTTTTGATTCATCCATTCCAACATCTTATTGATCTTTGCCTCGGCTTCTTCTAACAATTGTTGTATTGGCAAAGATGATGTTTCCACCTTGAGATTTGTTGATCTCTCCTTGTTATGATCATGGACCTTTGTTGAGTTAATATTTTGGTCCCGTTGATGTTTTTCAACACTCTCCCATGTAGCTATTTCTCCTTCTTCTTTTGCTACCCGCTTAATAAGCTCTTGGATTTGATGGGTTCGTAGGTTGTATAGTTAACCTCGGGCATACGTTCCTAAAGTCTCTCTTGTTTCATTACGTAGCCCATTGTTAATATGATACATTAGCCTTTTCTCGGAAAACCCATGGCCTGGACAGTTATTTAACAGTGCATAATATCTTTCTAAGGCCATGTCCAAGGGTTCATGTTTTTCTTGTTTCCATCCTTGGATTTGTTTCCTCAAGGCTGACACTCTTGCGTAGGTTTGATATTTTTCATTAAAGACCGCTACCATTGTTGACCAGCGTCGTATTGAGNTGTATACTCCAACCTTCATTGTCATATAGCTCATTGGCTCTCCAATGAACTTCCTCACTAAATGTGGCGTTATTATCATCTTGTAGGAGAGGCATTGTTGTGTGTGAATTTATGTGACTTTTTATAATTATTTCTTCTTTCTAAGCAATATATCATTAAGTTCTTTACAGCGACCTTGTATGATATAACTAATCTAGATAACTAGCACCATCCCCTGCAACGGTGCCAATGATAAGTGGCGAGGTACCCCTACACTCAACCATACGAAACGAGCGTCGCACGCGCGATCTGGTTGGACTCCACAAATGGACTAGTTGTGGCACCTAGATAGTTAGCCTTAGGTTGCAATTCGCTATCTTCCCACCTAGACTAGTCTTGCATATGTCACGTATGGTTTAGTCTAGATGAGGTGTATGATGTGTTCCTATTCTATCGCTACTCCTGATGGTAGTGGAAAATAATATTAACTAAGTTAAGCTAAGAGGAAAAGGGTAAGAAAATCTAATCTAGCCTAAGTGCGACGAGCAACCGATTCCTTGGTCAACCGTACACATCTTGGACTTCGTGCAAGACTACCACTGGGACTACCAAGCATAGGCCTAGGTATGCCACTGGGATTACCAAGCGCAGACCCCAAATACGCCATTGGGTTACCAATCGTAGATCCCCCTAGCTACACCACTGGGCTACCAAGCAGTCACACTTAAATGCTCGTAATCAAGTCGTACTCGTTCTACTTCTAGGAGTTTAAGGGTGAGAAACTAATCACGATGAGCAACCGATTCCTTAACTAGCCGTACACATCCGTAGATGCTCGTAGCCAAGTTGTACTCACACCATGCTATGAAAGCAATAAATAACAATAAATAAAATAAGTGAATGCTGCAATGATGAAGTAATCTCGATCTTTATTGCCGGTCATGTGCGTGTCCAAGTACAGCACACTCGAATAAAGACACCGTACAATTACATTCACCACACTGCCGGCAGACACGGGAAAAATTCTAACTCTAGAGGGATCAAACTGCCAGAGCTTCGCTACTCTAAAACTGGGATCCCCGAATAAGGGAGAGCCGCCTCTTATTTATAGACATGGCGGTGGACTGCGATATCGCGTACGCTATATTGTAGGGAAAGATGCGATATCGCGTCGGCTGCGATATCGCGTACATGATATCGCAGCCTGTGCGAACTGCGTCTCATCACACATCTTCTAATCTACCTCACTATGCCTACTTCAATTAAGTGTGTGAACCCTAATTTGGGTACATTCCTACCACCACATCAAAAGACACTCAATGGTTTGGATATATGATTGAACCCCAATGTTTCCAACATGCATGGATCAAAATTTTCCATTTATTAATTCTAGCCATGCCCAAAGGTTTAGTCATGGGGGATAACCCCCATTCTAATAAGCAAAATTAGTAAATGTTTTTCCTTTTCTTTGATTTTATAATTTTTTGTTTTCCAGTTTTTCACTTTACAAATTACTGTATTATCTTTTTGAGGGTAATCTCATCAGTGAATAAAATACTCATGTGACTTGTTGGTTGAGGTGTTGTTCTATGCTATCAAGTCTCAGGTGACTAATTATTTGGATAGTAAGCCCACAACATCCACCCACCCATTCTATTAATAAGAGGTTCTACTCTGGGTACGATGATATTCTTGCCATCATTAAAACTTAAAGTAACTTTGTACTTATTATGCCCAAAGCAAAAAATGATGGGCTAAGAGGTAATGGCTAGGGTGTGACATCAAGGGGATTTGTGGATTTCTTTTGGTGACATTTGTATGTGCTATCATGCAGCTTGGTTGTACTAAAATCCTTGTAGATCTAACGAAAAATGGAAGTAAGAGTAATAAAGGTACTCAATAAAGCAACTCAATGTTTTTCTAGAGGGTCCCACTAGAAAGACATGTAGCCATGCCTAAAGGTTGGTGGCTTCTCTGGATCACCATTGGAAATGACAAAGTGCCAAAGTGACCAGGTGAAGAAAAAGAAAAGAAAGAAGGAACAATAACAAAGAAAAGATCAAGAAGATTGTGCTACAGAGAAATTCTAAATCACTCCTCCCTTGTACAAAATTCCAAGTGATCATACGCCTTACTATCATGAAGCTCTTATGGTTATCTATCATTGGATGAAATGATATGATGTCACTGGTTTGAGGTATGGACTTGGTCTTGATTTTGGAGTGAAAGGCTAATGATACATTAATCATGCCCCACAATCAGGAATCATTATGCCCAGAGTAGGTTACCTCATGTCCCAATTTCAACAATCCCTTCTACAATCCGTTTCATCCCACTGTCCAAGTATTTCTAACTTGTGTCTTATGTGGCATAGAATTCATACCTTATCATGGTGGTATTTCACATGTGTATGTTTTGTTGCACTGGTGCAGATTGCATTCAACCCTTCTAGTGCCTACGGACATTTTAAGGTGTGGTTATGCAAAGGCATGATAGGTTGGAACCTACTTTGGGGAGGAACAACTTGTGTAACTTTTATAATCTATACTTATTGAACACCACTGCATCATCTTATATCCTCCAAGTACTGCATTGTTGAATTTATTCTTTCCTTTATCATCATTTCCACCCAAACATTTTTGTGCACTACTACATGTCCTTTTTCCTCATCCTATTCATGAACTTCCTTGTATAATCCCACTTCATAACACTTTTGGTGCCTTTAGGTCTACTCAACATTACCTTAGATCTTTCAAATTTACCTTGCATCCTTCATTCTTGGCCATGGAACTCTGAGAATTTATTAATTTCTGCAAGTACCCTATTTTGGAAGGGACACGATATCGGGTACCCAGTATTGGGTCCACGCTAGCGAGTATGCTATATCACGTCTATAAAATATATGTATATGGACCGATCCCACTCACCACCCCCCCCCCCCCATGCATGCACGCGTCAATATCATTTTCCATTGTTCATGTGAGGGGAGTTGCTACAATTTTCTTTCATGAATTTTCAAGCTTACGCACCCATCATTGAAACATCAATATCTTGTTCATTAATGCTTTGATTTTCTTTCCAATCAAACCTACTTAATCCCGAAGTATTTAACTTAGTTGTGGGGGAAGGGTACACTCCAAGTTGCACATAGTTTTTTTGAAATTCGCTATTGCCTAAAGAAAATCATAGGGGAAAGTGATCTTAAAAAATGATAAGAACTTATGCCAAACCAATATTATTCCTTCACCCAAACCATGGAAATTATTTTTGGAGTCACTTGATCAAATTGGGCCCAACATTAAAACTTTTAGGGGGATTTTCTTGAAACTTTCTAGCTCTGAATCACACTAAGCAAGAATTGAATTCATTAAAAGCAATGAGTAAGGTATAAGATAATTAAATTTTGCAAAACAACCTTACTAACAATTGATCCTATGTGATTACAAATAGCCCTTAAATGAGGACAAGGAGGACCCTCTCAAGGTGCATCCAAACAGCCAAGGAAAGGTAGAGGCCAAGTGTCTCTCGTAGAATATGTAGAGTAGGAGGCACAATCATTTAGCATTCATCAAGAATCCCCTATTATTGCAAAATCTAGGCATGTAGAAAGTGGAGAAGGTAGGGCACCTGAATAGGGATAACATCTCACGTTGTCTTCGGAATGCGTTCAGGCAATTCGAGAAAGGTCCACATTAGCTGCAGTGATCGTGGAACTTAACTTTGGACCCTTTATCGAATTTTTTGCTGAGTTAGTCAGAGATCAACTCAAAGGATCTCCACTGTGGCCTATTCTCTCAAAGAGTGAAAAATGGTATTTGGGGGAGATGTGCCAATTTTGGCATAATAAGGAAGAAGGTACCACTGCTGATATTGGTGGGATTTCAATCAATTTCTCTACTAAGGCCATTTTGGAAGTTCTAAACCTTCCAAATATAAGGCCCAAGGTTGCTTACCTATCCACTTGCTTTGATGCTGATGCACAAAAAATATGGTTAAAAATGACATACGGTAAGGAGGATAACACATATGGGGAGCTCACACTTGAAGAGAGAATCTATTTCAAAATTGACACCTATCACCTCTTCCCAAAAAAAAGATGAAACAAAATTTCCACCTATGTGGCCAGAGGAAGTGCAATCCTAATGGGCAAGGTTGATGCCAACTTGCCCCATCTATATCTTACAAAACTATTGAGGTGGTTTGAAGAACATAAGACGAGGAAGTTTGCATTTCCTTTCCCTTATTTAATTAGAAAGTTTTGCTAGCATGCTGGAATTCTAGGGTACACCAATGACATCCTCAGAAAGGCTCAGAATGCCTCATATGCTGAATTACTGAAGCCACCAGCACCAAGGAAAGATGTTGGTGAGACACTGGAGCCTAAGTAAGAGCAGACAGTTGGGCCCACTGCACCTCAAACAATTGGGCCCAGCCAACTACTAGACACAAGGCCTAATTAACAACAGGAAGTAGGGCCCAGCACATAGCCCACAGGCTAGCAAGACCAACCGCCACCGTCGTCGCAAGACTATCGACTATAGATGAGCCATCTTTGGGCCATCCCAGAAACGGTCAGCTGGGGAAGTCGTGATGAGGCTAACCTCTTTAAGGTCATTTATGATGTCGTACAACCCATGGTATTAATTGATCATGCACGAGGCGAGGTTTCTATACAAACAGGAGGAGGGGAATCACATTGGTCATAGCAGATCTTTGGAAATGCTACATCTTTTCAAGTGCAATTAGAAACTAGTGAAGGTGACACAATAGTTGTTATGCAACACCAGGATGCAGCGGGAGTAGCAGAAGTGGTCATAGGCCACATCAAAGAATCATTCAATGTTCCTGTTGTGCCACTAGCAGATTTCACAAGAGCACACGATGCTCAAACCTTGGTTGGTCCCTTGATGACTCCTATAGATCATGAGGATGTTTTGGATTAGTTGCTACAAATAGGACAAGTGATGACGTCCTTGTTTGACATCTCTCAAGATGACACAGCAACAAAATAAGACCTCATCTCCACAAAAGGAAAGATGTTCATGGCAGAGGTTAGGGTCGAACATGCAGAGGATGAGTTGAAAAGATTTCAAGAAAAGTCTATCGCCCTACAAGCTGCATAGCAGGATCCCTTCCAATTTATCCCAACTGACTAGCTAGAGTTATTTTGGATAGAGAAGCTAAATAAATTGTTAGAAGAGAATAAAATGGTGACAAGGGAAAAAGAGAAGGTTGATTGGGATGCTTCAAAGGCACAAGCCCAAACGTATGCACATGTCACAAGAAGAAAGTAAACACCTTACCGCTGAGAATCTCTGGTTGACCACAATCAAAAAACAGAGGAATGTTCTCGAGGAGAATTTCCAGCAAATGTGAGAAAAATTAATAAGGGTCAACTAAGACATAAACCTCTTGGCCAAAAAAAAAAAAACAGAACCCTCTCAATGGAGGAGGTTAAACAACATTGTAGAATGAGGCTAAGCAACATGAGAAACTAAAGGAACATTTCAGAGATCAAGTGGGGATGTACAAGCAAATCATTAAAAAAGAAATCCATATGGCCAAAGCCCATATCAACACTCTCAGTGCTCATAATGCTAACTCACAGATACTTATGTCTTTGTCCCCCAAGCAAAACTAAAGAGCTGGGACCTACAGATACAGGATCTCACTGAGTACATGGAGTTGGTAAACTTACGATATACCAACTTGGCCATGTTGATAGCAGGATGCTCAAGGATAGAATTGGAGAAGCAGGTAGCAGCCACCTATGCCAAGTATGAAGCAAAATTTGCGGAACACAAAAAGACACTGTAAAAATTAGAGGTAGCAAATTCTGAATTAGAGGTGGTCAAGATCAGCTACTAAGGAAAAAAAGATGTCATAGCAGATTTGGCTCAATGGTTCATGGATTACCAAGAATGCAGAGACAAAGCCAGAGCCTACGAGAAAGAATAACGGTTGTTTACAGCTTGGTACATCAAATTCAATCAGATGTTTCCACAACTGTTGTGCCCATGGAAGGTGTTGACTCCATCAAATATTGAAACATCAACATGGACGACACATGATCCTTGAATTGAAAAGGAAAAACTTCAGGCGCTCCTTCAGAGATATCCATTTCCAAAGCTTGGAGCACAAGATAAGGGGAACAAGCCCATGGTGGAGCCACCACCACTAGGAACCACATGAGTTCTAACAATTTTTTCTTTTGTATTTTGTGTTAGTGTCCTAATTTTTTTTTGTTTAATTCCACACTACGACATGAAGTAATTCATAGTTAGTCAATAATCCCATACATATCCATTGTATAATCAAATGAACTCGTTCTCATTTTGACTGTTTGACTTAAGGACGAGTTGTTATTCAGTCATAAGGGTATGATGAATCATGGTTTGTCATGCCCCAATATCGGGTCCTTGAGATTGGGTACACGATATTGTAGCCTAGATGATGATATTGAATACACGATATCTTGATTCCTATATAGGTCTATAAGTATAGCATTTAGGCACACAGGAAGGGAGTCAATTGGTAAGTCTTTAGGGTAGAGTCCTTTTGTTAGTTTTCAGTTGCATGCCCGCAGTGTGATGTTTGTAATTGTATAGAACCTTTTTTTGAGTATGACATACTTGGACACGTACATAATTGACAATAAAGATCAAGATTACTCCATCATTGTATCATTCACTTAGTTTTTAATTGTTTAATTGTTAATTATTATTTGTTATTTTCTTAGTTAATATTTCTTTATCGTCATTTACAGTTTCTGTTGTTAATGCGAAATGGGTACATCTTAATCACAAACATTTAAGTGTAACTACTTGGTAACCTAGTAGCGTATCTAGTAGTGCTCAAGTAATGTGTGCTTGGTAACTTCATAAGTAGTACACAAAGTCCAAGATGTGTACGGATGATCAAGGATAGATGCTCATCGCACTTAGGCTAGCTTAGATTTTATTTTCTATTGTCTATTAGTTTAATCCAGATTATTTCTCATCATCTTTAGGAGTAAGTATAGAATTAAAAATCACATCATACACCTCACTCTGGACTAAACCATATGTGACAAAACAAATACTAGTCTAGGTGGGAAGACAGCGAACAGCGATCAACATGTAACTATCTAGGTGTCACAATTAGTCCGTTTGCAAAGTTCAACCGGATTGCGTGTATTTATATGGTTGAGCCTAGGGGTACCTCGCTGCTCATCAATGGTCACATTGAATTTTGTAGTTTCGGTAAATATGTTATATTAACTTTATATTAAAGTTATAAAATTACATTCCTAATTCATAATTTTTTACAAATATATTTTCATATTCAAAATTAATTAAATTAAACTTATGTTACTTAATACTCATTACTATGTGGTAATTTTATTGTAGATAAATATTTATATGGTAGGTTCATAGATAATATAACAAAACAATTTTTATTTTACAAAAGTATAACATGTCACGTAATAAGGTTATAAGGTTAACATATTAGCTTAGGTTACTTTGTTATTTATTTATTTTTATATACATGTGATGTTATTTTTTATCCAACATTACTATTTTATAATTTATTTTATATATGTTGTCATGATAACTTTTTAATTTTTTAAATATATCACATCATATTTTTATTTTAGTAAAATATACTACATTTTATTTTTTTAAATGAAATGAAATATATGACATTATCTTATATATTTATAAAATTATATTTATATTTTACATAAATACCACACATTAATTTTTGAATTCATAATAAATCATGTTATTTTTTATTTTATTAAAAAAATACTATGTTACATGTTAATTTTTATTTACTATAAAATATACAAAGTTAAAACATTAAGTTTTTATTTTATATCTAGACAATACTTATTTTATTTTTTAAAAAATATATTATATTCCCTTTTTATTTTACATTAAATGGTTCTTTTCATTTTATTATAAAAAACATACCATGGTATCTTTCGTTTACAATGTTAGCATTATGTGAAATTTTTGTTATGTGATATTGATATTTCTTATTTAAAGAAGCATAACAGTTAAGATTTAGAATATTAAATTTTAAATATATAAAAATTTGCATTTATTTACTCATGATTAATATCTAAATGATATAGAAGTGTTATTTAATATGTATGTGCTTTTACACATAAATATGTTAACTTTATTGTATACTAACCAATGTCATAGGAATAGGATGTGTTTTGATTCAGTAGCTATTATAATAATAGCATAAATAATGATATTACAGCTTTACGCTAAAATTTATGGAGGCTATGAAATTTACTATACATGAAAATATTTTATTTATTTTATAATGTGTTACAATTATTTTATTTTTATATAAATATGTTAAGTTATCCTATATTAACATCATTGTTTTTTAATATTATCTTTTATAATATGAAATTTATTTAATACAAAGTTTAAACTTTACTTAATATAAATATATCATGTTATTTTTTACATACTATGTTACTTTTCCATCATATAACAAAGAAAACTTATTATGATTTTTAAAGTTTTTTCACATCTAGCCATTACCTTTTTTATCTTTGCTATATGCACGAAATGTTACTTCTCCATTTTTAAAAAAATTTATGTTTATTTTATTAATAAATTTACAATCAAGTATTTATGATTATATCAAAAGCTTAGTTCACAATTACACTATGTGCATCAGGTGATTATATATATATATATATGGTATTATACACTTTATTTAAGTATATTGTAACATACGAAAATTTTTTGCAACACTCTTGCATCTACTTATATTTTAATTTTTGAAAATGTTTTAGAACATAGATTGCCAACATTATTATAATTTTGTATTGACTTTCAAAAATTTCAAACATATCGTACATTTAAAAAAATAGAAAAGTTGACATTAAACCTATTCTTTGTATTTAATGTTAATATTTTTGCTAAGAAAAGCCTTGATTGTTCGAAAACCATAAATCTTGGTTATCATAAACATTTAAAACAAGGTTCATTTAAGATTTAAGATTAACAAAATCTCAGATAAATAAAAAATTACATACACACCATTTAAGATATAATCATTTAAGCATTATCAATATTTTTCAATTCTTACCATAGTCATTATATAAAAAATTTCTTGTTACTATTGCCGTATTTCAAAATGTCGTAATAAGTATTTTCTATTTTGTTATTTTAAAATTATTATATATGTAGAACTTGTTATTGTTATGAGCTGAATTGTGTTATGAACTTAATTTTAAAAACCATGGCAAAACTTATTAGTGTCATTTTTATGATTTGTGTTTTTATGGATACATCGCAATTAAAAACAGATATCTTGTTGTTAAGAACACAACATATTTCAGTGTGTTGTGTTTAAACGCTAGTTATAATGAACATTTTTTAGTAGCTTTTTTCAAAGGCGTGCTAAAATGAAGATACATTAAGGTATGTTAAATTTGAATTGCAGGTCTGAATTAATTGAACACATGGCTATCTTTTAAAAATAAAAAGCTTCCAGCATTCACATGTATAACATTAAAAATGCTTAAATTTTTATAATGCTTTGATATAAATATCCATAAAGAGATGTATGGTAAGCAATTGTCACCTCTTCTTATGAATCTTAAAGCCATGTCTAAAATAAGTATATATGTAACAACGTTGCCCCAACGTTGTCCGTCACCCTAAGGAATTCCCTAAGATCCCATGGATCTGGGCAGAAGTGGGGAATATGTCTCCAACGAGCCAGCAACTCATGAGTGCAGACAGAATCACAGTTTCTTAACATATATGGGAATGCACCTCACGGAGGGTAATCAACTCCAAAACAAGGACCATGCAAACAAGCACACACACAACCTACAAGGGAAGGTGCCTCACCCCCAAATCCCTCATGATGTAGTACAAGGTGTGGCTTGGTACCACACCAAAACTATTCAGTCTTAGGTGCCTACATATCTATGATCGTCGTAAGTCGGGGTGGGTTTTCTAACACTTGAGAGTCACCCAAGGGTGCCTCAAAGTGTTCCATGGCCCTCGAACCATGAGGAGAGCCCAAAAGAACCACCACTCTAGGACATCTCTCACAATATAACTAATCATAAAATTGATGGGAACAAATCTGTTTTATTAAAAAGATTAATACACACTCAAAATCTTAAATTTCTAAAGGATTGTGCTTTATAGATTACAATAAAATTTCATTCATATGTAAACTCTTTTGCTGAATTAATACAACAAGAATCAACAATAGTCAGGATTGTGCTTTATAGATTAGAATAAAATTTCATTCATATGTAAACTCTTTTGCTGAATTAATACAACAAGAATCAACAATAGTCATAAAATTCTTACAAAATCATAAGAATGCTAAAAAGTTACACCTACAAATTTACAATATTATAAAATATTATAATAGAGACCTTAACTATAAATTTGTGACTTACATTTATTCTAATTTATTGTGATGTTTTAATTTTCAATAAATATTAAATAATAGTTCATTTTATATGATTAAGAACTAGATTTTTACCATATTTAAAAGCATCCCTTCAAAACAGTAAGCCATACAATTTTTAGTATTTTGTAAGTTAATAAACAAGTATTGTAATACTAATGGTGTGTGTTTATGTGTATATATATATAGGTTTAATATACAATTTTTAATATATTATGATATAAATAAATATTTTAAATTTTTAGTTACTATATGATATTTTCTAATTTTTATAGTATCATAAACACCTATGCTAAAAACTGACTTAAACTTATCATAATTTTTCATAATGATTTAATGTTAAATAAATATTAAATAATAGTTAATTTCATATGACTAAGGTAGAATACTTATCATTTTTCCATATTTAAAACCATACTTTTAAAAACTTTATTGTTTTAGTTGTAAACTATCGAATTACAAGTATTTTTTTGAGTTAATAAAAAAGTATTGTAATATTAATGGTATATATATATATATAAAGATTCAATATACATTTTTTATAATTGTAATATAAATAAATGTTTTAAATTTGTAGGTATTATATGATATTTTGTAATTTTATAAATTTAAAAAACTAAATGTCAAAAACCAAAAAGCAAATGATAGTTTTTAAATAGTTATACATCATTTACTTAATTTGTTTACCTATTATATTTATTTTATTTTATTTGTATGTAAATATATTAAATTACCTTATTCTTTTATCTTAGTTAAATATTCAACATCATAGTAACTTTTTATTTTATTGCAAGGTTACGAAAATATACTTTATTTAAAATATATTATTTTACTTACAAAATTCTATTGCATGTTCAAAATTTTTTTAATCAATTATAAAATCACTATATTTTATTAAAGATGAGTTGTTGAAAATTTAATTTTACATATTATATTATATATATATATACATGATTTTTTAAGTATAATGAATTTTTACAATGTACTTTTATGTTTATAATTTTCAAGATTTTCAACCCTCTAAAACAGATTAAGATATGTAAAAAGTCAATATATATAGCTTAGAAAAAACAGATGATTGAATATACGTTGATTACTCCATTATGTGAGAAATGGTTGTGCCAAAATATTTATGGTTTGTTTTAAAAATAAGGTTTGTATAATAATAAAATGTGGAACCGACGGCATGGTCAACGTGAGGATGCATTGATAACACGGTTACCCATGGTAGTATGACAACATGGTCACCTGGGATATGCCTCCGTGCCTTGTAAATATGATTTTGGGAACATGTCAACGGTGATTCCCTAATCAAATTGGATTGTGGGATTACTTCGTCCCGAGGGATTTTTCGACGTATGGTTTTTTATATATAATGAATAGATATTTTAATAATTTTATTAAAATAAGAAAAATACGAGGGATTTTTCAAAGTATGGTTTTTATATATAATGAATAGATATTTTAATAATTTTATTAAAATAAGAAAAATATTTATTTAGAAAACTCTTATATAATTTAGAAGCTTACTTGAAGATATATGAAACAACTTACTAATTATTATTAAAACTACTAATTATATCGAAAATCCTTCTTAGTAATTTTACAAGGTAATAGACAAAGTACGTTGATTACACTAAAGTGTTGTTTAATGCATTTGCCTTTTATGAAAATAACTTTTGGTTATTAATAACAATATTTGAAATCACTAATATATTACTGTAACAAAAATCCCTCTTACTAACATACCAGTGAACATAACACAAAGCTTTATCCGGGTATTTTAAAAAAACAAAAGTAACAATTTTCAAAGTGATTCAACATGTGTATTTATACATGGCTATTAGCTATTATTGTAACTTGAAGAAAAGAAATTACATTATGTAAGTTTTATGAAAGTAATAGGTTACAAAAGAAATTACATTAGGTAAGTTTTATGAAAGTAATAGACAATGATTTTACTTAACAGCTTATCGATTTATGAAGATAACCTTTTGTTATTAATAACAATATTTAAAATCACTAAAAGATTAGTTTAACAATGTTCAAAATCGTATGTATTTAAATTAAAAAAATTAATAACCTTGGTGAACATGTGTTTAAATCGTATGCATTGATAAATCGTATGTATTTAAATTTAAAAAATTGATAATTATTAGCCATTCCTGGAATAATAACTAATATGGAAGTATGTCCTTTTTAAAAAATATTTATTTTAATAACTAATTTAAACTTTCATAGTTATCCATCATTCCATAATTTAGCATCATTTTGTAATTTAAAATTTTATTATTGTATATCTTTAATGGAAAAATGTATTTTTTATTATTAAATATTATTCATTTTACCTAGCGTGCTTCCACATGCTTATTTTTAATTTAAAGTACCTTATCCTTATTGTTTTAAAATAATGGATAATCCATAAACATTATAAAAACAAACTCATTATAAAACCAATCTTAAAGTGTTTGGCATAATTTCAATTTCATGGTGAAGCATATCACAGAAAAATCTCCAAAAGTTTATAAATAGCTAAGTTAACAATAAAAATTCACAAAAACATAACATAATCCACCTACAACCGTAACACAGCCTTTCAGGAGCAACCTATAATTAAAATAAATAGTCCCTAACACTAATATACCCTTCCAACAACAACCAACGTTTCAGCTTTTTCCATTCTTACTATCTATATATGTAAAAATTGCTATATTTAATTTTTTAATTAAATAAACAGTATAATATAAAAATTATGTAATGCATTAATTTTAATAAAATTTAAAATACTAATATACCCTTCCAACAACAACCAACGTTTCAGCTTTTTCCATTCTTACTATGTAAAAATTGCTATATTTAATTTTTTAATTAAATAAACAGTATAATATAAAAATTATGTAATGCATTAATTTTAATAAAATTTAAAATATATATATTTTGCATCATACTCAACAGACACTACATTTAAAAAACATTATGTTTTAATGCCTTGAGTAAATTTTTTTAGCACACTAGGACAATCTCATCGCAAAAGGAAGCACTAGTATGAACATTATAGCATATGCTTTTTTTATTCCGGGATTTCACATCCAGATCAACTAATAAAATTATAAATTACAAAATGACGATAACTATAAAAGTTTGAATTGAATATTTTAATGGCTTTTAATTAAAATATAATATTTTAATGACTTTTAATAAAGACATACTTTCTTTCTCCTCTTTAACGTTATTGGGCTTTCTCCTACATGGCAACCTGTATACCGTCGCGATCACGACGATGACCCCAAAACCGAGCAGCAACCCTGCTATCCATTTAAGAAAGAAATCACAGGAGCCACGGTAAAGACAATAAAATGATACCATAATAACAGCATATAAATTCATGCAGTTATATCTAAAGCATCTGTTTTACGATTTTTTGAAGTATGATTTTTTATATTTGGTGCATAAATATTTTGAAAATTTTATTAAAATAACAAAAAATATTTACGAAGTTACAAAGATCGAAAGTCCCTGTATAATTCCGAACCTGGATATATGAAATACGTTAGTAATTTTCATGTAACAGAATAATATCTAAATTGCTTATTAGACAAAGTAATGTGATTACATTTACTGCATTTGCCTGAAAATAACTTTTTGTTTTTTCATTTTTTGGAAAAAAATCAAGCTAATTGTATTCCCAAAAAGAAGGCTATACATCAGTACAGCATAGGCCAGAGCTGCTGGCCCCACACCGACCGCGGGCCCCAACCCTAGATCCCCCCGACCACAATTGCCGCAGGCATCACCGCCGGGGCCCCAACCCCAGATCCCCCACGGACCACAACTACCGCGGGCATCACTGCCGGTGGCCCGCATGCCCCACACCCAGTCCCTCACCTAGAGCGTCAGATCGACCTGGGCAGTCCCAGGCCACCACCCCACCCCACTTTAGTGGTTGGGGGGGCGTTAGAGCCTCGACTTTCTTCAGAGGTTTGCAGTCCCGGAATTGGCTCCCCCGGGCTAGCCACCAGGCGCCTTCGGTTTTCCTTGATTAACTGGGCAATGCCTGTCATGTGATCCCTTATAACGTTTTCGATCCAGAGCAGCGTCTGGCTATATGATTGCGGGGGGAGCGGCGGAATGTCTAGAAGATCCCCCCAATGCTGTCGTTGGGCCCATCGTTTGCAGTCAACGCGTCACTTCGCGGGGCTATCGCAGCCTGTCCTGTGCATCTTTGGTCTCTTGTGGATCCCTGGAGGGCATGATCGAGCCAGAGACCACGGTGCTCCCTGCCTGGGAACCAGACCGTTACCGCCGCTGTTGGTACACCTGTGCCAGTTGACACTGCGGTCGAAGTATTGGGATCGGGGTGCCAGCTTGCTAGAGGACATGGATTATCCTAGGGTGTCTACCAGGGTGCCGCAATTATAAGGACACCCAGAGGAAGTGTAGGAGGTTGACGGAAGTCTTGGCGCACATTCTCTAGAGGAACATAAAATGTACCCCATTGAGCTTGTGGTGCGAGCCCGACTGGATGAAACAATGCTCCACCAGCACCACCGCAGTGTGCCACTCAGTCGGGACGGCCATCCCCCGAATGTGTCCACTGGCTGTCCAGGGAATGGGGCCACGGAAGAAATCGGCCGCTACGACTTGGGACCCCGCGACCGAGGGGATCCGATCCCCCGTGGTGGGTGCACCAATCACCACGGCCAGAGTCTCGACGGTTACCAAAATCTGGCATCCCCTGAACATGGCGATCTCCCCTCTCCAGTTTATATAAAATGGCTAAACATCTAGCTCTAGGTCGGCCACGATGCGCTGCACCACTGTGGTCCATCCCATCCACACGATCCAGCGCCACAGCTCTGGTTACTATTGGAATTCAGTAGCAGGTGGCTCAAGGAAAGCGCTCGTACCCATGACCTCCGTTATTTCCCCCCAGAGTCTGCGAAATTGATAGGCCAGGGCAGCAGGTGGGGGCAGATCTGTTCCTTTAAAGACTCGATCATTTCTGGCACCCCAGAGGGTCCACAGCACCACCAACGTCGACGAGTTTCCCGAGTAGTCGAGTGGGAGGAGGTCGACCACATGCCATAAGTGCCTGACCACGTGGCAACCATGCGTAAAGTGTTGGAGCGTCTCTGTGCATTGATTGCACAATGGGCAGGTGGTATCGATGACCATGCCACGTGCTCTTAGCCGCTCACGAACAGGAAGCACCTGATGCATGATGAGCCACTCGAAGGTCATGATTTTTTCAGGTAAGACGCCTTTCCAGAGGTGCATCCATCGGGGGTCTATCAGGAATTGACGTTGGAGCAGCAGCTAGGGGTGTAGGGTGACCTCAGTTGCATTCGTGAGTGTGCTTACGTGCGTGCACAGTTGGTGCCACACCAAGGAATTCGTCTTGGCCGCCACCTAGGGACGGTATTTTCGCAACAGAATCTGCACCCATCGGGGTGAGTCGTCTGCCGTTGGAGAAAATCAACGCAGGAGTCTCTGCCTGTCCATTGCAGCTTCCACTACAAATGGTAGAATGCCCACACCCCCCGCCAGCCGGGGGTGCGCCGTCATGTCCCAAGACACCAAATGCATTTTCGACCTGCCCTTGCCCCCCAACCATACAAAATCCCAAATGATTGAGTCAATTTTCTGCATAACTCCGGAAGGAGGGGTGGCCATGGATGCCATGAATCTCGTCGTGGCAGCCAACACCGTCTCCGCCAACACAATTTTCCCTTTTCGGGAAAAAAACCTATTTGCCTAGTGCTTCATGCATTTTTGGAGGTTCATTATTAGCATTTTCTAGGTTCATTGTCGATGCCAGTTATGCATGGGGATGCCCAGGTACGTGTCCTCCACTGCCCCTAGCAGAATCCCCAGTATCTGAACGACCTTGTTGCTGACCACGGGGCGGGTATGAATGAGGTAGAGCACGAATTTCCCAGGGTTGGGAGTCAACCCCACTTCTCGCTTCATCCTATCCAACGGCCTCATAAGTGCCTGGGCTGGCGGAATGGCGACGCAAGTAAATACCATTGTGTCATCCGCATAGTGGGTAGTTAGGCAACGGACATCGTGGATGTCCAAACCCTGGACGCCCTCCTTGGCGCAATATGTTTGCATGAGATCCATCACCAAGAGGAAGAGGAGCAGGGAGAGGGGGTCCCCCTGCCTAAGCCTGCGGCCGATCCTGTGGAACCCCCAATGATGGCCACCGATATCTAGCAAGTATCTTCCTCCCTTCTGTATTTGAAGGCACAAATCAACAAATGAATTAGTGAACCCTTTTTCCTGTAGCACATTCCTCAGAGCCGCCCAGCTAATGGAGTCGTAGGCTTTAGTGATGTCCAATTTAATGCAAAGCCTAGGGAATCTGGCTACTTTGAGGGAGTGCTGGACTTCCTACAGGAGTAGCACCTGATCCTGTATGTAACGGCCTTTGACAAACGCAGCCTGGTTTTGTCCCACCAGGTGTGGCATGAGGGGCCTCATCCTAGCAACCACCATTCGTGAGAAGAGCTGTAGGAGTGAGTTACAAATGCCAATGGAACATAATTGCCCAAGGGATGTGGGATTAACCATCTTGGGAAGCAGGACTACCCTGGAATAGTTGATTTCCTTACATACTTGTTTCCATGCAAGCATACAGTTGAACGTGTCTAGCATATTAGGGCTGAGTGAGTCCTCAAACTTGTGAAAAAATTCGATGGGCCATCCATCTGGCCCTAGGGCTTTATTTGCTAGCATGGCCTGCAACATGGTCTGGAGTTTGGCACGTGAGAAGGGTTGCATGAGGCGCTAGTTATCGACAGTGGTGAGGATCTGTGGGATAGTGACTGATATGGGATCCGTGGGTTGCTAGTGCCACATCTGTTGCCAGTATTGTAGTAGTTTATCAGGGTCGGCTATTGAGGGGGGTTGTTCCCCTTAACTTAGGCTGTGTAGCATCCTTTGGATTTGATGGCGGGTCCCACGATATGTCTTTTCCACAGCAAAGAACAATTTTTTGTGGTGGTCGTTGGCCTGGAGCCATGAGACATGAGCCCGTTGGTGCCAGTATTCCTCCTCTTCGCGTTGTAGGGTCTACAGCTCAGCTAAGAGGGCGAGTTCCTCTTGGGCCAAATCGGCACCATGCTCCTGCTAGGTCTAGATGTTCTACAATTGGGATTGCAGCTGCAACCGATCGCACTTGAAGTTGTACTTGTCCGCCGTGGCGAGGGCCTTGATCTGACGCTTGAGGGTCCTGAGCCTGTGCTTGAGGAAGTCACGTGGCTCCTTCGTGTCGTTATACCCTTGCTAGATAGACTGGACCAGTTCTCCAAACCAGGTTTTGGTTAGCCAGGTTCGCTCAAATCGGAATTGGTGTGGAGCCCTAAACAATTCTGTCTCCAAGTGACAAATGATGGGCCGGTGATCCGAGGCCACTTGGTCTTTCCTGTAAGTGTGGACATCCCAGTCTAACATGAGCACGTTGTTGACCCATACCCGATCAATGTGGAACTGTACCCTGGCCATGCCCTTCCTTTTGTTGCTCTAGGTGTACCTGCAGCCTGCGATCTCCAAGTCGGTGAGGCCAGCGCGTTGTAGTAGCGCCAAGCACTCGGCAGCCCCTTGGGGCTCTGAAGCGACATCCCCAGTCTTCTCCCAGCTGTAGAGTCGTTGATTAAAATCCCCGATGAGGAGCCAGTGGCACCCACGGGGGATAAGCCCCACCACCTGGGATAATTCCCTAATGTGGTCCTGCCACACCTGGGCCCCGTAGCCATTGGTGACCTAGATGTCTAATCCCGGCAGGTGCACCATGATGCATCGAACAAGTGCGAGTCCACCTTGGTGAGGACCGCAAGGCTGGCCCCCATCCCCTACTAGGCACGAGGTGCCAGCACCATCCTACCCACTGCAACACCTAGGCTTCCGTCTGTCGTAATTTTGTCTCCTAGAGACACACTACATCGCACCCCTCGGTGCTCACCATTCAGTTTAGGGTATGTCATTTGTATGGGGTACCCTATCCTCGACAATTCCAGGAGAGTACCTTCATGGTGACACAGACAAACGTCTCTTGTAAACCTCCTAGAGTGTGGGTTACACTCCCAAATCGACGAATAGTTGTGTGGTCTTGTGCTGGGCGTAGGTGCTTTCAGGGCGTCCCACCTTGGGCACCTGCATGGTGACCACCATCCCTTTCTCGCAAGGTGTCTCTCGGCAACCTGCAGGGATTTTGGACCACGTCGACCCTCAACCAGTGGTAATCTAGTCTGTCAATGGCGGTGGAGACAGCCCCCTTTTTAATGAACCCGTCCCCTGTCTTAGGGGTTTGGGGTAAGCCCATGTTGCACAGCCTGGCCTCCACCTCAGTTTGGGCCCCCACCTTCATCTGGACGACCGCCCTAGTCAGGGAACTGTGAGAAGCCACACCCGACAAGCCCAGCAGGCCGTCTTGGCCCCTAGCCAAGGGCCCCTCCCCACTCAAGGTCCCAGACGGCCCTCCCTCTATCTTGTTGTGGCCAGTGATGGCCGTACCGTGCCCGAAGGTAGCTCCCACCTTTCCCTGTGGAAGCCCCCCCCCCCCCCCCCCCACCCCCCCCACCC
>MNCI01004027.1:35445-142533 GCA_015680685.1 Gnetum montanum | reverse complement strand
CCCCCCCCCCCCCCATGAGGCAGAACCCCCACCTTACGTTTTGCAGCCCCTATGGGCGCCACTGAGCCCTTATTGGCCACCCAACCCTTTTTCCTGATGAGTTGCCAGCCTCCGTCGTTAGGTTCAGGGTCCGTAGGCGAGGTCGGGACCTCCATCAGCAAGTTTTCGAATTGCACGCGAACCTGCTCCTCGCCTAGGTTAGTGTCCAACACCAGTTCATCCACATGGTCTGCGAGGCGTAGGGACCGCCACACACAAAACCTCGAAAAACCCAAACAGTCCATCGCCCTGGTGAACTGGTCAAATTTAATAAACTCACCGAATAACGTGGCCGTCAATTGCAAGAAGTCCGTCGACCAATATTCTAGGGGGAGACCATGCAGCCTGACCTAGACCAGTGCTTGTTCAAATAAGTCTTTATTACGGTGTGCTCTTGGGTGCACGCCCCATAGAACCAAGGTCCCTCCACTAGGATACATTCCCTATCCGCTGCCAAGGCAAAGCCAAATAGGAGACGGTTGTCCGCCAGGCACTTAACCATCACCATATCCAGCCCCCAAACGGACCAGACCCATCTCCTAATCAAATCCATCCATGGCCATGCACCCTCTGACACAAACTTGCCATTCAGGCTACGCTCCAACCGTGCTAGCGTGCCTTTGGCTGACCGTCTGACCTTGACCCGTAGCACTGTCCCCCCTACAAGTAGCTAGTGAACTCCCCTGAACCTATGAGAGCGACCTGCAGGTCCTCCAGCCCATCCTCCCTCCCAACACTCGTCGTGTTGGTCTGGGTCACCGTGGGCGTCAGGGTTCCCGTGGCCGCCTGCATCACCGTTGTGACCTGGACCGCCTTGTTCATCAGTGGTGTCGTGTGTGCTTAGGTCGTCGGGCCCAGGTGTGCCCTCCTGGTGCCCTCTCCTAATGGCTGCATTTTAGATTTTCATCTGAGCTTGATGATGATAAATTCTATTGATTAAAAATTCTTGTTGGGTTTGTATGAATTGCTTGGTTAAGGTTCAGTTATTAATAGCAATGTTTAAAATTAATGAAAAACAATTGTCCTAACGTTCAAAATCCTTTTATTAAAATACCAATGAGCATAACAGAAACCTTTATAAAAGTATTTTAAAAAAACAAAGGTAACAATATTCAAAGTGATTCAACATGTGCATTTGTGGCTATTAGCTATTAGTGTAATTGGAAAAAAATAAACTACATTGTTCTTAAGTAATTTTTATAAAGTAATAGACAAAGTATTGTGATTCTATTTACATCTTATCTAATGCATTTGCCTTTTATGAAGATAACTTTTTGTTATTAATAACAATGTTCAAAATCACTGAAAAATTAGTTTAACAACATTCAAAATTTTATGAAGATAACAAAGAATTTTATAAAGGTATTTAAATTAAAAAAATTAACAACCTTCACAATGCATCAACATGTGCATTTATACATGGTTATTAGCTATCACTGTAAAAATAAACCTATGGTTTTTAAAAAATATTTCTTTTAATAATTAATTTAAAATTTTATGGTTATCCATCATTTTGTAATTTACAATTTTATTATTTTACCATCATAGGTGTAGATAGGGTGACTTTGAATGAAAAAATGTATTTTTTTATTATTAAATTTTATTTATTTGACTTGAAGTGCCTTGACATGCTTATCTTTAATTTAATGTAAAGTTGTTTTAATTTAAAGTACAATTCATAAACATTATAAAAACAAACTCATTACAAACCCAATCTTAAAATGTTTGGCATAATTTCAATTTCAAATCTTCAAAATTTTTTAAACAGCTAAGTTAACAATATTGATTCACATGAAGTCCAAAAAAGCATAACATATTATCCACCACAACTAAAATAACGAGTATTTAAGATGGCCTTTCCAACATGACTTATTGAATGCCGCAATGATGTGTGGTGAAGTAATCCAACACCCAACCATACAAGTTATAGGTGTTCACACGTGACCAGATTGTAATCCATGGACGAGGTAATGTGATTATACTAGTACTTGGTTTAAGTTTGTGATCGTTGTCTTCCCATGTGAACTAGTGAAATCTATGGGTATGGTTTAGCTACCCATGAGGTATGAGATAGGTGATGTTTTTTGGCCCATTTGGCTCCTAGCATACATGATGAATATAAAGGTGAATTCTAAACTAAGTAAAATAAATAACGAATCTAGTGTAGCCTAGTTCAATGAGTATTCATTCCTATTCTTTAGTACACACCTTCTTGAGATTCTTGTAACTACCATTGGGATACCAAGTGTATTGCTACTATACCAAGTGATAGCACTACTGGGTTACTAAACAATTACACTTAAGTGCTCGAGATTAGTAACATGTAAAAGTAAAGTGCTTTAGAAAAGTAAATTAGTAAGCTAGGAAACACTAAGAAAATTATTACTTCTAGTCACACTTGTGCCTAAGTACTAGTTCACACTACACTGCGTGAATTCACACTCCTAGTTTCTAAGTCTAAATCCATGGAAACAAACTAAAAGAGTGTCGGTAAGGGTGGATGAAATTGTGTGTTGGAACGTGTGCCTAAGTGTTGTATTTATAGGCAAACATGTGTTCCGCAATATCAAATATCCAATGTCGTAGCTTGTGGTTTGAGACCAGATATGCAATATTGTAGCTCTGTCACAAAATTTCACCTTATCATACCTCCACAACTAACTAAAAACTCGTCCTCTTCGACTTAAAACAAAATTGAGGATAGAGTTTTGTCCTTACAAAATTGAAAGGTAGATTTACATGATTGATGAACTATATACATGACTTTTGAATACCACAATGGTGTTTTACAAAAATTAACACTAGACATGGCTTTAGTAGGTGCCTTTTTAACAACCACCTACTACTAAAATTTGCTAACATGGGCTTCTATTGTCAACCTACAACTAAAATAAAACACCCTTAACACTAACACACCCTTTTAATAGCAATCCCTTCCAATAGCCATCTACTACTACAATAAACAGCCTCTAAGAGGGCCTTCCAACAACAACCTACACCTAAATAAATAGCTCTTAACAGTAAGACACCCTTTAAATAGCAACTTTTCAACCTTTTCCATTCTTACCATTCATATCTGCAAAAATAAGTATATCTATATCTTGTAAGTAATATAAAAATTATATAATGCATTAATTTTAATAAAATTTTAAAAATACATATTTTAAATCATACCCAACAAGCACTAAATATAAAAAACATGATGTTTTGATGATTTTAGTGAATTCTTTTTATCACATCTAATTGAAGACAATGGAAAAAACAAATAACATTATAGCATATGCTTTTTTCTTCCCAAATGCTCCCTCCACCTCCACATTATAAAAGAATAAAATTATAAATTACAAAATAACGAACAACTATAAAAGTTATAAAAGTTTGAGTTAAATATTTTAATGAATTTTAATAAAGACATACATCCATGCTCTTTTGAGGTTTGGCAACCATGGCAACCGGTATACCATCCCTACCATCAATAACCCTGGTATGAATTCAAGAAAGAAAGCATAGGTGCCATGATATATCGTAACAGTAACGACAACAAAAATGATACCATAGTAACCACATATAAATGCACAATTCTTATTACCATAGTAATGGCATATAAATAATACATCTTGCTTTATTAGCATAGTAATAAAGCATCTTTTTCAACGGTATACTTGGATTTTTTTAAGTATGGTTTTTTATATCCATAGATATTTTTAAAATTTTATTAAAATAACAAAAATATTTACGAAGGTCAAAATGTCAAAAATCCTGAAACTTACATTAAAATATATGAAATATCTTAATAATTTTTATGTAACCTACTAATAATATCTAAAATACTTTCTAGTTAATTTTATGAAGGTAATATAGAAAGTATTGTGATTATACTTAACCATTCTCTACTGCATTTGCCTTTTATGAAAATAATTTTTTGTTATTAATAAAAATGTTCAAAATCCTTGAAAAATTATTGTAACAAATTATTGTAACAACATTTGAAATCCCTCTTGTTAAAATATTAATGAAAATAACACAAATCTTTTAAGAAAACAAACGTAACACTCTTTAAAGTGATTCAACATGTGCATTTATACATAGATATTAGCTATTATTGTAACTTGAACAAAATAAATTACATTTTCTTTTCTCAGGTAAGTTTTATGAAAGTAATAAACAAAAGGATTGTGATTCCACTTACCTTTTGTGTTTTCATGAAGATAACCTTTTGTTATTAATCATAATGTTTAAAAATCACTTTCAAAATCCCATTAAGATAATAAAAATTTTTATTAAGGTATTTAAATTAAAAAAAATTAACAACCTTCATAATGCGCTAACATGTGCATTTATACATGGTTATTAGCCATTACTATAACAATATGGACATAAGTCTTTTTTAAAAATATTTATTTCAATAATTAATCTAAACTTTTATAATTATTTATTGTTCCTTAATTTAGCATCATTTTGTAATTTACAATTTTATTATTTTACCATAAAATGTGTAGATAGAGTGACCATCTTGAATGGAAAATTGTATTTTTTTATTATTAAATTTTATTCATTTGACCTTGTGTTCCACATGTTTATCTTTAATCTAACGTAACTAGCCTTGTTGTTTTAAAATAATGGATAACTCATAAACATTATAAAAACAAACTCATTATAAAACCAATCTTAAAGTGTTTGGAATAATTTCATTTTCAACTTGAAGCATATCACCAAAATTTTATAAATAGCTAAGTTAACGATAGAGATTTATAATGCATGAAGTTTAAAAAATAAATAACATATCATTCCCTTATAACTAAAACAACCACCATTGAACCCCGCTTTCCAACTGCCCCTAATACTAACTTCTAATGGCAACTTAAAACTAAAATAAACAACCCTAACACTAACACACCCTTAGAATAGCACCTACTGTTTCACCCTTTTTCATTCTTACCATCTATATTTGCAAAAAATAAGTATAATATAAAAATTATATAATATATTAATTTTAATAACATTTTTAAAATATGTATTTTCAATGATGCAATAAATACAAAATAGTGAATTTTTGAGAACATCTATCTCAAAAGACAATCTCATCAAAATGTAGTGATAGGTACACAACAGTAATGAAAAAACAAAAAACATTATAGCATATGACTTTTTCTTCTCACATGGTTCCTCCACCTCCATATCTGTGAAATAATAAAATTATAAATTACAAAATGATGATAACTATAAAAATTTGAATTAAATATTTTAATGACTTTTAATAAAGACGTAAAATTTTAATGACTTTAAAGACCTACGTTGATTCTACTCTTGCAGTTGGTTATTGGGCTTTCTTTCACATGGCAACCATGGCATCATATATACCATCGCCAGGAATAGGATGACCCCAAAATCGAGCAGTAACCTGCTATGAGCAGAAACCCTGCTATAAATTTAAGAAAGAAAGGACAGTAGCCATAATATATGTTAAAGAAAACATGATACCAAAATAACCGGCATGTAAATGCACATATTGCAGTTATATCTAAGGCATCTTTTTAACAATTTTTTTGAACTATGGTTTTTTATATCTGGTGCATAGATATTGTTAAAATTTTATTAAAGTAACAACGTCCAAAATCCTTATTAAACAATGTTTTGCTGTTTTCGCAGTAACAACGGGTAGATAATATGATGAAAAAGGAAATTTGCTGTTCTCGCAGTAACAACGGGTATTTATAGATAATATGATGAAAAAGGAAATTTGAAAAGGTGATTGAGAATAAAATTTTATTTATTGTTTTTGTAGTAACAACCAATAATCATAATTATGGATAACAGTTTGCAGGTGGTTTTACGGTCGCGTTGTCAACCTCGCCCATGGTAGGTACGGAGCCATAATCAACATATCTTTGTGTCTTTCAAAGTTATGACATTTATTGTCAGTTCGATGTAGTTTCAAAAAATTATGACATTTATTGTCAGTTCATGTAGTTTCAAACTGGTTAAATTATGACATTTATTGTCAGTTCATGTAGTTTCAAACTGGTTATGAGCTACGATTATACATAGAATGACCAACATCTGTATCATTGCCACATAGATTTTACTGATGAACCATGCCATAACATAAACAATGCATGTGACAAACAATAAAGGTTATGCTCCGAATATCATGATATCATGACATGCGACTGGGCATGATAAAATGCAAGAATAAAATTATTTAGAAACGATAATAAGTTCATTCTTATGATTTGGTTTTAGGTCACCGTTGGAAGAGTGTTCGTTGGCTTTGGAAGTTATGATTGGTCTACCAACTAGCTCCGCCTCAACGTTTAACAACCAAGGATAAAACTTGGGAGATCGATGTAGTAGAAGATCATTGGAAGTGTAACAACTCGTTTGAAGCTTCATACGAGGGGAATGTGCAGTGATTATTAAAATTTATCCCCTCAGTTGGACGTGGGATATTCCATTGCATTTAGAAAAGGTTCTGGCTGCTTGCTTGCTTACATGGAAGCTCGTTTCAGAACCAACTGTGAGAGATTTGGAATGACATGGCGAGTTGCCTCACTTAAAAAGTTAATGCAGACCCCAAGGGTCAGCAGAGAGGCTGCCGACAAGGTGGTGTCCCTCTCCACTGCAGGTGCAACCAAACAAAATGGTTGTACTCCACTCGATTTCACTTCATTCTCGAACATCCGTTGCAGTGCATTCCCGGATTTTTCCCATCTCATACTTCACTGTGTCCTGTCACGGCAATTAAGATTAAGTTTCAGTGTCAGAACGTGGGCGTGAACGTGAGAGACGTGGGCATTCACTGCCTCGAAAGGGGGATCGGTCTGGAAGGGGCCCAAACATCAGATTCGGGGGATCAGATCCTGGCTTAACCCAGCTGACACAGTGTCTCCCTTTTGTCTGTCTTGTTTTTTTATGGTGCAGCCGGCGGTAGAGGCTCTCCCCCGGATGGATGCATGTGGCAATTGGCACAACACCCCACAGTGGACAGGCGATAGTGTTCAGCTGTGCAGGCAGCAGTCACTCTCTCCTTTTTTTCTTTTTGGATGGCATGTGTCACAGTGGCTGCGGTGTTCAGCCATGCCGGCAGCAGTCACTCTCTCCTTTTTTTTTTCTTTCTTTTTGGATGGCAGGCAGCACCTCCATGCAGCAGCCTCTCTTTCTCTCTCCCTCTTCAAGCAGCGGTTGCAGTTTTTGTGCCCACCAATGGATGGTGCATCATTAGTGGAAAAATTTATTTCTTTTAGTTATTTTATTGTATTCAAGATAATCATTTAATTTAAATTCTGGATTTTTCAGTTTGGTTTACCATTTTCAAAGCGCCACATAGCTCTAGCTGAGACTATTCCCGATTTTGTACCCGTATGGGAGGTGCCCCAGGCAATAATTTCCTAAAATGAATTTTCTTTCCAAATTTATGCATCAACAATAACAAGTTTTATCAATTTTATTTGCTGTATTCATAGTAACAACTGTTATGGATAACATGATGTAAAAGGCAATTTGAAAAGGTGAATGAGAATATAATTTTAGTTGTTGTTTTCAGAGTCGCAACTTATATTCGTACTTATGGATAACATGGTAGAAAAGAGAATTTGAAAAAGTAAATGAAAATAATTGGATGAAAAATTACTTAGTTGTGAAAGATTGGGAATGGGATGTTAAATTGGGAATAGAATCTTTTTATGAAATATAAAGCATTTGCAAAATTATGGCAATCTCTAAAACAATATGATGATAACCTATATGGTTGGATTAAAAAAAAAGTTTGTTTCAATACATCCCTGCATTTCTTCATCAATTGTGTTTGATGTTAGCAGAATTATCCAATTTTCAAAACAATGTTGCGATCAATTCCATGGTGCAAAATGCATGAAAAGTTGTTTGTTTCAATACACCCCTCATTTCTTCATCAATTTTATTTGATGTTACTGAATTATGCAATCTTTAACAATGTTATGATCAATTCCATGGTGCAAATAAAATGCATGTGATGGAAAAAGTTGTTTCTCCCTAAGATGAACTTAGAAATAAGGTTGAACTTAGAAATAAGGTTTGATGGTGAGAAATAAGGTATAACAGTGAGAAAGCATGTGGCCAAATTTAATTGCATCGTTGCACAATTACGATATCTAATACTTAATTTAAATTTAAATAAAAAGGTACTATTTTTGCTGATACTGTATTCTTTTTAACTAAGCTAAGATACTCTTGTTACAGATTAGGCAATAAATTTAAACATTCTGATATTGTTGATTGATTGTTGAATGAAGAAATTAGAAAAGCTTCAATGCAGCTGTATATTGGAACATATGTAGCATTGGCAACAGTAGGAGGAAGGAAACCATCAGCTAACGGGAAAAAAAGTCATCTAGGAGTGATTGTTTTGTTTACTTGTAAATACACAAAAAATGAAAGAGAATATGGAAAAGGTAAAGAAGATAATTCGTTTAAAACAAATACTGCATCTGATAATGGGCTGTTACATGTTTTATGTCTATTTTGTGTATCTTGGTGATCATAGTCTAGGTTGCATGCATGGATTAATTATTAAATCACTTACCATTTGTGTGGTTACATAATTGAACTCAAATCTGCTGTTACACTTGTCTTAATATTCAAGATGTAAGTTGATGTTGTAACTTATGGAACTAAAAAGTTTGTATTTTTATGTGATAAAATAGATGGTTATGTGTTAAATGTACAGTGTTGTGCTAAAGAAGCATTTTTACATGGGAGCTCTGGATGGAGGAGTTCCTAAGAACTCTTGCTGATTTTTTTGGGCATTTCATCTCCTTTGATTTTGCCATGGGTTCCTTGGAAGGAATGGGTTTGCAAGGTTGTGTGTGGAGATGGCTTTCACTTGTAGAGTTGGTCCATGACTGTTGACCCTCAGGTTACCAAATCTGATGGGCTTCGCCATTGCAACAGATGTGGCAAGGCGGGACACCAGACGGTAAACTGAAAGGTGGGAAGGCATGGGGCTGGCCGGAAAAAGTAGGGCTTCGCCATTGCAACAGATGTGGCATGGCAAGGCGGGGCACCAGACGGTGGACTGAAAGGTGGGAACGCATGGGGCTGGCCAGAAAAAGTAGGTTGGGGGCTGGACGTTTGTGACCCAAAATGGGAGGCTTCTTAGAATCCCACTGCAGGACGTGGGGCCCTCTGGGCCTGGCAGGACAGTGAAGGTGAGCACAGTTGGGGCAGGGGCCAACAAACAGGGTACACAGGCCAATGGTGAAGAGGAGGTGGAGGCTGTGGAAAGCGGTCAGATTGAATCCCAGGGTCTACAAGGTGTTTGTTTGTGGGTGAGGAGGATCTGGTTCACCAGTTTTGGCGGTGTCATCTGGGTTGCCGTGGTCGCCAAGGTCTTCAGGTTCCTTGGGGTCACCCATCAAAGATAGGGTGAGGCCGGCCGTGTTCTCTGATCAGGGTTTGGGTTTTGAACCACCCCTTGGCTGCTAGGTTAACGTGGTTAAGGGGTCCCCTACCTCTCTCAGGAGAGATTGGTAAAACGAGGACCGTGAATGATGGCACTTTTCGTTCGCCTGACCCAAGCAAGGTGGACGTCTCTCGGTTTGTGGCCAGAGCTAAAAGATACAGCTGGAGATTTCTCTCATGGAACTGCGGCCAACCTTCACGGAGGTGTTCAAACGCATACGATGCTGAACATGAGATTCCTCTTAAGGTTTCTCTGTACTCCCAAGGAGATTCTGCATCGGGAAACATGTGACTGGTCTGTTTGCAGGAATCTAAATTGCAGCAACACGAGATTCATTGGTCAGTAAGTCGTAAGAACTTGCAGAGGAGTATTTGGAGGTCCTATCTCAACTTCAGGTTGTGGATAAGGAGGCCCAGGCTCATTGGAGATAGGAATCTCGGGCAATTTCGTTGATTGGGTTCCCATAGTGATGCTGGGTTCTGGGCCTCCTGGGTTTAGGATTTTTGAAATTTTGTGTTGGGTCCCTTTGCTCCTGGACCTTTACAGAGCTTTTGTGTTTTTGTTGCTTGTTCTAGGAGACCTATTTTGGATCTATGCTCCCGGGATTCGCCACGATTCCGATAAATTTCGACGAACTGTTCGCATCGGATTCAGAAAAGGTTACAAAATGGCATTAAATTCGCAATGGGTACGTATTTCATAATTTTCAATAACGTATCTATGCATCCGGAGATTCGCGATTCGGATAAATTTTGATCAACTGTTCGCGTTGGATTCGGTAGCCTGTACAGAATCGCATTAAATCCGCAATGGGTACGTATTTCATAATTTTCAATAAAATTTTGTCTGTATTTGTACATATCTATGCGCCAGAGATTCACGACGATTCCAGATAAATTTTAACGATCGGATTCGCCTACACAATTGCATTAAATTCGCAATGGGGAAGTATTTCATAATTTTCAATAAAATTTTGTGTGGATTTGTACATATCTATGCATCAGAGATTCGTGATTCTGGATAAATTTTAACAAACTGTTTACCTCGGATTCGGAGCACGTAAGTATTTCATAATTTTCAATAAAATTTTGTCTGTATTTGTACATATCTATGCATCAGAGATTCGTGATTCTGGATAAATTTTAACATTCTGTTTACCTCGGATTCCGAGCACGTAAGTATTTCATAATTTCCAATGAAATTTTGTCTGAATTTGAAAATATCTATGCACCGGAGATTGGCGATTCCGATAAATTTTGACGTTTTCGTCGATCGGATTCGTACAGAATCGCATTAAATTCGCAATGGGTACATATTTCATAATTTTCACTTGAAATTTTGTTTGGATTTGTACATATACATTGAAATGGTGGCCTTGCCTTGCCTCGTATTGTTCTTGCCTTTTTAGTTCTGGCCATGTGTGCATTTTGCATTAAAATCTTACCTATCTTCTCCTGTTCTAAATCATACCAAAAACTTTATTTCATTGTTAAATGGCAAGCAAGCAATCAAGATTCATGGCATAGGCATGGACCACAGAAAACAAGATTCATGACATCGGCATGAGATGGACCACAGAAAACAAGGGAGTACCAATAAATAAACAAACACACAGAAAACAAGGGAGTACCAATAAATAAACAAACACACGGAAATCACGAAAGGCCGAAGGGGCCAGTATGGGTCATACGGAAATCAAGTTTTGACGAGGGGTGCGAGGAAAACATTGCATTTGCGTGGATTTGCCTGCCTTTGGGAGCGTCAAAGGTTCCGCCATGACTCACACACTCACGCGTTTATTGTTCATTGTTGGTTTTTGCTCTTTTTCTCATCACTCCTGAAGAAAAGAAAAAACAAAACAAAGTCATCGTCATAGATCATGACTCATGAACATGATGACGGATGGATGCTTGTTCAACTTTTTTTAAAAATCTGTTTGCTTATAAAGCAACGAAGCCCACCAGCCAATGGTCATATGCAACCTCATGGCTCTCTGCTTTTACTTTCCCCTCATCATGACTAGTGCCGATTTTCCAACGTCTGAAAGGGTTTCGATCATTGTGGGTGAGGTGAGTTACTGGGCTGTGCCACTTTAGTTAAGTTGTGTTTTCTTATAATGCGGTCATCTTCAACATGACCCCTATGACCCTACTCACAGGTAGTCGTTGAACAAAAGTATCAGCAAACCTGATTTGTTATAAATTTGGTTGAGGCTTAATTTCATTTTTGAAAATATTGGATGGAGTAACAAAAGGGTTTCATTTTATTGCTGTCATTTTGGTTGTTGCAGAAATTATATGTTTGCCAAGATTATGGCTCCTAAGTAATGAAATGGATTCAATGCCCTCCATATTCAATTTAACGGTGATATTGCAATCTTTTCTGCAATTTTTAAGCATTAATAATATTTTGAATTTACATTGTACTTGTTCTATATTTTACAATGTATTTTTATGATAAATGAGATTTTATTTTTTTAAAAAAACTAATATATTTAAATTTTCCCGCTACGAACCGTTCCCCACTTTTTCTTGAGGCACACTTACCCAAACACATTCAGAATGGCGAATCCTTGATTCTTGGCTTCCACGAATCGGATTCTTTTGATGCATGGTTTTGGTTGTGGGCTATTGCATAGCCTTGCATTAACAGATAGTGGTTTTAAGTCTTGTGAGATTGGGGAATTCTTTTCTTCCCCATTATATTTGCTGTGCATATTTTGCATTAATACATTCCCGAACTTTTCTTTAAAAAAAAAAATAGAGTTCTGCTTACTGCAATTTTTTACCCTTCTGCATTCAAGGTTTTCCATAAAAATCATGCTGTGTTTTACTGTTTTATCAATTTTATTTGCTATGCTCGCAGTAACACTTTTTGCAACTTCTAAGCTAAAAGTTTTATCAATTTTATTTACAAATAACACCTGTTGCAACTTCTACCTTTTAAGTGAAAAATTTTATCAAATTTATTTACTAATAATAACCCTTGTGCAATTTCTAACTTCTACTATTAGAGAAATATCTCATGCTATGCAAGGAGATTACTTCAATATCACTCCAATTCATTTAGATTTTTAGTGAAGTCATTTAATCAGGTTACCTTTTGAAGGAATTTGTTTACTGACTGATGTGAAGCATCGTATTGTGAAGCATCGTATTTGGTATCAACGTGGAAAACTAAAGATCTTTTATTTAAATGGAAGGAATCTGTTTACTAAGTGATGTGAAGCATCGTATGGTTTCAATGCAAAGAGTTAGAGATATTTTATTGAAACTGAAGTTTTATTTTAAAATATGTATTTCCTATTTTAAACATGATAAATGTTTGGAAGTTAAGCTTTTGAAATTAATAGTGCAATATGCCTTATCGTAACGGCGTAACAACATTTTCCATGGTTGATTGCCAGCTTCACCATGGTTGAAAGAAAAATTAATTATAATTTTTATTAAAAGCAAAAAGTATCTACTATTTTTGAGTAAAAGATTCTTACATTGAAAGATTTGGATATAGAAGTTATAACAATTACGCTAGTTACCATTTTGCACTACCATGTTCTTAGTCAAACTGCGAACATAGAATAAATGTATTCCATAAACTTTGTTTTACATGCATATATCTTAAGAATATTTAATTAAATTTTAAAATAAAACTGTGAACATAGAATAAATGTATTCTATAAACTTTGTTTTACATGCATATATCTTAAGAATATTTAATTAAATTTTAAAATAAAAATATTACAAAAATGGTAAAATGTTTTTGTATTTATTTATATTTTGATTTATGCATTCTTGTTCTCTTCACTTTCCATCAATCATATATTACTCTACCAACCAATTGTATTTTGATTTTGATTACTTGTACTAGAAGATTTTGGAAGATTTTAATTTTGTTAAGCAATCCTATGTACTTGAAAAGATTTGTTGTAATTAGTTGCTATTCTCTTCTTTTGATTTTTCACTATTATTGTATTCGGATTTTTCACTTGAAAGAGTGACCATTTAACTTTCCCATCTTTTACTCAATTTCTATATTATCAATTTTCATCTTCAAGGCATTCTTTATTTTTAATCTCTTATTTGTTTCCTATTTTACCACTACTTATTTACTTATTTGCTCTTCTTTCTTTAAATTAAACTATTTCAAAGACTACTCCTTACTTTCCTCCTCATCATCTATTATTTATTTGCCTCACCACTATAAAAGCATCACCACTTCTATTTTCTTGCTTTTTTTTAAATTTATTTTTCCTTAAAGTTTACTATGCTTCTAATCCTTAAAATTAAATTTTATTGATGTCTCCTAGATGCTTTGAGCCATGTTTATATATTGGTATGCAAAAAATTTATTATTAGTGCTATCCATTAAAAAAGTCTTCCTTTCTGGGAAGGATTATTTTTGAAAAAGATCCATAGGATTTGGATGTGTCAATTGCAACATAGTTACAACAATGTGCTTCTTGCATCAACATTCCTTATATCAATAACAAGTATACCCTACGCCCAACCATACAAATCACAAGCATGCACTAGCGAGCTAGTCAACTTCCATGAAATTAGTTCTAGGTAAGTTCTTTATCTTAAGTTCTAGGTAAAAAGATGAAGAATCATCTATTAACTATTTTAACTCCCTAATTGTTCTAAAGGCTATCCAAACCTAAGTAGTCATTCCTACTTTCCATATACATCGTGAACTAATATTTAATGCTACTGGGTTACCAAGTGATGCTTATTGGGCATACTAAATTGTCATTACTGGGATTACTAAGCATTGTACGTTATGTTCGCAATGGTCATACTTATGTTTTCATGATTAATTACTTTAATTATTATAATCATGGAATGTGAAATGCATAAAGTAAAATGCTAGTAAGAAAGATTTAAGCTAATCTACATGCTGCAATGAATGCTAGAAATCTCATCTTTTTTATCTTTCAATTAAGGAGTTTAGATAAATGATGCTCAAATAAAGATCCTTATAATCTCTTAATTCACACTATGGGGACTTAATGGAAAATATTCTAAATCTAGAAATAATAAACTACAAGAGTTTCGCTATACTATGGACTTAACGTGCCATAAATGCAACTAGTATGTGTATTTAAATAGGCTTGACTACATTTGCTTTGACCATGTGTCAATGGGGATACATTCACAGGGTTACGTCAATGGAGTTGCAATGATGCATGTCCATCGGTGTAGCCAGTCAACTATGCTTCATCATACCTACACGACTAATTGAAAACTCATTCTCAAGTGAACAAAAGTAAGATCAAGCTTTTTACAAAATTAGGAAAGTGTGGAATTTATTAATTGAAAGACAATAGATAGACTAGTCGACTTTGAGTGCTAGATTATACAGGATTACAAAATTGGTGTCCATGATAACAAAATTAGACACTCTTACAAAAATTTCAATAGGTTCTCTTAGATTGCCGAATATAATGAGAACTTTTAAATAATGCCAAGAGGTGGAGGCTCCTAAGGCATTGAAGGTACTTTGCTAGGTTCTAGTGCTCATGGTAGTGGAGGAGGTTGAGGCCTTCCTGCTATTATTGTTGGTGATGGTGAAAGTTTGAAAGCATCCAACAGTGCTTTCATCTTTTCTTCCTTGCCCTTTGGGTTGCACGCAGTCCACATAGCCTCACCAATATGGGCTAGTATGGGAATATTCCATAGATATGACATTATGGAAAACATCTCCTTGGTGTTAACAAATCACACTGCAAATTGTTTACGTTTGATATCAAACACCTTGACTAGATTTTTCAGCTCGTGGTAGTCATTCATCCTCCTTCCCAAGTTCTTAGCAACAAATCGTTGATCAATGAATTCGCTTCTTGGAACTTCAAGTTTTGCATCAGTTGTCTTTAACTACTATTTTGTCTTCTTGTGGTGCTTGAGTTCTGCCTTATAGAATAGGCAAGAATTGTCCATCTACTTCTCTAACTTAGTCCTTGGCCTCCGTATGCTCAGCATAGCCAAGTTTGCATAATGAAGGTTGGCAAGCTCTATATATTCTGTCATCTCAATTTGCAACTCCTTTAGGCAAATTTCTACCTTGTTATATGCGTTTAAGCCATCATAGATTGGATGCCACACATCACCTCTTTGCTGGAGTTGTTGGAAGGCCTCATTCATCTTTGCCTTGGCCAACTATATTTCTTTTTCATTCATCTCTTTGAGGAGCCCAATTTGGTCCTTGCAATGGTTCTTGACCCATTCAAATTTTAGGAATTCGTTCTTCCAAGCAGCTACCTCAATCGTCATTTTCTAGTGAAGTGTTTGAACTTCCTCCATTAAGAGATTTCTATTCTCTACTATCAACCTCCTTAGATCAAGGTTCACCTTGGCTATCTGCTCTTGCTGCTGTCGAATGAATTCAAACATTTGATCCTTTTATTGTTTGATATTGTGTAGGCAGTGAATGTCCTTGGTGAGGACCAAGTTTTCTTTGCAGACTTGAGCCAGATCCTTATTGGTGTTAAATGCCAAAGCTTATGATAAGGAGACATCAAATACTACAACCTCCTTCACATTCTCAACCTCTTTAATTCTTTATTAAAGCTATTGAAAAGCTTCATCTTGTGTTAGGTCTAGGCTGAGCATGGTAAGGTCAGAGAGATGGGCTCACAACTTTGTAATTTCTATAGCTAACCATTGGTTCTCGGTGGTGGCTACCTATAATTGAACGTTGAAAATGATGAGTTTGCCCTTTATCCCCAGTAGCTTTGACTAGGTTGCTATGATTTCATCTAGAAGTTCAAAGATCTTTGAAAGTGACTGCCCATTTTCCACCAACCTTTGTAACACTTCCTCATGTTAGACTACACTTAATTGACCACTTCTTGAAACTAAACATGTTTGGATATCCTTCATGGTAGTAATGTTTGGTATAGATGTCATAGGAGTGTTCAAGGCTTCAACCACCTTGTTGGCCGCCACCTACAATGTTGTCTCTTATTCACAGTGTTGCATCACTAGGAAAGTTGCCCTCTCATCCTCCTCTAGGTGGATCGAGAAAGTCATAGCATTGCTAGAGATTTTAGGGAATTCTTATCCAAGGATGGACATCTTAACTTCTCGAGCGCTAGGTTTTGTTCTTGTGGGTGCCTATGTTCACTATGTTGAGAATAGTAGAGTGTTTTCCTCCAGTCAACTAATGGTCCTTATGATCTCATTAAGATGGCTCAATGTTGGATGGTAAATTGATGGCTCCCCACCATCTACCAAACCTTATTGTTGTTACAAATGCTGCTCATAGAGTTTCCAGAGCCTTTCTATAACTACACACTCTTCTAGTGTAGTCTCTCCTATAGGTGGTGGTGGTGGTGGCCTCTCATCTTCCTATAGCTTTGCAGCTGATTTATCTTTCATCATCTCCTACTTAGATGCAGTAGCATCATGGTGGAACGTGTTGTTTTCATAGCATGGTATGCCTCCCCTTTTGTAGAGTTTTCAATATCTTCCTTACTTTCTCATTTTCCTTGAACCACTTTTCTATATTTAGATAGATGAGCTATTGAAGGTCAACTGGGAATTTGACGCTCAGAGTAGCACATGCATTAGAAAAGAAGGTTGTGGCCTTGCTTGGCCTCACCATGGGGTTTAGGTGATAGGTCAAAATTTTGAAATATGCACACTCCACCCTAGTGAGCGCATTATACTCGTTACGGTCCACCCCATAGTAATGCTAGGCCCATTCTTTCTTGGCTTCAAGGTCCACTTGGATTGATATCTCTACCAAGGTTGCCTCAGTATTAAGTAAATCGAGGACCTCTACAATGGCCTTAACCAAGTAGGAGACAATGATATATTTGATTTTAACTAATGCATCTCCCTGTCGGTTGTTCCAAAATAAGTAGGTCTCCCCCATGTACCATTCTCCACTAGAGGAAAGAATGGATCATATAAGAGACCCCTGTAGTTTTGTGCGGACCTTCTTAAGTGTTAATTTCAAGAAGGATCCAAAGCTAAGTTCTTGGATAATTGAACTCTAAACCTCCTTGGTTTGGATCTTTTCAAGGCAAGCCTTTGTTAATATAACCTCCAAATTGGGTCTTGGTCTTGGCACCTCATCTTACCTTAATTGGTTGATTTCAATAGTTGGAATCTACCAAAAAATTTCCATTTTGGGATCCTCTTGAAGAGGTCCCATTGCATGAGTTTCTTCGGCCTCTTATTCTTGGGGCTATTTTTGGTCCCTTCCTCCTCTTAGCTACTTCTCCCTCAGTTGGAAAGGTCTTCTCGCTAGTGCTCCCCTCTTTAATGTCATCTACAATCACAAACGTAACCATGGATTAGCATTGTAGAGTATAGCCTTTAGTTCCTTTTTGAAACCTTTCTTATTGGGTTAGGTTACACTTAGGTTTATTTATGATCTTGGTGAGTTCATAATTTTATTATTATTTTATTCATTGACTACCAGAGGTTGTTTGTAAGGTTTAACTTGGTTTGGAATAAGATTTTAATATTATTTTAATGGTTAAACCTTAGGGAGTTGGAAAATTTATGCAAAAGTTTCAAGAAATTTAAACCAAAGGTTTGTGGCTCCCCACGACAAAAAGCTTACCTATGGTAGTTAAGGCATCAAAAAACAAGGTAAATCAAGTGAGTAGTTTGTAAGTTATGGTGCTTGAAAGGTCTTTGGACTTTGAAAATGGCAAAAAATTCTCTTGCATTGGAAGGAAAATGTGAAAAAATGGTTAAGAATCAATGCATATATATACTATTTTTGTTTTGTGTCGACGCATCTAGCTACATCAACAAGGATTCTTTGAAATAGCTACTCGCAATAGTTTTTACATAAAATACTAAGTGTTTTGAGGAAGTTTTGAAATAAAACGAGAGTCCAAAGGAAGCCAGAAAAGCTAGAAATGATGACAAAACATGGAAGAGGTCATGATATTAGCCTAGAAAAGGAGATTTGGAGAGAAATGTATATGTCAAGATGTTTCAAAACTAAATGTTTATGTTGTAAAAGGATGGAATTGATTGCAAAGTGATCAAGGGATAGGAATTTTAACTGAACATGATCAAAGAGTATGCAAGTCAATCCTCCCAAAAGTAGGCTCATGCCATTAATGCCCTCACATGCCCTCATACCACAAAATTGGCACTAAGAATGATGAATGATCATAGATAGTTAAAAATTGAATCCACATAAGAAATCATTAATGGATTATGTCATGCCAAAAGAGATGCATTAATTAACCATGATATGAGGTAGTGAGATGGTCGATGACAAGTAGAGGGATGGGAGCGAAAAATGGAATGGAGTTGCACATCCCAACCTCAAGAAGTCCTTATGGAACATGTGGTTAATGTGATCGAATACTGTCCCATCTATGGTCAAAATTAAGTCCATCCACTTCTAGTGACTTTGCATTGTCACGTTCAAATCGTTCAATCTCCAAGAGTTCATGACCAACCCCAAAGATCAACCACCACTCCAAGTAGAGTAGAAAAGAGAAGTAGGAAGTTAGGAAGGGCCTTAGTTAGAGGTGTGCCTTTATGCATGGGTAACATGCCTTTTGAACCCCATAACTAGTGCCTGTAGCCTACTATTATCTAAGGGGTATGTGTTGAATTCCTATGTTTTTCTTATGGGAACCACACCATGCAAAGACATGCTTCCTATTATTGGTCGATAGTAGAAATGGTGAAAGATCAATGAGAATACCCATAAAACTCAAGAAGGTAGTTGCATACAAAAGGTGATAAGTCCCCTTAAAGCCACACCCTTGTATATTCCACTTAATCCATTCTACGTTTGTTAAGCATCAAGGTTACTAATTCTTTATAAGTTATAATTAAGAAAGAACCTCATGCTTCCTAGTTGCAAGACTTCATAGAATTAAGTGGAATGGGTGAATGATGTGGACGCACTACTTGATATCATCAAAAAATTTATGCTTTATTAATCAATGTCATAATCTAAAAATGAAATCTAGTCATTAAATAATCAATCCAAAGATTAAGTTCAGTTTGAAATGAACTTCCTGTAATTAGCAGTTATGACAAAGCATAAAATTCATGATGGACAATAAAGAAGAGAACAACATGTGAGGAAAATTAAACAAGGAAACATATATAAAATAAGTTGCAAAATATTCCAAAAAATAGAAAACATATAAAGAATCTTAGTAACTATCATAGAATCTTAGCATGGATGGCCATCTCCTCCACAATTGAGATGGAAGGAGGAGATCCAAATGATAGAACATGCTTGGCCATTGGTTGAGGTGTTTGTACCACTAGTTATCCTTGATTCTAAGAAAATTTTTACTTGTTAAGTGTTGACTAACAAATGCTTGTTTAGGCTAGAAGGGTGTAAATTGTCATGGCCCTAAATGGAAAAGTTGTGTGAATAATATAAGGTCATTTCCATAGCATTTAGAATTTTATGTGTTGGAATACATGCATGGGATTCCACTAAAGAACCTTATTTCTTGGTTGGAATTTAACTTTCCTTATCTTTAAGTCATGAAGTTGTTTGGTGTGTGCTTTGCACGCTTCATTCATGGACATGGCTACTAATCGATTTTTTCCTAGTGTATTTGATGTCACTAATCTTTCTCTTTAGGCTAGATTCAAATCAAGGTTAAGTTGAGAAGTCGTTGAAAGTATATGGAGCTCTACTTGGGTAGGAAAAGTTGGAGGTTTTTTGTACACTAACTCATAAGGGAAATAACCTATAGGAAGTTTCCATGTTGATTGATAAGCCTAAAGAGCATCATTGAGTTTCGTGCTTTAGTATTTTCTATATTTACTAACTATACAGGTTAGTATTCTAGTTATTTCTTTATTTCTAACTTCTTCTTGACCATTAGCGTAGGGGTGGTATGGAGTTGTAAGTTTGTGTTCAACCCCCAAGGATTGTATTAGTTTCTAAAAAGTTGCAACTATAAAATATGTTCCATTATCAAAAATTAGTGCCCTTGGCACACCAAACCTACTTACCACATTTTGTTGTATAAACCATGTTTCCATAGATGATGAATAATCAGCAATAATGGTAGCTTTAGCCTATTTCATGCAATAGTCAACTGCTACGATGATGTACATCTTTTCATTTGACATGGGATTGATGGGCCCCATAAAATCGATGCCCCAGAGATCAAAAAATTCTAATGATTAAATTCACTATTGTGGTCCTTCCATTCATAAAGTCATTCCTTCATCTCACTGGTAACATTCACATGAATGATAGAACTAATAAGAGTCCTTGAAGATTGTTGGCCAGTAATATTCTACAATGAGGATTTTAATGATCATTCTCTTTGATCATAATGGCCCCTATAAGTACCTTCATGAGCATCTTGGAGGATTCGAAGTTGATCACCATTGGGCATGCACCATTGTACTAGGCCATTGATGCAAACCTTATAAAGGTTGCCCTTAATCTCCACGTAGTATGTGTCCTAGTGAAGAAACTATTGTTTCTTCCTGGTATCCCATTCTTGTGGCATCTCCTACTTGAGTAGATAGAAGATGAAGTCTTTGTACCAATTAGTACCTTCAGGATTTTAAATTTCAATAGTTTTAGCAAAGAAAAGTTCATCTATAAATTGGTTAGATAAAGGTGCTTCATCCTCTTTGTTGTCCCATCGTAACCAAGACAAGTGATCAATGATCACATTCTCTATTTCCTTTTTGTCCCCCGTAGTGAGATTGAACTTTTATAAAATCACTAACCACTATATGACATAGGGGCTTATCATTGCTTTGTTCATGATGAACCACGTAGCACTATGATCTGTGTGCACAAAAACTTGATATCCAAGCACATAGTGCCTAAATTTCTCTAAGGTATACACCATTGCCATTAGTTTTCTTTTTGTGATGGTGTAGTTCAATTGTGCACCAACAATGCTTCAACTTGTACAATGGGTATAGTGGGAATGTCTTTGATCATTTAATTATGTAAGCATCGCTCCCAAAGCATAATTGGATACGTTAGTCATAATGTGAAATGGTCGAGACCAGTGGAGCGCACATAGAATTGGAGTGTCCACAAGCCTTTGTTTTAACTATTGAAATGCATTCTCACATTCCTTAGTCCAAGTGAAAGATGCATACTTCTTTATTAGCTCCACCAATAGTTTAGTGAATTTCCATAAGTTCTCAATGAAGCATATGTAATAACCAATGTGGCTAAGCAATGACCTTACATCTTTCACTATTTCTAGTTTCTTGGTGATTCCTTGGATGACTTGTACTTTTTCCAAGTCCACCTCGATCTCTTTACTGGAAATTCTATGCCCCAATACAATGCTTTCTTGGATTATCAAATGGCTCTTTTACTAGTTAAGCTTTAGGTTAGTCTCCACGAAACATTGAAGCACCTACTCAAGCTAGTCCAAGGCTTTCTTAAATGTAGCTCCATAAGTAGAGAAGTCATCCATGAAGACTTCTACCCAACTACTAATTTACTTTTGGAAGATGCTGAGGACTAACTGTTGAAATGTAACATGAGCATTGCATAGGCTAAATGACATTTTTCTGTAGGCAAAAGTCCCCTAGGGACTTATGAATGTAGTTTTCTCTTGGTCCTCTTGTGTTATTTGGATTTGGTTGTAACCACTATAATCATCCAAAAAGCTGCAGTAGCAATGCCTTGTGATGGTATCCAACACTTGGTTAACAAATGGTAATGGAAAGTGAGCTTTGTAAGTTACTATGTTCAACAACAAAAAGTCTATATAGACTCTCCATTTTTTTCCTTTTCTTTGAAATAATAATGAATGGACTAACCCATTTTTGATTTACAATTAGGTAGATGAACCAAGCTTTAACGAGTGGTTCCACCTCCTCCTTAACAACTTGCTTAAATTTGGTATTCAATCGTCAATGTGGCTACCTCTTTGGCTTGATGGAAGGATTTGTATAGATATGGTATTGGCATATCTGTGGGTCTATTCTAGTAAGCTTATGATCTGACCAAGCAAAGGTTGTTGGTCATTTGTTCACCACCTTCAACAGTTTTTGTTTTTGTTCTAGAGCAAGTCTAACATTGATAATTACCAGCTTGCCATTATTAAGAAAGACATAATCCATGCCTACCAGTAATGCCTTTAGTTCAAGGGGTTCTTGCTTGAAGTTATTAGGTATAACCAACTCTCCATAATCTATTTTGCTTTATGCATTGGAGAGTTGGTGATGGAGTTGCTTCATTTTTTCCATGATTTCCATATAAGTGTTGGTGCGGCTCTTCAATGGTTCCATGCATATCATAAATTCAGTTTGATTTTCTGTTATTAGCCATTAGGTACTTTCTTATTTTATGGCTGCTACATACAGGCACTTTTGAATCACTACTATTTCAGCACACTAATTGCATGCTTGAATTGATGTATCTTTGATTGTCCATAATTTCTACATGTAATGGCACCTTGTGTCATTATATGTGATGCATGGAACTTTCTTCTTCTCAGCTTTACCAAATTCATTTTCTTTGGAAATTTCCAAGAAAAGATCTCAAATCTCCATCTTGGCATCGATCATACCTAACCATGCCTTTCTCATGATAATACGGAAGTCTCCATTGTAATTTTTCACATGGATCACAAGGAAATTAGCAAGATAGGACCACCCACACATGGTGGATACAATGTCCTCCACTAGCCCCAAAGGAATAGTGATGGACTGATCTACCAACTCTAATCTATTTTTTTTTTTTGCTTGCAAAGGAGGTAGGTTTCAAACCTTGTACATTTCTTGGGAAATCAAGTTGACTCTAGAACTTGAATCTAAGAAATCCTTGCATGGTTTTTTTTCTACAATTTGTAAGTAATTGAGGGGACTTCTAGGATCATATCATTTCTTAGGAAGGTGGCCAACCTTTATCCAATCTATGATCACATGGGTCAACATGATAGTGTGGATTTGAGGAGAGATTTAGTTTGAAGGTGGCTCAGTAGAATGTTTAGAAATAGAGATCGCATGGTTAGTAGCCATGGGTGTTTGCGATGGCTTCGAGGAACTATTGGTTTTGAAGAATGACCTCTTACAAAGCCTTGGTTCAAAACCACTCAGATGGATATCCAACTACAAATTCACTACCCTCACAACATTTTGTTGTTATGGTTGTATGGGGATTTCACCTTGCATTAATAGAGCAAGTGGCAAAGGTGTATTTGGTTGTGGTGCAAGAGTTAATGGGTTTTGAGGAGGTTGAAAGGGAAAAGTAGACTTCCCCTTAGAGAAGGTGCTCTATAGTATTTTGGAGGGTAGTAGTGATTAGGAAAGGAGGCATGGTTAGAGGAGTCATGCAAGGATATAGGCTGCTGAACATGATATCCATAAGGATCATGTTCCCTATAAGGATATTGCCACCACGGTGGTGGAAACCCCCATGATTGTGGATATTACCATTGCTGGTAATGCTCCTAAGATTGTAATGGTGCTTTACTTGGGTAATACATTTGTTGGTGGAACTATTGCCTATAGTTGCCTTGTGGATAAGGCAACCACCTAGGTACTTGCATCTTTGTCAATCTAGGATTTAAGGCATACACCCAAGATTCTTGTAGAGTTGATACCACTGGGCAACATTCCTTAGGATGTTCATACTAGTAGATTTCGCATCTATCATCATTTGTTTCAAAATCTGCAACCTCCTCAACTGTTCTAGTGTTACCCTTATGCTTGTAATATTCTTGTTTTGTATCATTTTTCTTCCTTCTTTCTTGACCACCACTCCCTTGATGTTTTCGGTCTTTTGTAAGTTTAATAGCTATTTGGAACTTATCATTCAAGGAGTCCCATACCTTAGCCAATATTTTAATAACATATTTTTGTATCGGTAAAGTTTTTCTCTGCATCACTTCATCAAGTAATGCTTCCTCCTTAGTGTCATAGAAATACATCTCCCTTTTGTGAATGGAGGGACCCCTATTATACTCCTCTATACTTTCATGCTTTTTGAGCTCTCCCTCTTCTTTGTCCACTTGATTTATCAACCTTTGGATATGATTGGCCTACAATTTAGAAATTCTTCCTTAGGCATAGACTCCAAGGGTTCTCCTTGTTTCACTCCTGAGCCCATCTATGATATGGGGAAGCTAATCCCTTTGGGAGTATCCATGGCCTGGGCATTGACGTAGAAGAGAATAGTACCTACCCAAGGCTACATCCAAGGACTCATGATTACCTTATTTCATCCTTAGATTTTTCTTTACAAGTTGGATACTATAGAGTATGTTTGGTATTTGTCACTAAAGAGTTCCAACATATTACTCCATCGACAGATGGATTCTAGTTCTAAGGATTGGTGCTAGCTTTCAGCTTTCTTAATGTGTGTCCTTAGGAACTACTTTAGCTTCTTCCATTCATTCTCTATGTTCTGTAAAACATAGGCATCATGAAAGGCTTGAAGATGGTTTTATGGATCTAAATTGTATCCTCCTTCAAACCTAGAAATATTGTTCATATTCAACCTCTTGATTTAGCTATCTTTCAAGTCCCTTGTAGGTATCCACATTACCTCTGAAATGTTTAACATGTTTCAAGTAGCTAATAGAGGCTCATCATAGTCATAAAAATCTCAATGGCCTCTATCTTGGCCATGATGTCTATGATGAGTCCTGCTATGTCTTCTTTCTTAATGATGCTCCTCCCTTTATTGTTATTCTTTCCCTTGTTCTTGATCATCCTGGTGGGATCCACATTCATCCCTATCCCACTGATTATTTCTATCTCAATCTCGTCTATCCCTTTTTTTGTCTTCACTCCTCTTCCTCATATCAAAGTTTGAGGATAAAGATGAAGAGGATGATGAGGACAAAAAAGAAGGAGAATCTGCAAAATGATGTCTGCTAGTTCTTCTCCTTTAGTTCCTACCAAAATAAACTTTCCTTTACTTTTCTTTGTGCTTGTCATTACCCTTACCTTTGAATGCATGACTATGGTTGTTGTCTTTTGAGGCTTCCTGGTCTTGAGAACTAGTCTTTTCCTTACCCAAGCTGTCCACAGTTGATTGCATCCTTTGGTTAAGGGTCTCCTCATCATAGAAAGGATGAGACTCTATGTATTGGGATTGGTCTAAAAATAAGTTCTTGCCTTCCTTATGTTGTTGGAAGAATAACTAGGTTGGAACCCTCTTGCTCTTAGAGGCATCATATAATGCCTCCATCTATCAATCTTTTTTATGCTGGGCATCAATAGGATGATAATCTCAGTAAGTATGCTTTTGGACCTCATAATCTGCATTGAGTACAACAATTTCCACTCTAATGAGATTTCTCATTAGCATGGCAGAAACCAATTTGTCAGGAGGCAACACAATGTTGCCTTCCATATCCCTTTAGTGTAGTTTCTTGTCTTGATGCAGGATGAAAGTGAAATCCAAATTATAAGGATCTCAATGAGTGTAGACAACACAAAGTTGTTAGAACATTTTTAGGACCTCCTATCTCTAATTGGATATGCTTATAAATGGTGGAGATTCATTCCTGTGAGAAGAAGCCTTGTTAGCTTTTGCTAAAAGTAGTGTGCTTGTTCTTATTTCCTTAATGATTTATCGTTGATTAGTCCTTATGTCTTTGTATAATGTTGCAACCTTTTCCTACTAACACACTTAACTAACCTAATTCCACAGCAATGGTTCCAATGATGAGCAACAAGTATACCCTACACCCAACCATACGAATCACAAGTGTGCACTAGCGATTTGGTCGAATTCCATAGACTTAGTTCCTAAGTTCGCCTATAGACAAAGACTTTGAACCTAAGGGTCATGTGATTGTTGACTTTCTAACTATCACTTGTGTATGCTCTTATGTATGGTTAAGTGTGAGTGAAGGCATATGATATTTTTTTATTTATATATTTATATTTCTATCTTTTATCTTAAGTTCTATGTAACAAGATGAAGAATTAACTCTTAACTATTTTAACTTCCTAATTGTTCAAAAGCCTAACTATCCTAATATAAGTAGTCATTCCCACTTTCTGCACATATCCTAAACTAATACTAGCACTACTAGGTTATCAAGTGATGATTACTAGGCATACCAAATGATCACTACTGGGATTACCAAGCATTGTACGTTATGCTCGAAATGATCGTACTTATGTTTTCATGATTAATTGCTTTAATTATTATAGTCATGGAATGTGAAATGCATGTAAAGTAAAATGTTGGTAAGAAAGATTTAAGTTAATCTAAGTGTTGCAATGAATGCTAGAAATCTCATCTTTATTGTCATTCATATTAAGGTCTTCAGGTACACGATGCTTAAATAAAGATCCATACAATGTCTTAATTCACACTATGGGCACTCAAATGGAAAATATTCTAGCTCTAGAAACAACAAACTACAAGAGCTTTGCTATACTATGGACTTAACATACCATAAATGTGGTTGGTATGTGCACTTATATAGGTTTAACTACTTCAGTGTCCTTGCATTTGCATTGACAGGTGATGAAGCATCTAGTTGACTAGGTTGATTGGGCCACAACGACAAATCCTCGTTAATGCGACTACATTGATGTGACCCCATCGACACATCTTCCATGCATTGACGTGGCCTCATCAACGTAGAGTCCATTTTCTGCTATCAATATGCAGGCACCCGTCGCATTTATGGAACCTTTTGTTGAAGTTGTAGCGAAGCTCTTGCAATCTGTTTCTGCAAAAGTTAGATTATTTTCCAAGTGTCCACAAAAGGAGTTCAAAGAGTGTACGACTCTTTATTCGAGCGCTAATGTACCTAAGCCCATTGGCATGAATGGAAATAAAGATGAGCTTTTTGGACATTCCTTGCAGCATTTGAACTAGATTACTGATGGGATGCGATATTGCATCGGCTGCAATATCGTGTATGCGATATCGCATCCTCACTACGATATCGCGTATACGATATCGCGTCGTTCCCGTGATATCGCAGTTTGTCACCATTTCTATAAATAAGAAGCAGCTCTCCCTTATTTCTCATCTAGATCTAGACCCTTAGCGAAACTCTGGCAGTTTTACCTCTCTAGAGATAGAATAATTTCCATGTGCTCGCAGTAGGAGTTCCAAAGTTAATGGATCTTTATTCGAGCAAATATTGTACCTGAGCACAAGTTTGTGTACGCCAATAAAGACGAACTATTGGATAAACCTTGCAATGCATGGACTAAGCTAAATAGGACTTTAATTATTGTTATTTATTGTTCATCATTTAAATGCTTTATTAGTTAATTAATCTCTCTCAACCCTCAACACTCCTAAGTGCATTCAGTAAGACCGCTTCGAGCACGTGCGTTACGCTTGGTAATCCCAATAACGAATAGCGTTTGGTAATCCTAGAAGGTTGCATCAGCTCAAGGTGTGAATGGCAAGTGGAAATGGATACTGATGCTAGGTTGATCAATACTTAGTTAGTTAAAGTTAGTTAATTAGTCTCTTCACCTTTTCCCTCCTAGCATAGGTGATAAAATAGAAAAGATATAAAAATCACATACCTCAGACTTACTTAACCATACACCCGTGACAAATACAAGTAAGTCTAGGAAGACAACGAATGATTAACCTTAAGTTTTCCATAAGGCGTGCAGGCACTTAGTCTGCGAAGTTCAACCAGATCGCGCGTGTAACGCTCGTATTCGTATGGTTGAGTGTAGGGGTACCTCACCACTCATCATTGGCACCGTTGCCGGGGACTAACTTTTTGTGCCCTAAGTAGAACATAGGAAATCATCCACACCGTTGGAAAGCTTAAATGAGCCCTTAGGGTTAATCAGAAGAAAATTTAAACAACAGTTAATAGCACACTGACAAAATAACAATGTCTTCTTCTTCTCATAAAAGCACTTCACCACCTAGGGATCACACAAGAGATAGTCGATGGTCTAACATGCATAACCGAGAACCGCCAGTTCCTCAATAGTATCAGGTGGTATATCCTCATCATAATGAGTATATACCTGATTTTACTTTTATCCTCCATTAGGATAAACAAATGCACTAGAGAGACCTGCAAGGTAACATAGTGTTACCCCCAAATCAGGCAGTCCCTAACATGCTCCTTCGTGCTCTTGCATAGATAGGCATGACGGAAATATACGCTGAATACATTGCAGAAGATTATGACATAAGGGATTACCATCCCACAGCAGCGCAATGTCTAAGGGACTCACAGCAGGAGAGTTATCACACATCGTTGAAGGGCAAAGGACCCCGCAACGCTTCGCCTGTCATAAGAGAAGTTAAGGGTGGTGAACCTATCTTAATAGGTTCTCCATGAAATGATGTTTCCCCTCCTAATGATAGTGAGGAGATGGGGTATCAGAACCTACGCTCCACAATACACAACCTTGGTTCTGATTCCCATAAACACCAAGTGTTCACTGAGGGAACACAAGCATAAGATAAGGGTAAGCATTCTGATCGTCATCACGATCAGGGTCGTAGTCACCGAAGAGAAGGTAAGAAACATCATCATGGCAATGGTTCTCCTTCTTCTTCCCATTCATCACATCATTCACCCTCTCCTTCCACATTAGGATGTAGTCACAAAGAGCACAACGGTGAGGATAAGGGTAAGCGAAATGAGAGACCTCGACACGAGAGTCAAGAGTGAGGATGAGGGCATTCTAGAGAATCAAGGCATGGAAGAAGGAAAAGTAGGGAACCACATAGGCATCATAGACATAATAAGAGAGATGATCATGACGAACCCCTACTAGCAACCCAGAGTATATTAGACATTACGGAGGCATTTAGAATACCTACAAGGCACCAAAAAGATAGTTGGATCAAGAGACTAGACATGAATAATATCCCACGATTTGAGGGGGGATACAATGCTGATCCGTAAAATCACTTACAGGCATTCCACAATGCCTGTGCCTTGCAGAATATTGAAAATGAGTGGCAGAAGTTAAATTTTTTCCCTAGGACACTCATAAAAGAAGCGAAAAGTTGGTATCGGTCCTTAGAGCCGAAAACCATTAGGAGGTGGAACACGATGCTAGAATTATTTAACGATAAATACCAAATGTACTCCAGAGTGTCCAACTTACGTAAACAGATCCAAAGATGGAAGCAGGATACTCAAAAACCCTTGGATGCTACCATGGGCTGATATTATGCATTGCTACATCGTTGCTCGGGCCATGGTTACACACAACAGGATCAACTCTGCCACCTCATAGATGGGCTAAGACATGAAACTAGGACCCTTGGGACATATGCCCAAGGGAGATTATCTAAACTTAGGTTCCATGAAATTCATTGATTGTTGGAGCAAGTAGCTAAAAAAGAAGGGGAGCTATGGAAAAGAGAAAGTGCAAAAGAATATAACCGTGATCCTTCCCTCCAAAAGAGGGGAGTGAGATTTTGTGAGGAAGAGGATGAGTCATCACTTGAAGAGTTGGTGAATAGAAAAAACTTACTGCTTCAAAAGCTAACAAAAGTGTCGGCTAAGGTAGATGAAATATGGAGCTCCTTAGATAGTAAAATTGAAACTGTCCTAAAAATCGTAGAGGAGTCTAAGGAGGAACGAAGTAGTGACCATGATAAGAAAAAGTGGAGAGATTCAGGCCATGCACGTGACAAGGGTAAGGGAAAAATGACTATTTCCAATGAGGTTGTGGATTCAAATACAAACAATGACGATGGATGTGAGATCTACCAATATGACCATCCTAAGGGATGTTGCCCAATAATCTCACATCTGCAAGAGTCCGAGGTGTATGCACTCAATCCAAGACTTAACAGACGGAAGGCACCCCGAAGGTTACCTTATCCCCAAGGTAACTCGAGGCAGTTCCACCAACCGTTAACTTATTATCCAAGTGAAACTCCACCACAACCTATCGAGCAACACCAGCAGTGGTAATACCCACAGTCATGGGGGATGCCACTACCTAGACAACAATACCCTTACTGGAAACCATACCCATATGGCTATTATGTGCAGCAGCCAGTTTCTCCAAGTGACTCTATGGGTCACACAACCCCACAACGTCACTACCAAGTTTGGGAGTATTTTAGGACTCCTTCTCCCCTGGGAGATGCACCACATGCATACCATCCTCTAAATCCATCCGCCACTCATACACTGATAGTTCCACTACCACCCGTTCCAACAATGCAAGGGGAACTTCCCACTCAACCGCAGCAACGTAATGCTACGAGAGCTGTAAACCTTCAACCCACTGCTGGTTCTGAAAACTGTACAAAGAGAAGACCTTTCTTCAGAACCAAGATTCCAAACAAGCTCTCACAATCACAAGCGGTTGAGTCTATGACCACTCCTCCAACAATTAAGGCTTCGGAGCTCCCTTCAAATCAACAACAGGGCTCAACGCATACGGTTATGTTAACACATATTGTTACTGATTAGATCAAGGTAGGCCACCTTCCCAAGAAACTCTTTGACCATGGAAGTCCCTTAATCTATCTCCAAGTCGCTGGGAACGAACCACATAAGGATCTTCTTGACTCAGGTTCCGGAGTCAACCTAATCTCATGAGAAATATATAAAGCCTGGAACCTGCCTCCACTCAAGAAGAGCAATATTCAAGTAGAGCTGCTAACCAATCCATCACCATTCCCTTGGGATTGGTGGAGGACATCATTACCACTATGTGTGGTTGGTCATACCTGACCGATTTTTTGGTGATAGAAGTCAACAGTAACAAAGGGGACTTTCCAATTATAATGGGAAGGGCATGGCTGAGTACAATAGATGCATGCCTAGGAATCCGTGATCTTTCCTTGGAAATATCTAAGGAAAATATTTATGGAAAGATCGAGAAGAAGCAAGTTCCATGCATCACATACAGTGACTCAGAGGGTGATGATGTACAGGAATGTTCAACACTTCCTGTATGCAACCGATGTGCCCAAGAGACCAACATACAAAAGTGCATGTATGTAGCAACCACACAACAAGAAAACACCCAGTGGTTGACAACTAATCAAGAGAGTAGCCCACCAACATGCATGCAACGAATTGGGGGAACAACTTGCACCCACAACGAAAGCATAGATACATTGGAATATGAGCGTCACCAACTTCCAACCTTAACCTAAAAACATCAATTGGCAGAAGTTGAACACTTTTAAGAAATTCAAACAAACGCTCATTATTTTGGATCTCTCCCTTTCAATTCAGTCATGGGGGAGGTGGTCACCTATGCTAATCATTCGGGGCCCTCAGTTCTTTTAATTTTTAATTTTACACATTTTTTTACACGTTTTTGTTTTGCACAATTTTGTTTTACAGATTTCTTTAACTTTTCTTATTTTTGTTTTACAACATCGTTATACTTCTTCATTTCTTTATGTGTGTGTGTGTGTGTGTGTGTGTGTGTTTAACCATTTTGTAAGTTTGTCACCCAATAAGTGCTCCAATGATGGTATGAACTATTTTTTACTGGTTGCTAATGTTTGGTTTTTACCTTTAAGTTATGATGTTGATACTAAGGTATGGTTCTTTTAATATGACAGGTAATGAGTCTACTTCATCCATACATCCACAAATTTTTATGGTCTCTCTTGGCTTGGAAATGTACAGTCCCTTTCTAAATAAGAACTATAACGAATCGATGACTGGGCATTTCTCAAACTAAGGAAGGACTTAAGGATTGAAAAGGGTGTGACTTCAAGGGAACTTGATGCATTCGTGTTTGCCATTCTCTTGGGTGCTTGGATGTTTTCTTCTTGAGTTTTCTTACAGCTTCGACGTTATCCAATTATTGGGAAGCTAAGCTAATAAAAATAACAAAGTTTTTGCATAGTGTGGTTCTCAAGCATAAACACAAGAAAAAAAAGAAAAAAAAGTGAGAATTCAAAGCACACTCCTTAGACAAAATAATCATTTGGGCTACAAGCACTGGCTATGGAACTAAAATAAACATGTTCCCTATAACTTCCTATTCTCTCCTCCTTCGTTTCGTCAGAATGGTGGTGGCTCTTTGGGGGATGCATTCTTGCTACTTCAACTGGATGGATTGGCCGAATGCATTAATGCGAAGTCACTGAACGTGATTTGTTTGAGGCCAGACTTGGAATGGGATCTACTAAGTCACATTAATCATTAGCATACACAAGGGGTTGTACATCACCTTGTTCTTGAGATTCCATTCCATTCTCTTCTTTCCATCATTCTTTCTCCATTGTTCACCTCATTGCTGGTTCTATCATTAGTGTATATTTTGGTTGACGCATTGTTTTCTTTTTGGTAAATTCTTGTGGTTAAGACTTTAACTCTTGTTTCTAATAACATTCCTAGAGCCTACGGACTCTTTGAATGTGGGTTTGTCAGGGCATTAAAGGCATGAGCCTACTTGGGGAGGACCCATTGGCATTCCTATTTGGTACACCAGTTAAATTCTTTCCCTTAACATTTTTGCAATCCACTCTATTTTGTTCATTTCCATCTTGACATCCATTTCATCAACGTTATAGTTGTCTCTTTTTCTCCATCTTTCTTGTTCTTTATTCTTTCTCCATTCTATCACTACTGGAGGTTCGCTCTTAGTCATGGGGGTTTTGACCCAATTTTTTCAATTTTCTCCTAACCCCTACACCCTCAGTAGTCACCATGAATATATCTCCAGACCCATATCAACCATACCACAACTTAGCCAATGGACCTTTCATCGAAGCAAGGTATCCACTACATTGTGATTCATTTACCCCTACTAATATAAAGACTGTGTTGTGTGTGCAAATGGCAATCATACAACAATGGATTGGATCTAGAGGGAACACTTTGAATGGATCGATGCTAAAGCAACTATGCAAGGAACGAGATGGATGGCGTGCTTATGGATGGACAACAAAAGATGCAATCTTGGCATTGGAAGTAGCAAAAATTCTTTCTCTCTCTCTCTCTCTCTCTTTCTCAGCTACCAAATAAGGCTTGATGTCAAATTATAAAGTTTTCACTCTTGTTGTCGTGAACACCAGTTTTGTCATGCTCTGTAATGATGATCCATTCACATGTCATCCCATTCACCATTAGTTCCATTCAAGTATATAATCCCATACCTTCCCAATATTTTGTAAGGAACTCGAGGATGAGTTTTTATTCAGTCATGGGGATATGATGGGATGCGATATCACATGGGCCATGATATCGCGTCCTCACTACGATATCGCGTACGCGATGTATCGTATGCGATATCGCATACGTGATATCGCAGTCCGCCACCATTTCTATAAATAAGAAGCAGCTCTCCCTTGTTTCTCATCTAGATCTAGACCCTTAGCAAAACTCTGGCAGTTTTACCTCTCCAGAGATAGAATAATTTCCATGTGCCCGCAGTAGGAGTTCCAAAGTGAACGGATCTTTATTCAAGCAAATATTGTACCTGAGCACAAGTTTGTGTACGGTAATAAAGACGAACTATTGAATAAACCTTTTAATTATTGTTATTTATTTTTCATCGTTTAAATGCTTTATTAGTTAATTAATCTCTCTCAACCCTCAACACTCCTAAGTGCATTCAGTACGACTGCTTCGAGCACGTGCGTTATGCTTCGTAATCCCAGTAACGAATAGCATTTGGTAATTCCAGAAGGTTGCATCGGCTCAGGGTGTGAACGGCAAGTGGGAACGGATAAAATAGAAAAGATATAAAAATCACATACCTCAGACTTACTTAACCATACACCCGTGACAAATACAAGTAAGTCTAGGAAGACAATGAATGATTAACCTTAAGTGTTCCATAAGGAGTGTAGCCACTTAGTTTGCGAAGTTCAACTGAATCACACCTGTAACGCTCGTATTAGTAAGGTTGAGTGTAGGGGTACCTTGCCACTCATCAATTACTTAAGCATTAATATTTTAATACTTTAATAATTTTAATGCTTTTGTTATCACTTTATAGTTACAATACACTTTCATAGTCCATGAGAACACATAAGCACAACCACCTCAAACATATGTCTGATACTTGATAACCCAGTGATGCTTGACGTCTAGCAACCCAATAGTGATTAGGACATGCTCGAGATGTGCATGGAGGGTGGGATTGACTACTTATGCTAGGGGTAGTCAAGCAATAAAGTAGTGGAATCTTAAATTATCTAGCCTTTCACTCCCTATATTAGAAGAATTAGATATTAAAGATAAAAGAAAACATATAAAAAAATCATATGCCTCAGTCTCAATTAACCATCATTCTAGAATGTCACAAGTGAGGTTGACAAGACAATGATCGCTCTAACTAGGATTTTGATGGCTAGAATTCTATGTGCGTAAGTGCTCGCAGTCTTCGAAATTCAACCGAGTCACACATGAATGCTTGTGATTCATATAGTTGGGCATAGGGGTACCTCGTTGCTCATCATTAGCATCATTATCAGGGACTGTTAGTATTATGTGCGCTATCTAGCCTTAGTAAGATCATCACTCACTTCATTAGAACAGACCCATTACATCAAAATCTACGCACGCTAGGCAACTTAGGTAAGACTAAGGCACAACAAGTTATTTGTTGTTTAACACCATTATGTCTTCTTCTCACAGGAGAGATAGAACCAACCCACAAGTGCCCTAGGAATGTTGGGTGATATATACTCATCCGAATGAGTATATACCCAACTTCACCTTCATCCTACATCAAGATGAGTAGATGTGATGGAAGGACATGGAGGGCAACCTTATACTACCCCCTGATCAATCAATTCCTGGAATGCTACTCCAAACTCTCACTAGATTAGGCATTCAAGACCAAAGTGTGGAGTACATTATGAAGGATCACGATTATCAAGACTATCATCCAAATGAGGCACAGCATAAATGAGACTAGCAATAGGGAAAATTCCATGAACAAGCAAAGGGAAAATAGTTCAGTAACCCTTTTTTCCTATAGGACCAACACGATGATGAGGAACTTGTTTCTTGTGGTTTTTGTTCCTTTGAATCTCCTCCCCCACATCAAAAAATATGATTTTTCATATAGAGTAAAGGATCAAACAACTGGTAGTCCTAGGATGATGAGGGATCTCAGGGAGGAGATCATGGCAAAGGTGAAGATGGATGACAAGATCAAGGCCATCATCATGGAGAGGAGGTGATCGACATCGTGGGGGTGGCAATTCTCCCCCCTCTTCTTCGTCCTCTCATTCCACCTTATCTTCATCAAGTTTTGACTCTAATCATAATCGTCGTAGAAGAGATCGTGATGATGATGATCGTAGAGACTAACATGATCGAGGAGGCCGATGGGGACATCATGACCAAGGGCATGGGCAATCATAGGAGGCTCACCATCACGAAAGGAGAGGTAGCAAAGACCATCATAGACACCATGGTTATCATCAAGACCATGACTTTGATGAACCCTTGCTTGCCACTTGAAACATGCTCAACATAGCAGAGGTAGTTCAAATACCTACCAGGCACTTAAGAGATAGTCGAATCAAGCACCTTAATATGAACAACATCCCTAGATTTGAAGGGGAATATAATTGTGATCCGTAGACTCACTTGTAAGCATTTCATAATGCCTGCACCTTGCAGAATATTGAAAATGAATGGTAGAAACTCAAGTTCTTCCCCTAAACACTCATCAAGGAAGCAGAAAGTTGGTACCAGTCTTTGGAGCTAAAATCAATTAGGTGATGGAGTACGATGTTGGAGCTCTTCAATGACAAATACCAAACTTACTCTAGAGTGTCTAATCTGAGATGAAAAATTCAGGGGTGGAAGCAAGGTAGCCACAAACCCTTGGATGTAGCCATGGGCAATATTACTCGTCATTGCACTGATGCCCTATTCATGGCTACTCTCAATGGGAACAGCTCTGCCATATCATAGATGGGCTCCGTTTTGAAATAAGAAAGACCCTTGGTGTTTATGCTTAAGGACGACCATCTGAGTTAAGGGCTCATCAGCTTTAGCGATTAATTAGGTAGGTGGCCAAGGAAGAGGGAGAACTAAGGAAGTAGAAAAGTGAAAAGGAATATAATTGGGACCCTTCCGACCGAAAGAGGGAAGTCCGATTCTATGAAGATGAGGAGGAATCACCACTGGATTAAGTGGTGAATAGGAAGACCTTGCCCATACAAAAATTCTCTTATGAAATTTCAGCCAAGGTGGATAAGATGTGGGATTCTTTAGATGAAAAACTCCAAAGTGTTCTAAAAATCGTAGAAGAATCCAAAGAATAGAGTAATGATCAGGATCGACAAAGGAGAAAAGAAGCTGAATGTGCCTACCACAAAGGTAAGTGCAAAGTTGCTGCTATAGAACAACTTGTAGACTCTGACATTGAGGAAGAAGATGGATGTCACATATGCTAATATGAACATCCTAAGGGATGTTGCCCCATGGTGTTACATTTGCAAGAGTTTGGGGTGTATGCTCTAAATCCTCACTTAGCAAAAAGGCAAACACCTCGAAGATTACCTTATCCCCAAGGCAATTCCAGGTAGTTCCACCAGCAATAGGAATATTATCCAAGTGGAGCTCTGCCACAACCATATGAGCACTACCAACAATGGTAGCATCCATAATCATGGGGGATGCCACCCCCAAGGTAGCAATACCCTTATCGACAGTCGAATCCTTATGGGTACTATGTTCAACAACAAATCTCCCTGCGAGACTCTTCTAGTCATGCAACCTTCCAAAGTCATTACTATCCTCCAGAATAATTCTGGACCCAATCTCTTTCACCTACGGGAGAAAACCCACATCTGCACTATTCTTTGTCATCTTCTTCTGCCATACCTATTCATCAACCCAGAACTCAACTACCTCCTGCTCCACCCATTTATGGAGAGATACCTCCACAGCCATAACAATGTAATGCCACAAGGGCCATCAATTTACAATCAGCTTCTCAGCTGAGCAGGTCAAAATCAAAACCATGAAAACATCCCTTTTTCTAGCCTAATAACCTAAAAACACCCTCACACTCACCTACGGCCAGTGCCCCTGCATCTTCAATTGTCTTTGACACTCAATCCTTCAAGTGACCTTCAAACCAAGCACCTTCCAAAGTGCAAGTCGTCATGTTAACACATGCTATGATAGACTAGATAAAGGTGGGTCATCTTCCTTAGAAATTATCTAATCCAAAAAGCCCCCTCATATACCTTTAGGTAGCAAGAAACAAGCCATGCAAATCTCTTTTGGATTCAGGGTCAAGTGTTAACCTAATTTCACATGATATGTACAAAACTTAGAACCTACCCCCGTTGAAGAAAAGCAACATTCAGCTCAAGTTGGTAGACTAATCCATTAATATTTCCTTGGGATTGGTAGAATATATTATGACCACCATTTGTGGGTGGTCCTACCCTATTGATTTCTTGGTAATCCGTGTCAATAATTGGAAGGGGGACTTCCTGATTATAATGGGAAGAGCATGGCTCAGCACGATTGATGCACATTTGGGACTTCGAGATCTCTTCCTTGAAATTTCTAAGGAAAATCCTTTCAAGAAGATCTATAAGAAGTGTGTTCCATGCATTGCATACAATGACTCTGGGTGCAACTGTGTGCAACAACTCTAGTCCATTAAGTAGGCATCCATTCAAGCATGCAGTTGGTGTGTCATTGAATCAAAAATTCAATGATGCTTGTACATAGCAACCACTAACCAAGAAGGCACCCAGTGGCTAACCGCTGATTTTGATAGCAACACCCTATGCATGGAATCCTTTAACAGCCTTGTATGTGCCTATATGGGGAGCATGGACAAACTAGAATAGGTCCATCAACAACTTTCCACTACTAATGATGATATTGACTGGGGAAAGCTGTAGATCCCTGAAAGCTTTAAACATGAGCCCCTAGAACTAAAACCCTTATTGGCCAATCTAGAATATGCATTCTTATAGAATGGTAAGCTGGTAATAATCAATGCCACTCTTGCTCTAGAGAAAAAAAGGAAGTTGCTAAGGATGGTGAACAAGTGGTTAACTGCCTTCGCATGGTCATATCTTGAGTTGACAGGGATTGATCCTAGGGTATGTCAACATTGAATCTATATCGACCCTTCCATGAAGCCATGACAACAGCCACAAAGATGATTGAATCCCAAACTTAAACAAATCATCAAGGATGAAATTAAGCAATTGCTGAAGGTGGGATTCATCTACCTCATTGTGGATAACGAGTGGATCAGCCCACTCATTATTGTGCCGAAAAAGGATGGAAAATGGAGAGTTTGTATCGATTTTTCATTACTAAATATGGCAACATTTAAGGATCATTTTCCACTTCCATTTGTGTACTAGGTGTTGGATACCATTTTAGGGCATTGTTACTACAGCTTCCTAGATAGTTATAGTGGCTATAACCAAATCTAGATTGCACCAGAGGACCAGGCCAAGACAATGTTTACAAGTCCTTAAAGGAATTTTGCATACAGGAAGATGCCCTTTGGCCTGTGTAATGTGCCCAAAACCTTCCAATGCCTTTTCCTCAGCATCTTCCAGCAGAAAATCGATAATGGTGTAGAAGTTTTTATGGATGAATTCTCCACCTAGGAGCAACATTCGAGTAAGCCTTGGACTGCCTTGAGCAGGTTTTGAAGCAATGTGTAGAAACTAACTTACAGCTCAACTGGCAAAAGATCCACCTAATGGTCCAAGAAGGCATTATTTTGGGGCATCAGATTTTACAAGCAAGGATTGGAGTGGATCCTAAGAAAATTAGGGTTATTCAAGGAATTACTAGCTAGCTAGGAATTGTAAGGGATGTTTGGTCATTCCTTGGACACACTAGTTACTACTAGCGCTTCATTGAGAATTTCTTGAAGATTGCCAAGCCATTGGTGAAGCTGACAAAGAAAGACGATCCATTTGTCTGGACTAGGGAATGTGAATTTTCATTCCAAATGCTAAAGAAAAAACTCATAGAGACTCTAATTCTATGAGCACTCGATTGGTCAAAACCATTTCACATCATGACAGATACGTCTGAGCCATAATAATGCAATTGGATGACCAAAAACGTCCATATTACATCCACTATGAAGCTAAAGTGTTGTGGGTGCTTAGCTAAATTACACCACCATAAAAAAGGAATTAATGAAAGTGGTATTCACCTTGGAAAAGTTCTGACACTATGTGCTTGGATACAAGGTGTTTGTACAGATGGACCATAGTGCCATCCTGTTCCTTATGAAAAAAATAATGGTGAGCCCCTGTGTCATACGGTGGCTCGTGGTCCTTCAAGAATTTGATCTTACTATGGTAGACAAAAAGGGAACTGAGAATGTGGTTGCTGATCATTTGTCTTAGGTACGATGGGATAGCATAGAGGAGGAGATCTCACTCTCTGACCGATTTTCAGATGAACTCCTCTTTGCTGGAGCAATTGCAAAGGAGGCACCCACAAGATCAAATTGGTTTGGCAACATCCTTACCTATCTTCTTACACAAGAGCTACCAAAGGAGTTGGATCATCGAAAGAAACAATCATTTCTTCACAGAGCCAAGCACTTGATGGAAATCAATGGACACCTTTGCAAGGTGTATGCAAATGGCTTGGTTCGATGGTGCATCCCTGATGTAGATCAACTGCATGTCCTCTAAGATGCTCATGAGGATCCTTGTGGGGGCTATTATGCAAGAAGGCACACAGCCATTAAGATCTTGCTTGCAAGATACTACTGGCCTACACTCTTCCAAGATGCTCAATTGTTAGTCTGCTCTTGTGATTAATGTCCAAGAGATAGTGGGATGATGATAAGAATGGAGGGACCTCAATAGTGAATTCAACCACTAGAGCCCTTTGAAATTTTGGGCATCAACTTCATGGGCCCCATCACACCCATGTCAAATAGGAAGTCATACATTATTGTCACAGTGGACTATTGTACAAAGTGGGCAGAAGCAACAGCTATCACCGACTGTTTCTCAACCACGGTTACACAGTTTGTTCGACAGCAAATCATGAATAGGTTTGGTGTGCTACGTGCACTCATTTTAGATAATGGTGCTCACTTCACGGGTGCTACTTTTCGTAAACTCATGAAACGTTTAGGGGTAGAAAATAAACTAACAACACCCTATCACCCCCAAGCCAATGGACAAGCCGAACTCACAAACTAGGAGATTACAAAGATCCTCACTAGGACAATTAGCAAATATAGGAGGGATTAGAGCACAAAACTTAACGACGCCCTCTGGGCCTACTGCTCAACATGCAAACTTTCTATAAGCTACTCCCCTTACGAGTTGGTGTACAAAAAACTACCAACACTCTTGATTCAGGCATACCTCTAAACACTATCCACTGCAAGTGACTTAAGTCTTGACTTACCCCTAGCACAATGAGAATGGCTCATCAACTTGAATGTGCTAGATGAGAATCGATTAGTAGCCCTATCATTAAATGAGATGCATAAGGCATATAAAAAACAATGTCATAACCTTAGGATTCGAAAGGTAACATTTCAACGTGGAGATAAGGTTCTCTATTGGAACCCCACACATGTGTCACAATGGACTAAGTTTCAAACACTATGGGAGGGACCTTATATTATTTCTGAGACCTTTCCATCTAGGGCCCTACTGATACACAAACCTGAAGATTCAACACGAACGCAGTTGATCAACATACAACAATTGAAACCCTTCCATGAACTACACCAAACCAGTGTTGTTACCACTTCACCAAGTGGTTGGCCACATTTCATCTTTTGAATCTCCTCCTCCAAGCTTAGTCATGGGGGAGATCGCTACCCATGCTAAAACAGTTTACCTGGCTTCTCAGTTCCTTTCTATATTTTTTGTTTTACACATTTTTGTTTTACACCATCATTCGTACGTTTAACAATTCTTACTTACTTTTTCTTTTATATATATATATTTATCTTTATTCTATTTTTAGTTGTTTTGTTCTATTTTATTATATTTTATTTTATTTTCCTTTATTTATTTTTGCTAATAAGTTGTCTTATTGCCACAGGATGCAATGGTGTGATAGTTGCTCCTAACAGTGGTTTGCATATTATGGTTTGCCTATGATATCTAGTTCTTACCTTAGCATTTTGGTTTTAGAAAACTAAGTTATACTTTCTTTCATGCAACAGGTAGTCAATCCATGACATCTGACCACTCACACTTTTCTATGATGCCCCAGGATCAAGAGAAATATAGTCCCTTTTCTGTTAATCAACTCTAATAAATCTTTGACCTTGGTGGATTCTGGACTTGGGAAATATCCAAGTCATAAGGAATAGGGTGTGACTTCAAGGGGATGTGGTGGACTACGTATGCTCCTATGATCTCTTGTGCATTTTTTATCTCAAGGATTCCTTCTCGTTCCATGTCGATAAATAACAAGAAGCTAAGATGTCCTTGCATGGTGTGGTTCCCATTTGAAGAAAAAATAAACAATAATGGAAATTCAAAGCACACCCTTGGGCCAACCAATATATCCTTACATGGTGTGGTTCCCATTCAAAAAAAAAACAAAAAAACAATAATGGGAATTCAAAGCACACCTCTTGGATAATGGGTTGGTATTAGTCCATCATTGCGATGTTACTAGAAATGGTCGGGCTTGATCCAAACCTGGAACGGATTCTTATTAGGTCACTTAACCACATGCTTCACAAAGGGACTTTATCAATCTTAACCTTGGAACTCCATTCCACACACTCTCCCCCTCATCAATTGCTCTTTGTTACTTACCTCATTACTGGTTTCATGTTTTGATCATGTATCTTAGTTTGCTAGTACTTGTAAATCCTTTGGTTGGTTCTCGGGGATATGAGTATTAACTCTTAGTGGCCATTAATTAACTATGGGGTTCACAGACTCCTAAGTTGAAGATGTACAAGGGCAAACAAGGCCAAATCTTGCTATGGGGAGGACCCACTTGCATATCCTTTGGTTCTGCTTGTTAATCTCCTATTCCTTTTATATAATTCGTCGATCGTATCTATGTTTTCCATCATGAGGCTCTCCATCACCTAAGCTCCATATTATGATGTTCTCCCAAATTTGACTCTTCTTTTGCAACCAACATCCCTTCCTCTTTGTTTCATGCTGTTCTCGGGTCTCTAAGCTCTTGAATGACTTCAATTTTGCACTCACATTCGTAGATTTGGGCCTTTCATTCATCGGTCATTAGTGGTCAACATAGCTAGATAGTTGCATCAACTAGGCCTTGTATACGCATCCCCATGCATTTACACAGCCTTGTTTACGCAACCCCATCAATGCAGCTCACAATCCTATATATATGTGCATCATGCCTTTGAATTTTGTCCATTTGTTCATTACGCTAGGGTAGTTTTTCACTTTTTCTGCATCCAATCTCCTTCTTGGGCACATAACCTTCCTACCATTTGTCCAAATCCAATCATTCTTTCGCCCTTTTACTATCGGAGGTATGCTCTACATCATGGGGGCCCATGATTCCGTATATTGTGATTGTATGGATAATTAAAGACTTAACACCTCTTAGGGTTAATCAAAGAATTAGTTTTAATTCATCATATTTCATTGTTTTTAATCCTTCAACTACACTTTGGGAAGCCATGTGTAATAGTTTATACCACCTTAGATTAAACAGGATGCACATGTCACTATCATAGCCTAGCCATAATGGGAAGGTATATTATAGCCATTTTGAGCAACACGCACACATTTTAATTCATGGGTATGATGTTACTATAGATGGCACTTAAACTGAGGCATCCAAGGGCAAAAGGACTATCACAACCTCAAGACAAGCGACTTAGAATTGGAAGGGAATCGGACACACGACCTCAGGAGCATGCAGAGGGCTCACATGCAACTGGCCCTCTCCGCAAAGAACTCAATGTGCAATCTATGCGTCAAATTCCTAAAGAAGAAGTCCCTACAAAACAATCACACAGGGATGAGACTCCAGCAATAGCACCACGGCTTGAAGTCACTTTGACCAAGTCCTGCCTTGACACTATCAAGCTGAAAGAGCTACAACAAAAGGTCCATCAAAAATTAAACTTCAAACCATTTTTAGAAAATGCACCAGAAGAGGTTACAACTTAGCTACAAAATTCTCCTATGTGGCCAATCATCATGTCCAGTGGTGAATGGTATCTAGGGGAAACCTATCTCTTCTAGATGAATTAGCAGTCAGGGACATGAGTAAGAATCAAGGATATCCATGTGTCTTACTCTATAGAGGCAATTGTGCAAGCTCTTGGGTTGCTTGAGACTGGGGTTGATGTGGCAGAAATTCCAAAACAAGAAAACACCAAGGTGAAAGGGGAGTGGAACAAGTGATGCTATGGGGTAGACCATAAGGATTTTGGCACATTAACCACTGTAGAGAGAGTTTACTCCAAAATTACATCTTACTGCTTAAATCCAATGGTAAGACCTAGTAAGATCACCACCTTCTCTACTCGTGCATGTGCCACTCTAAGTGGAAAATTTCCTATCAAAGTTCCATAGTTACTTTTTTTGGAAATTAAGAAACGATTCACAGAAAATGAACATGCAAGGCAAGCTTTTCCCTTTTCTTGCTTGATCAGAAAATTGTGCAAATGGGCAAGGATAGCATGCTATGCCAATGACATACTCCATCATGCCCCAGTTGCCTCGTGGTGTGAAATGATGAAAGATAAAACACTTGCCACAACACGAATGGAGGAAGAGCAACAACCACCTCCACCGCCTACACAAGCAACAAGATCAGACTCGGACACAGTTGTAGAGTGCATACGTGAGATCCAACAATTGTTCCTACAACAACAAGGGCAATAAGCGGGAACCAATGGTGGTGGAGACCCTTCTATGTATTTCCCTGCCTTGAGCCATCTAGAACAAGTATCTTGATCTATAAGCTTGTTAGAGAGGGAAAAGTCAATGCTTTCCGCTGCGCTCTCTAACAATCCAACCATTATTTCTAGAAATTTTAGAAAATGCTACTACTTTCTTGGTGTGCTTAGAGGATGGTGAGGGGGCAACTATCCTGGTAATGTAGCACCAAGGATAGGAAGTCACAGCAAAAATGGTTGCTGATATGATCACCACGGCTTTCAATGCACCTGTAGCGCCTATACCTAATGTACATGGACTTAGAAATATACAAACATCTATAGGGACTCAACGTAGTAGATTCAATGCAGCACAACATGAAGAATTCTTGAACAGATTGGTGGGAACCAGGTAATCGCTTCCGGATGCCTTTGACCTTCCAAACAACATCACTGTAACCTAGTCGGAGCTGCTCTCGACAAAGGGCAAGTGCCTCATCCTAGAGGGGCAACTTGAAGCAGATCAAGTAGACAATCAACACTTAGCTATGGAAGTTGCCCAACTGAGGGCCCAACTTGCTGATCTGGCTATACTCAACCATGAACTCACCAAAGATGAAGCTTTTCAATAGCTTCAAACCAAGCTTCAAAAGGTTGAGTACGAGTGAGAGTCGGTGATCTTTGAAAAGTCCTTAATGGAAGCTCATTCTTATCATCTAAATAAGGACTTGGCAGAGGTTCACCAGGAGAATGTTCGGTTGACTGTAGAAGTTCATCGCCTGTGCAATATTAGTATCGAAAATCAACAAATAAAAGATTTTATCCACCAACAGTAGAAGAAGCTAACTAGGGTAAACACCAATGTGAGAAGATTGAAATTGCCGCTTGGAAAAATGAGGCCCTCAAGTTTAAACAAGTAAAAAGTCACTACATGGACCAAGTGGGATTGCAAAAAGAAATTAACGAGAAAGAAATCCAAGTCATAAAGGCTAAGATGAATCAAGCCCTCCAACAGCTCAGGAAAGGAGGTGAGGTACGGCAAACCATCTTTGATGGATTAAACGCCTATAACCAAGCTGAGATTTATCTCAAGGAGCTGCAAATTGAAGAAATCATGAAATATATGAAACTAGCCAATCTTCATTATGTAAACCTGGCCATGCTTACACATCTTTTCAGGCATTGATGTGGCCTTGTCAATGCAGAGTTCATTTTCTACTATAAATATGCATGCACCCGTCGCATTTATGGCACCTTTTGTTAAAGTTGTAGTGAAGATCTTGCAGTTTATTTCCACATGAGTTAGATTATTTTCCAAGTACTCGCAGAAGGAGTTCGAACAGTGTACAACTCTTTATTCGAGCGCTAATGTACCTAAGCCCATTGGCATGAACGACAATAAAGATGAGCTTTTTGGACATTCCTTGCAGCATTCGAACTAGATTACTTAAGCATTAATATTTTACTACTGTAATAATTTTAATGCTTTTGTTACCACTTTATAGTTACAGTACACTTTCATAGTCCACGAGAATACATAAGCATGACCACCTTAAACATATGTCTGACACTTGACAACCTAGTGACGCTTAACGTCTGGCAACCTAGTAGTGATTAGGACACACTCAAGATGTGCACGGAGGGTGGGACTAGCTGGTTATGCTAGGGGTAGTTGAGCGATAGAGTAGTGGTATAGTAAATTATCTAGCCTTTCACTCCCTATATTAGAAGAATTAGATATTGAAGATTAAATAAAACATATAAAAAAAATCATATGCCTAGTCTCACTTAACCATCGTTCTAGAATGTCACAAGTGAGGTTGAGAGGACATTGATCACTCTAACAACAATTTTGATGGCTAGAATTCTGTGTGCATAAGTGCTCGAAATCTTCAGAATTTGATTGAGTTGCACGTGAATGCTTGTGATTTGTATGGTTGGGCATACGGGTAGCTTGCCGCTCATCAACAGGGATATGTCGATGGGGCTACATCAACGCATGTCAATCAACGTAGCCAATCAATACACTTCATCATAAATATATAAAGACTAAATTTCTTAGATATGAAAGTATCTTATTGATGAGTCATGAATTGTTAGCTGCAATATTACACCCATGATATCACATATGTGATATCACAACCTACACGTGATACCGCATACGCGATATCACATACATGATATTGCAGCCTGTCTCCTCATCTATAAATAAGAGGTAGGAAAATTTGGTAGGGGAAGTTTTAGTTTTTAGTATTAAGGTAGGGACTTTTTGTCAATTTTTCCTCTCAACCCTTTCTCCCAGTGCATGCTCGCAGTGTGGTGATTGTAATTGTATGGCATCCTTATTCGAGTGTGACGTACTTGGACACGCACATAATCGGCAATAAAGATCGAGATTACCTCATCATTGCAGCATCCACTTAGCTTAATCATTTAATTGCTATTTTTATTTATTACTTTCTAAATTAATATCTCTCTACCCTTATCTCCTAGTAACATGGAATGAGTACGACTTAATCACGAGCATTCAAGTGTGACTACTTGGGAACCTAGTAGTGTACCTAGGCCATGCGTTTGGTAATCCCAATGGTAGTCGTGCACAAGGTTCAAGATGTGTATGGATGATTAAGGAATGGATGCTCATTGCACTTAGGCTAGTTTAGATTCTCTCTCATCCTCTATCTTTCCTAGTTTAGTTGATATTATTTACCATCATACCCAGGAGTAGCATTAGTGTAGGAACACATCATACACCTCACTCTCAACTAAACCATACGTGACAAAGCTAATACTAGTCCAGGTGGGAAGATAGTGAACTGCGATCTACGAGTAACCATCTAGATACCACAACTAGTCCATCTACGGAGTTCAACTGGATTGTGCGTGAAATGCTTGTATTCGTATGGTTGAGTGTAGGGGTACCTTGTCACTCATCGTTAGCACCGTTGCCAAGGACGGTGCTAGTTATCTAGATTAGTTATATCATACAAGGTCGTTGTATAGGAATTAACGATATATCTCTTAGGAACAAGAAATAATTACAAAAAGTCACATACAAATTCACACACAATTGCACAACCATGGCTCTCCTACAAGACTACGATAATGCCACATCTAGTAAGGCAATTCATTGGAGAAGCAACGAATTATATGACAATGAATATTTGAGTATGCAATCCGAGGTGGGGTTTCTTATAAACATAAATGAAGGCAGCATTGTTCCAACGCACGAAAGCATAACTTACTCAATGAAAATGAACCCCTACTGGCCACTACAAGCCTAACACAAATACAAGAGGCTATTCGAATCTCCCGTAAGCATTGTAAAGAGAGCCGCCTACCCAAGCTCGATTGAAACAACTTTCCCAATTTCTTAGGAGGCTATGACTTAGATTCGCAACAACATTTACAAGCCTTCTATGATGCCTGTGCATGGAACAACATTGATAACGGTTGGCAAAAACTCAAGCTCTTTCCTATGACACTCGTTAGCCAAGCAAAAGTATGGTATAGATCATTAAAACCAAATTCAATTTCAACATTGGCTAACAATGGTAAAACTCTTTAATGAAAGATATCAAACCTACGCAAAAGTGTCAGCCTTGAGGAAACAAATCCAAGAGTGGAAACAAGCACAACATGAACCCTTGGACATGGCCTTAGAAAGATATTATGCACTATTAAACAACTGTCCAGGCCATGAGTTCTCCGAGGAAAGGCTAATATTCCATATCATTGATGGGCTTCGTGATGAAACAAGAGAGACCCTAGGGATGTATGTCCAAGGTCAACTATACGAACTATGAACCCATCAATTCCAAGAGCTTATTAAATAGGTAGCAAAAGAAGAAGGAGAAATAGCTAGATGGGAGAGTGTTGAAAAACATCAAAGGGACCAAAATCTCAACTTAACAGAGGTCCATAATCACAAAAAGGAGAAATCAACCTATCTCAAGGAGGAAGAACCATCTTTTCTAGTACAACAATCATTACATGAAATCAAGGCAAATATCAATAAGATGCTAGAATGGATGCACAAAAAGTGTGGAGAATATATCAATATTATTGGAGATAAAGTTTTGACAACCTGACAAGCAGGAAAAAATAGCATTAGACAATCAGAAAGAAGGGATGAGGAAAATAAGAGCTCAACTACCGATCATACGTATGAATGCAACATTTTCCTGTACGATCACCCCAAGGGCCAATGTCCAATATTGTTACATTTATGTGAGCATTTGGGAAGCACGTTACACCCAGAGTTCATACAGAGATATTGTGTTCAATCACAGTGGCAACAATCCCAGTCATGGGAGAAGCCACCCCTAAACTAGAGACACCTTTCGTATCATCCGAATCTAAATTCTTATCTAGTTCAACATCTTGTTTCCCCAATTGGGTCAACATACTCTCTCTTTTCGCATTATTATTCCCCTCAGTACTATCTGCCCATGTCCTCAACACAACCATCGCCTTGTGTACCTTACACTTCTCCTAAATTTCAACATTCTCATCCTTTCCCTCCTTCTACATCGGCACCAACTATTCCAGAAGTGTCTGCACCATAGCAACAACCCACGAACGTTACTTGTGCTACTATTACTAACAGCAATGAGAGAGCTCCTCAACATCAAAGGCGTCCCTTCTTTAGACATGACCATAGAAAGGGACAACACAGTTTCGAGGCCACTGCGTTCTCCAACTTAGCACAAGTCCAACACTGTGGTGCATCCTTCTCTTTGAACCCAACACCTTGTGTCACTTTATCAAGGCCACCAATTAACACTCCGACAACCACATGGCTTAATGAATACAGCCATGGAGGGTGACATCCCGATCCTTGCATACCATCTTATAGTCTCAAGTATCATAGTGGGTCAACTCTTCATCTGGGAACCACATCTTATAAATTTCCCCACTATGCTTACTATAATTGGGTGTGTGAACCCCAATGGGGTAAGTATGACCAAGTTTCCATATTTCCAACATGCAAGGATCCTCATCTTTCATTTGTTAATCCTCACCATGCTCAACCATTTAGTTATGGGGGATATCCCCCATTCTAATAACAAGTAGGATTAATAAATATTTTTTATTTTCTTTAATTTTACAATTTTTTGTTTTCCAGTTTTTCAGTTTCTTTTTTGTTACCTTTTTGTCTTTTTATCTTTTTATAAGTAATCTTATCTATGAACAAAACACTCATGTGGCTTGTTGGTTGAGGTGTATTCTATGTTATTGAGTCTCAAACAATCAATTATTTGGACAGTAAGCCCATTACACCCACTCATCCATTCTACAAATAAGAGGTTTTGTTCGAGGGTACAATGATATTCTTGACATTCTTAAAACTTAAAATTAATTTTTTGTTCATTGTACCCAGAATGAAGAAGGATGGATCAAGAGGGAATGATTAGGATGTGACATCAAGGGGACTTGTGGATTCCCTTTGGTGACGTCTGTGAGAGTTATCACACAACGTGGTTGTACTAAGTTCCTTGTAGATCTAACGTAAAATGGGAGTAAGAGTAATCAAAAAGCATTCAAAAACCCAATGCTATTCTAGAGGGTTCCATTGGAAAGACATGCATCCATGCTTGAAGGTTGGCGGCTTCTTTGGATTCAGCAATAAAAAAACAAAAAAAAAACAAAACAAAGAAAGTACCACAAAGCAAAAATCACTCCTCCCTTAAAAAAAATGTCAAGTGATCGTACACCTTGTTGTTATGGTACTCTCATAGTCACCCATCATGGGATGAAATAATGCGGTGTCACTGATTAGAGGAATGGACTTAGTCCTGATCTTGGAACGACGGGTTAATGACACGTTAATCATGCTTTACACACAGGATTCATTATGCCCTAGGTCAATTACCTCATGTCTCAATCTCCACAATCCCTTCTATAGTCTGTTTCATCTTGTTGTTCATGTAATTACAGCTCGTGTCTCGTATAGCATAGAATTCTTACCTCATTCTGGTGATACTTACATCTGTGTATTTTTTGGAACCAATGTGGACTACATTTAACCCTTCTAGTGCCTACGGACATTTTAAGGTGTGGTTACGCAAGGGCATTATAGGTTGGAACCTACTTTGGGGAGGACCCACTTGCATAATTTTTTGTAATTTGCACTCATAACACATCTTCCACATAGCATCTATTACCCTCAATGTATTTTCAATGATATTCTTTCCCTTATTACTATCCCTCCGATTCAAACGTTCCTATGAACCATCACATAGCCTTTTTCTCTCCCTTACCATCCAAGGTCCTTATTGATAAATTTCATACCATCATAATTTTCGTGCCTTCAAAACTAGTTGCATTACCCTAGAACCCTTTAACACTCATCTAGATGTCCTTAGTTACATCGTTTAATTTTAGAAAAATATTAAAAATTTGGTATATTCCATAAGTGCCCTAACATCGATATTGTGTCCCAAAAATATATATATACACAACCCCCTTGCACTACTTAACATCATTTGCAACTGTTCACGTAGGGGAAGTTTTTCAAATTTCTCTTTATGACTTGTGATTATGCGTCCCTTTCTTTCATATCCATAACTCGCTCACTGGTCCTCCAATTTTCATTCCGTTTGAACCTACTTGAACCTAGAGTGTTCAGCTTAGTAGTGGGGGAGGGGCACATGCTGAATAGCACATAATTTTTTTCAAATTTGGCATCACCCGAAGGACATTATCAAGGGTAATTAGTTATAAAATTAAGGATAAATGTGACAAAAAAATTTCATCTCCTTAGTTATACTGGGAAACTAGATTTGGAAACCACCTAAGCAAAGAGGATTCAATATTATAATCTTTCAAGGACATTTTAATTCACGTCACATGGAGATAAAGCAAATTCATTAAGGAAAGCAGTAAGGTATAACCTAACTTCGGTAATAACCTTACTAATGATTGTCCCTGTGTGATTGTAGCTGGCCTCGAAATGCGGACAACAAGAAAGTCCTGCTCAAGGTGGGATCAAACAACCTAGGAGAGGTGAAGGATGAGTTCCTACCGAACAACATGTAGAGCAGGAGTAATAATCATTTAGTATCCACCAAGAAGACCCTACTACTGTACAATCAAGGTAGGCGGAAGGAGGAGCTGCAGCAGCATCTGAACAGGGATGACATCTCACGTTGCACCAGGATTGTGTTCAGGCCATCCATGAAAGGTCCATATTTACTACAGTGATCATGGAATTAAACTTTGGAGCTTTCACAAAATTTGCTTTGAAGGCCGTTAGGGATCACCTCAAAGGGTCCCCATTGTGGCCTACCCTCTCTAAAAGCAATGCCTGGTACTTAGGGGAAACGTACCAATTTTGGCACAACAAAGAAGAAGGTACCATGGTTAACATTTGTGGTGTGACTATTGATTTCTCTATTCAAGCCATTTCATAAGTATTAAACCTTCCGAATACAGGGCGAAAGGTTGCTCAGAACCAGCTAGACACTTTTAGAATCAAGCAACTTAATAAACTGTTGATAGAGAATAAAAGGGTGGTGGAAGAAAAAGAGAAGGTTAACTGGGATGCCTCTATGGCATAAGCACAAACTTACGTGCATGCCAAGGCATTCAAGGCCTTACAAGAAAAGAAACTCCAAGCCATACTTCAACATCATCAAATCCCAAGACTTGGAGCACAAGATAAGGGAAAGGCATCCACGGAGGAGCCATTGCCACCAAGAACTACATGAGTTCCACCCAATTTTGTAGCTATAGGATTTTCTTTTGGGTTCTTCATGTTGTGTCTCAATTTTGTTCCGATTCAACATTGTGACATGAATCCATTCTCATTAGTTAATAGTCCCATACCTATCCACTATGTAATCAATGGATCTTATTCTCACTTTAACTCAAGGACGAGTTTCCATTCAGTCGTGGGGGTATGATAAGTCATGAATTGTTAGCTGTGATATCGCACCCATGATATCGTGTACGCAATATCACAGCCTAGAGGTGATATCGCGTACGTGATATCGCAGCTTGTCTCCTCATCTATAAATAAGAGGTAGGAAAATTTGGTAGGGGAAGTTTTAGGTTTTAGTATTAAGGTAGGGACTTTTTGTCAATTTTTCCTCTCAACCCTTTCTCCCAGTGCATGCCCGCAGTGTGGTTATTGTAATTGTATGGCATCCTTATTCGAGTGTGATGTACTTGAACATGCATATGACTGGCAATAAAGATCGAGATTACTTCATCATTGCAGCATCCACTTAGCTTAATTATTTAATTGTTGTTATTTATTGCTTTCTTAATTAATATCTCTCTACCCTTATCTCCTAGTAACGTGGAATGAGTACAACTTAATCATGAGCATTCAAGTGTGACTACTTGGTAACCCAGTAGCATACCTAGGCCATGCGTTTGGTAATCCCAGTGGTAGTCATGCACGAGGTCCAAGATGTGTACGGATGATTGAGGAATGGATGCTTATCGCACTTAGGCTAGTTTAGATTCTCTCTCACCCTCTCTCTTTCCTAGTTTAGTTGATATTATTTACCATCATACCCAGGAGTAGCATTAGTGTAGGAACACATCATACACCTCACTCTGGACTAAAACATGCGTGACTGATGAGTGGCGAGGTACTCCTACACTCAACCATATGAATATGAGCATAGCACACATGATCTGATTGAAATCCGCAGACTAAGTGCCTATACATCTTATGGAACACTTAAGGTTAATCATTCATTGTCTTCCCAGACTTACTTGTATTTTTCATGGTTGTATGGTTAAGTAAGTATGAGGTATATGATTTTTATGTCTTTTCTTTTTTATCTCCTATGCTGACGAGGTGAAGAGTGAAGAGACTAATTAACTAACTTTAACTAACTAACTAAGCCTTAATTTACCTGGCATCAGTATCCATTCCCACTTACCATTCACACCCTAAACCAATGCAACCTTGGTTACCAAACGCTAGTCGTTGCTGGGATCACCAAGTGTAATGCACATGCTCGAAGCGGTCGTACTAAATGCACTTAACTAGGAGAGAAGGGTTGAGAGAGAATTAATGACTAATAAAGACTTTAAATGATAAACAATAAATAATAGTAAATAAAGTCCTATTTAGCCTATTCCATGCACTGTAAGGTTTATCAAAGAAGTTCATCTTTATTGCCACACACAAACTTATGTTCAGGTACAATATTTGCTCGAATAAAGATCCGTTCACTTTGGAGCTCCTACTGCAGGCACATGGAAATTATTCTATCTCTGGAGAGGTAAAACTGCCAGAGTTTCACTATGGTCTAGTTCTAAACTGAGAAATAAGGGAGAGCCGCCTCTTATTTATAGACTTGGAGACACCCCGCGATATCGTATATGCTATATCATAGCCCATGCGATATCGTGTCCCATCATACCCCCATGATTGAATAAAAACTCATCCTCAAGTTTCTTACAAAATATTGGGACGGTATGGGATTATTGACTCAAAATGGAACTAATGGAATGACATGTGAATGGATCATCATTACAAGACAAGACAAAACTGGTGTTCACGACAACAAGAGTGAACACTTTATACATTGACATCAGGCCTTATTTGGCAGCTGAGAAAGAGAGAGAGAGAAAGAAGTTTTGTTGCTGCCAACGCCAAGATTGCGTCTTTTGTTGTCCATCCATAAGTACGCCATCGATCTTGCTCCTTGCATAGTTACTTCAGCACTGCTACATTTGAAGTCTTCTCTCCAGATCTAATCCATTGTTGCATGATTGCCATCTGCACACACAACACAGTCTTTATATTAGCAAGGGTAAATGAATTTCAATGCAGTTAATACCTTACTTCGGTGAAAGGTCCATTGGCTGAGTTGTGGTATGGCTGATATGGATCTGGAGATATCATAGTGGTTACCGAAGGTGTAGGGGTTAGGAGAAAATCAAAAAAATTTGGGTCTAGACCCCCATGACTAAGAGCGAACCTCAAGTAGTGATAGAATGGATAAAGAAAAAGAACAAGAAAGAAGAAGAAAAAGAGACAACTATAACGTCGATGAAATGGATGTCAAGATGGAAATGAACAAAATAGAAATGATTGCAAAAAATGTTAAGGGAAAGAATTTAACTAATGCACCAAATAGGAGTGTCAGTGGGTCCTCCCCAAAGTAGGCTCATGCCCTTAATGCCCTGACAAACCCACATTCAAAGAGTCCGTAGGCTCTGGGAATGTCATTTGGAACAAGAGTTAAAGTCTTAACCACAAGAATTTACCAAAAAGAAAACAATGCATCAACCAAAATATACACTAATGATACAACCGGCAATGAGGTAAACAATGGAGAGAAGGATGGAGAGAGGAGAATGGAATGGAATCCCAAAAACAAAATGGTGTACAACCCCTTGTGGATTTCATGATTAATGTGACTTAGTAGATCCCATTCCATGTCCGGCCTCAAACAAACCACATCTAGTGACTTCGCATTAATTCATTTGACCAATCCATCCCCTTAGAGTAATAAGAATGCCTTCACCCAAGAGCCACCACAATTCTGACGAAACAAGGAGGAGAGAATGGGAAGCAAGAAGGGCCTTAGTTAGAGGAAACATTTTTATTTTAGTTCCATAACCAGTGCTTGTAGCTCAAATGATTATTTCGTCTAAGGGGTGTGCTTTGAATTCTCACTGTTTTATATATATATATATATGTTTATGCGTGAGAACCACACCATGCAAAGACTTTGTTATTTTTATTTGCTCAACTTCCCGATGATTGGATAACGTCGAAACGGTAAGAACACTCAAGAAGAAAACATCCAAGCACCCAAGAGAATGGCCAACACAAATGCATCAAGTTCCCTTGAAGTCACACCCTTTTCAATCTTTGAGTCCTTCCTTAGTTTGAGAAATGCCCAGTCACCGATTTGTTAATAGTTCTTATTTAAAAAGGGACGGTACATTTCCAAGCCAAGAGAGACCATAGAAATTTGTGGATGTATGGATGAAGTGGACTCATTGCCTGCTATATCAAAAGAAACATACCTTAGTATCAACCTCGTAACTTAAAGGTAGAAACCAAACATTAGCAATCAATATAAAAATAGTTCATACCATCATTAAGAACACTTATTGGGTGACAAACTTACAAGATGGATAACACACACAAGAAATGGAAAAGGTATAAATGATGTTGTAAAACAAAAAATAAGAAAAGTTAGAGAAATTTGTAAAATAAAAATGTGTAAAACAAAAACCTAAAAAGGACTGAGGGCCTCGAATGATTAGCATAAGTGGCCATCTCCCCCATGACTAAATGGAAAGGGAGAGATCCGAAATAATGAGCACCTATTTGAATTTCTTAAAAGTGTCCAAATTCTCCCGATTGATGTTTTCAAGTTAAGGGGTGGAAGTTGGCGACACTCATATTCCAATGTATCTATGCTTTCGTTATGGGCATGAGTTGTTTCCCTAGTTTGTTCCATGCATGTTGGTCGGTTGCTCTTCTGATTAGCTGTCAACCACGGGGTGTCCACTTGTTGTGTGGTTGCTACATACAGGCACCTTTGTATCAGATTTTTTAGGGCACACCAGTTGCATGTAGGAGATGCTGAGCATTCCTCCATGTCATCATCCTCTAAGTCACTATATGTGATGCATGGAACTTTCTTCTTCTCGATCTTTCCATAAAGGTTTACCTTAGATATTTCCAAGGAAAGATTGCGGATTCCTAGGCATGCGTCTATTGTACTTAGCCATGCCTTTCCCATTATAATTAGAAAGTCCCCTTCGTTGCTATTGACTTCTATCACTAGGAAATCAACTAGGTATGACCAACCACACACAGTGGTAACGATGTCCTCCACAAATCCCAAGGGAATGGTGATGGACTGGTCAGCCAACTCTAGTTGAATATTGCTCTTCTTGAGTTGGGGCAAGTTCCAGGCTTGATACATTTCTCATGAGATTAACTTGACTCTGGAACCTGAGTCTAGAAGAGCCTTATGAGGTTCATTCCCAGTGACTTGGAGGTAGATTCAGGGACTTCCAGGGTCAGAGAGTTTCCTGGGAAGGTGGCCCACCTTGATCCAGTCAGTTACGATATATGTTAACATAACCATATGCGTTGAGCTCTGTTGTTGGTTTGAACGGAGCTCCGAAGACTGATGTGTTGGAGGAGTATACACAGACTCAACCGCTTGTGGTTGTGAGAGCTTGTTTGGGCTTTTGGTTTTGAAGAAAGGTCTTCTCTTCTTGCGGTTGTCAGAACCAGCAACGGGTTGAAGGTTCACAGCTTCCGTAGCATTACGTTGTTGCAGTTGAGTGGGGAGTTCCCCTTATACTATTGGAGTGGGTGGTATGGGAACTACCGGCGTAAGAGTGGTGGCTGGATTTAGAGGATGGCATGGATGTGGAGCGTCTCTATGAGGAGAAGGAGTCCTTCTAAAGTACTCCCAAACTTGGTAGTGACGTTGTGGGGTTGTGTGATCCATAGAGTCACTTGGAGACACTGACTACTACACGTAGTAGCCATATGGGTCTAGTTGCCAATAAGGGTATTGTTGTCTAGGTGGTGGCATCCCCCATCACTATGGGTATTTCCACTGCTGATGTTGCCCAATAGGTTGTGGTGGAGTTCCACTTGGATAGTACGTTAATGGTTGGTGGAATTGCCTTGGGTTACCTTGGGGATAAGGTAACCTTCAGGGTGTCTACCATCTATTAAGTCTCAGGTTGAGTGCATACACCCCAAACTCTTGTAGATGTGAGATGATTGGGCAACATCCCTTAGGATGGTCATATTAGTAGATCTCACATCCACCGTCATTATCTGTGTCCGAATCCGCAACCTCATTGGCAATATTCATTTTTCCCTTACCCTTGTCATGTGCATTGCCTAAATCTCTTCGCTTTTTCTTATCCTTGTTACTACCTCGTTCCTCCTTAGATTCCTCTATGATTTTCAAGACAAGTTCAAGTCTACTATTTAAGGAGTCTTGTATCTGATCTACCTTAGTCGCCACTTCTATTATTAGTTTTTCAGGTGGTAAGGTTTTTCTATTCACCAACTCTTTGAGTGGTGACTCATCCTCTTCATCGTAAAATCTCACTCCCCTCTTCCAGAGGGAAGGATCACAGTTATATTCTTCCGCGCTTTCTCTTTTCTATAGCTCTCCTTCTTCTTTAGCTACTTGCTCCAAAAATCTATGAATTTCATGGGATCTAAGTTCTAATAATCTTCCTTGGGCATATGTCCCAAGGGTTCTCCTGGTTTCATGTCTTAGCCCATCTACAAGGTGGCGTAGTTGTTCCTGTTGTGCGTAACCATGGCCTGGGCAATGATGTAATAATGCGTAGTAGTGGCCCATGGCAGCATCCAAGGGTTCATGATTACTCTATTTCCATCCTTGGATCTTCTTACGCAAGTTAGACACTCTAGAGTATGTTTTGTATTTATCGTTGAAGAGTTCTAAAATCATACTCCATCTCCTAATGGTTTCTGGCTCTAAGGACCAGTACCAACTCTCTGCTTCCTTTATGAGTGTCCTAGGAAACAACTTTAATTTTTTCTACTCATTTTCTATGTTTTTCGAGGTGCAGGCATCGTGGAATGCCTGTAAATGATTTTGCGGATCAGCGTTATATCCCCCTTCGAAGCGTGGGATGTTGTTCATATCTAGTCTCTTGATCTGACTATCTTTTTGATGCCTTATTGGTATTCTCACAACCTCTGTTATATCTAGCATACTCCGAGTTGCAAGTAGGGGTTTGTCATGATCATCTCTTTCATGATGTCTATGATTCCTACGTTGTTCCGTACTTTCCCTTCTTTCATGCCCTTGTCCTCACTCTCGACTCTCTTGTCGAGGTCTCTCATTTTTCCTACCTTTATCATCACCGTTATGCTCTTTATGACTACGCCCTGATGTGGAAGGAGAGGGTGAATGATGTAATGAAGGGGAAGAAGAAGGAGAACCATCGCCATGATGATGTTTCTCACCTTCTCTTCTGTGGCTACAGCCCCGATCGTGATGACAATGTGAGTGCCCGTCCTTGTCATGTGTTTTCATTCCCTCAGTGAACAATTGGCATTCACGAGGATCAGAACTAGGGTTGGGTGTCATGGAGCGTAGGTTCTGATACCCTACCTCCTCACTATTTTTAGGAGGGGGAACATCATTTGATGGAGAACCCATTATAAGTGGTTCACCATCTCCAATTTCACTTAGGATGTGCGGGACCCCTTTGCCCTTCAACAATGTATGGTGGCTCTCCTTCCTTGAGTCTCTTAGACATTGTGCTTTTGTGGGATGATAATCCCTTATGTCAAAATCGCCTATAACGTATTCAGCATATAGCCATGTCATGCCTATCAGTGCAAGAGAACAAAGGAGCATGTTAGGGAGACGTTGTGCTTTTGTGGGATGAGTCCCTTAGACTGCCCGATCTCGAGGTAACACTATGTTACCTTGCAAGTCTCTCCAGCGCGGTTGTTCATCCTGATGGAGGATAAAAGTAAAATCAGGTATATACTCATCGAGATGAGTATATACCACCCGGTACTGTTGAGGAACTGGCAGATTTTGATTATGTGGTTTAGACTACCGTCTATTTCTTGTATGATCCCTAGGTGGTGAAGTGCTCTTATGAGAAGAAGAAGAAGACATTGTGTCTTATTCGGTGTGCTGATTAACCATTATATAATTTTTCATTTAATTAACCCTAAGGGTTCGTTTAAGCTCCCAAAAATGTGGATAATTTCCTATGTTCTACTTAGCGCACAAACACTTAGTCCCTGGAAACGGTGCCAATGATGAATGGCGAGGTACCACTACACTCAACCATATGAATATGAGCGTAGCACGCGTGATCCGATCGAACTCCGCAGACTAAGTGCCTACATGCCTTATGGAACACCTAAGGTTAATCATTCATTGTCTTCCCAGACTTACTTGTATTTTTCACGATTGTATGGTTAAGTAAGTCTAAGGTATATGATTTTTATGTCTTTTTTGTTTTATCTCCTATGCTAATGAGGTGAAGGGTGAAGAGACTAATTAACCAACTTTAACTAACTAACTAATCCTTAATTAACCTATCATCAATATCCATTCCCACTTACCGTTCACACCTTGAACCAATGCAACCTTGGTCACCAAACGCTAGTCGTTGTTAGGATCACCAAGCGTAACGCACGTGCTCGAAGCGGTCGTACCGAATGCACTTAACTAGGAGAGAAGGGTTGAGAGAGAATTAATGACTAATAAAGCATTTAAATGATAAAAAATAAATAACAGTAAATAGAGTCCTATTTAGCCTATTCCATACACTGCAAGGTTTATCCAAGAAGTTTGGCTTTATTGTCGTACACAAACTTGTGTTCAGGTACAATATTTGCTCGAATAAAGATCTATTCACTTTGGAGCTCCTACTGTGGGCAAATGGAAATTATTCTATCTCTAGAGAGGTAAAACTACCAGAGTTTCACTACAGTCTAGGCCTAAACTGAGAAACAAGGGAGAGTCGCCTCTTATTTATAGACTCGGTGACGCACTGTGATATCGCGTACGCGATATCGTTGGGGACGAGACGAAATCGCGGGGGACGACGCGATATCGCGTACACGATATCATGGCCCATGTGATATTTGCTTAATATCTAAAACATTGCAAGCAAGGATGAGCTTTTTTTCTTTCCATTTATCAAAATTCTTTTCAATTTTATTAACCACATTTGAAACATGGGATGTTGACCAGTTGGCTAGTTTGCACTACCTAACATTGAAAGGTACTAGGTCTACACATTTTAGGCATCCAAATTTGTTCATATTTTCCCACAGAATCAAGTAGAAAATTTTAATTTTTTAAGGGCAATATAGCATATACAATATCGCATCTATGATACTATATACATGGTATTGCCAATGTAAAAAACTATATATAGACACCAACAATTATTAATATTTTTCATTTCTACCAATATGCAAGAGGCTTTCATGTTGGTTATTTTTTTTTTTTTTTTGCTAAAACAGGGAGGGTGAATTTTCAATCATTATGGAAAGAGCATCACTTAGCACCATTAATGTTAAGGTAGACATTTGAGATCTTTCCTTAGGGATTGCCAAGGAAAATAAGCATGACATCGTGAAGAAGTAGAAAATTTCATGCATTACTTATGATGATGAAGGATGCAATTCTGGGTCAAAAGTCCAAAGCTTTAGCACAATCCCTATATAGACTCACAAAAAACTTGAAAAATAAGTGAGTGTACAAAAACATATCTAAACAATAGCTACTAAAGCAAAAGACACCAAGTGGCTTAGAAATGAGAGTGCCAAACCATTCAAGACATGCATGGACATATCCAACCCACTTATCAACTCTTATTTCAAGAAAATGAACCAAACAAAGAACTTGTATAAATCCCCTATTTCTAAATCATATTGAAACCAAAAATGTCTAATCCTTATGATTTTTAATATTTTGGTGCATTTTTGGTATCATGTGAACCAAATCCTTGATTTTACTTATTCAAAAACATATGAGCTCCTAGAGTTGAGCTCTTCATTATGGAGACTAAGGATGTGATTTTTGAAATTTTTTCTAACATCACATTTTTGAACATTAAGGTAACTAATAGTAAGAATAATCAAATTAACCTAAAAATTTGATGATTCTACTTATCCCATCACCTTAAGAACACTATTTTGCAATTACCTTAGGCCTAAATGTCAATTTTTTTTGAGTTTTGAGCTAACCAAGAATTCGAAAAATGTTTGAACACTAAGGGAAAACTACCAAAACTAATGTTGATACTTTGTTGATTACAAATGATACCTAAATGAGTTTTAAGATTAGAGGTCTTTTGGAAGGCAGTGAAAAAAGGTCAAGAGGAGGACATGACCATGAGTAAGTAGTAGATACAATAATTAAAGTTTAAGCATCACATGTTTACTACTTATAGACACATAGACTAATGATGAGAAATTTTGGTCCGTCCTTCAAATGTTCTACATGAAAGGTAAGGTACCAATGAAGCAACTAAGAGAATAATTGTCACTACCTATGACAACATGAAGATTCATCATCAATGGATTTTCAAAGACTTCTACAACATTTGTAAACTTTAATGTCAATTCAATATTTCGTCATTTTGTTAATTTGTAATACATCTACTCAAATAAATTTTGTAATGCTACACTCAAGTTTTTGTAATGTTAGTCAATCCTATCTAAGTCACCCCACAATTTGTTGTAATTGAACATTGTCCATTTGTATAAATTAAGGATGAGTTTCTAGTCAATCATGGGGGTACATGAACAATAAAAATGCTATTTCATAAGGGCTTAGTTGACATATCTTACTTGATGTTAATACATTATTGTATCTTAGTCAACTAAGTCTATGCTCTAGTGACTTAGTTACGATGTATCATGTGTTACGTTAATGTAGCTGGGTTGATGCAATGATAGTAAATACTTATAAATATGGATCACCCATTGTGTTTAAGGCACCATTTGGTCAAGTAGCTTAGCCAAAACTTTATTAGTTTATCATTGTAGTTAAGAAGAGTCAGCAAGTACCCACAACATGTATTTGAGTTGATTGTATAGCATTTTATTTGAGTAGCATTGCACCTAGACACAATCCATGACCAGCATTAAGATCAATATTGATTCAGATTCATTGTAGTAATCTAACTTAGAATAGAATTTACTTCTAATGCAATTTATTTTTTATGCATTTAGTTTAATATTTACTTTTCCCTCATATCTAGAATTTGGAATGAACATAACTAGTTTTAAGCATAAAGTGTAACTATTTAGTAACCTAACAATGATATCTCTTGCTACACCCAATAGTGTACCACTTGGTAAGACCTCAAACCCAAAATTAAAGGAGAGATTCACTAAAAGACCAAGAAGAAGTTGTCTAATGAGGTGTTCAAACTTAGAATTGAAATAATGCTTTGTGAAATCAACAGGGGAAAATTAATTGTTAAAAAGGATAATGATCCCAATGCTACCAATGATTAAATCACTTTCAATATTCATGTTTGAACTTGAAACAACAAAAAGATTCAAAGTAGTAGTAGGAAGATTTGGAAGAATACTAACTTTTGGAAGAGAGAAAGATCTAATAGAATATAATAGCATAACTTATCTAACAAATTAGACTTAGTTAAAAGGTATTATGTACATTAATCTTTTATTTAGAGCATGAACAATATCATTTGCTGAGCCGCTATATCGTGTATGCGATGTCACATCCACCACGCGATATTGCATACATGATATCGCGTCCTACCTCATCTTTTATAAATAAAAGGCGGCGCCTTTGGTTCCAGGGGAGTTAGACTTAGACCCTTAGCCAGATTCTTACAGTTTTGTTATCCCAGAGTTAGAATTATTTCTATGTGCCCACAGTAGGAGTCATAGAGTGAACGGATCTTTATTAGAGCAATTTGTGCCTGAGCACAATTTTGTGTATGGCAATAAAGACGAACTTTATAATAAACCTTGCAACATGCAGATTAAGCTAATTAGTAATTAATTATTATTTAATGCTTTCCTAGCTAATTAATGCCTATCTCAACCTTCAACCTCCTTAGTTAAATACACTCAGTACGACCGCTTCGAGCATGCGTGTAGCGCTTAGTAACCGAGTAACGACTAGCATTTGGTAATCCCAGTAGTGTTGCACTGGTTCAGGATGTGTACAACAAGTGGGAACAAATACTAGTGTTAGGAACATTTAGAAGCTAGTTAATGAATAATTAATGTAAGTTAGCCACTTAGTTCTCCTTCCCTTTCCTTTATTAGCAGAAGACATAAAAAGACAAAAGCTATATAAATCATATGCCTCAAGCTTACTTAACCATACAACTATGACAATACAAGTAAGTTTGGGAAGACAACGATTGATTAACCCTGAGTGTTTCATTAAGGCACATAAGCACTTAGTCCTTGCAGTTCAACTATATCGTGCGTGAAACGCTCGTATTCGTATGGTTGAGTGTAGGGGTACCTCGCCACTCATCATTGGCGTCATTGCTGGGGACTTAGTTGTTTGTGCACTACGTAGAACATAGGAAATCATTCATATCGTTGGAATGTTAGAATGAACCCTTAGGGTTAATCAAAGGAAGACAAGACAACGGTACATTGCACACCGAACAAGACAAGATGTCTTCTTCTTTACATAAGAGCACTTCACCACCTAGGACTAACACAAGAGGTAGTTGGTGACATAATACAGGTAACCAGGATCCGTCAATTCCTCAACAGTTTTGTATGGTATATACTCATCCTGATGAGTATGTACCTAATTTCACCTTTATTCTTTACCAAGATGAATAACTGTGTTGGAGATACTTGAAGGGTAACATAGTGTTGCCTCCAGATCGATCAGTTCCCAACATGCTCCTTCGTGCTCTTTGACAAATAGGCATGCTACTTTTATACGTAGAATACGTTGCATGTGATCATGACATAAGGGACTATCATCCCACATAAGCACAACGTCAAAGGGACTTGTGACAGGAGAGATACCATACATCCTTGAAGGGTAAATGGCCCCATGACGCTCCACACGTTTTGAGAGAAATTGAGGACGGTGAACCTGCTCCAACAAGTTCCCCACAAAACGATGTTCCTCCTCCTAACACTGGTCAGGAGGTGGTGTATCAAAACCTTGACTCCACTATTCACAACCCTAGTTCTAATACCCATGAACAAGAAGTGTTCAACGAAGGAACACAAACACACGATAAGGACAGACGTTCTGATTGTGATCACAATCAAGGCTGAGACCACCGAAGAGAAGGTAGAAAACACCATCATGGCAATGGTTCTCCTTCTTCTTCACCTTCATCGTCACCTTCACCCTCTCCTTCTGTATCTAGATGTAGTCATAGGGAAACCAATCATGAGGATAAGGGAAAAGAAAGTGAGAAACATCAACGAGACAGTCGAGAATGAGGACGAGGGTACTCTAAGGAATCAAGGCATAGAAGAAGGGAGAGTAGGAAACCGCGTAGACACCATAGATGCTATGAACGAGATGATTACGAAGAACCCTTGCTCGCAACTAGAAGCATGCTAGATATAACAGAGGTCGTAAGAGTTCCAACAAGGCACCAAAAGGATAGTAGGATCAAGAGGTTAGACATGAACAACATCCCACAATTTGAAGGGGGATACAACGTTGATCCTCAAAATCATTTACAAGCATTCCACGATGCATGTGCCTTCCAAAACATAGAAAACGAATGGAAAAAACTAAAGTTGTTCCCAAGGACACTAGTGAAAGAAGTTGAAAGCTGGTACCGATCCTTAGACTTGGAATCCATTTGAAGGTGGAGTAAAATGTTAGAATTGTTCAATGATAAGTACCAAATGTACTCTCGAGTGTCTAACCTGCGGAAGCAAATCCAAGAATGGAAGCAAGGAAATCATGAACCCTTGGATGCTGCCATGGGTTGCTATTACACACTATTACATCATTGCCCTGGCCATGGTTATTTGCAGCAGGATCAACTACACCATCTCGTGGATGGACTTAGGCATGAAACAAGAAGAACCCTTGGGACATACGCCCAAGGAAGGTTATCAGAGCTTAGGTCTTAACAAATTCATAGATTGCTAGAGCAAGTAGCCAAAGAAGAAGGTGAGCTACAAAAGAGAGAAAGTGCATAAGAATATAACCGAGATCCTTCCCTCTGAAAAAGGGGAGTGAGATTTTGTGAGGAGGAAGAAGAGTCACCACTCAAAGAGATGGTGAATAGGAAAACTTTGCCTCTCCAAAAGTTAACAACAGAAGTATCAGCAAAGGTAGACCAAATGTGGGACTCCCTAGATAGTAGGTTTGAAACTGTTCTTAAAATTGTAGAGGAGTCTAGGGAGCGAGGTAGTGACCGCGACAAAAAGAAAAAGAGAGAAGTGGAAAATGCACGTAACAAGGGTAAGGGAAAAATGGCCATCACAAAAGAGGTTGTGGATTCAGAAATAGACAATGATGATGGATGTGAGATATGCTAATATGACCATCCTAAAGGATGTTGCCCAGTGATCTCACATCTACAAGAGTCTAGGGTGTATGCACTCAACCCACAACTAAATAAACAGCAAGCACCCCGACGGTTACCTTATTCCCAAGGTAACCCAAGGTAGTTCCACCAACCCTCAACATATTATCCAAGTGGAACTCCACCACAACCCATTGAGCAACATCAATAGTGGAAATACCCACAGTCATGGGGGATGCCACCACCAAGGCAAAAATACCCATACCGGCAACCTGAACCATATGGCTACTACGTGCAGCGTCCAATTTCTCCACGTGACTCTGTTAGTCATGTTACATCACAACATCACTACCAAGCTCGTGAGTATTATAGAACTCCTCCTAGGGAAGATAACCCACAAACACACCATCCTTCAAATCCATCCGTGGATCTCACATCAATAGCTCCATTACCACCCGCTCCAGCAATGCAAGGGGAACTCCCTATTCAACCACAATAATGCAATGTCACAAGGGCTGTGAATCCTCAACATGCTATTGGTTTTGACAACCGTATGAAGAAAATACCTTTCTTTAGAACCAACAGTCCAACCAAGCCCTTACAACCACAAGCAGTTGAACCTCTGAACGTCTCCCCATCAAACAAGGCTTCAGAGCTCCCTTCGAACCAAACATCGAGCTCAACGCATGTGGTTATGTTAACACATGTCGTTATTAACTAGCTCAAGGTTGGCCACCTTCCTAAAAAATTATTTGATCCTTGAAACCCTCTAATCTATCTCCAAATAGCTGGGAATGAGCCATGCAAAGCTCTTCTAGACTCAGGTTCTGGAGGCAACTTAATATCATAAGAAATGTACAAAGCCTAGAACCTGCCTCCATTAAAGAAGAGCAATATTCACCTAGAGCTGGCTAACCAGTCCATCACTATTCCCTTGGGACTGGTGGAGGACATCGTCACCACGGTGTGTGGGTGGTCGTACCCAGCTGATTTCCATGTGATACAAGTGAATAATGATAAAGGGGACTTCCTAATAATAATGGAAAGAGCATGGCTAAGTACTATAGATGCATGCCTAGGAATCCATGATCTTTCCCTGGAAATATCTAAGGAGAACACTTTTGAAAAGATCGAGAAGAAGAAGGTTCCATGCATTGCATACAGTGATACAGGGTGCAATTGCGTGCAGAGATCATGAGTTGTGCAAAGTTTAGCATTGCCTGCATGCAACTGGTGTACACAAGAAATTAATATAAAAAAGTGCCTGTATGCAGCAGCCACATGACAAGAAGACACCCAATGGTTGATAGCTGATGAAGAGAGCAACTCACTAACGTGCATAGAACTAACTGAGGGAATAACTTGCACTTACATCGAAAGCATAGATGCGCTAAGAGTAAGCCTGTTGCCAACTTCCAAGCTGTAACCTTGAAAACATCAACTGGGGGAAGTTGGAAATTCCTAAAAAATTCAAACAAGAGCCCTGATAAGAGAATATTAGTCAATGTGCAATGGACCAAACCCTTCCATGAATTTAGAATGGCCAATGTACATAATACCTTTGAGAAGGGACGACCCTACTCACTATTTCAGATCTCCTCCTTCCAACTCAAACATGGGGGATACAGCCACCTCTACTAATCATTTGAGGCCCTTAGTTCCTTTTTAAGTTTTTCTTTACACATTTTTTTTTTACAAATTTCTTTATCTTTTCTTGTTTTTGTTTTACAACATCGTTTATACTTTTTCATTTCTTTGTGTGACTGTTTCTTTTTGTTTCTTTTTGTTTTTTTTTTTTCTGTTCTTGTTTTATCTTTGTTTGTTGTTTTTGTTTTGTTAGATTCATCACCTAATAAGTGCTCCTGATGGTGGTATGAACTGTATTATATTCATTGCTAATGTTTGGTTTTTACCTTTGAGTTATAATATTGATACTAAGGTATGGTTCTTTTGATACAATAGGCAGTGAGTCCACGTCATCCATGCATCCATGAATTTCTATGGTCTCTCTTGGCTTGGAACTTTACAGTCCCTTTCTTTAATAATAAAACTATTAACAAATTAGTGACTGGGCATTTCTCAAACTAAGGAAGGACTCAAGGACTGAAAAGGGTGTGACTCAAAAGGACTTGTTGCATTTGTGTTGGCTATTCTCTTGGGTGCTTGGATGTTTTCTTCTTGAGTTTTCCTTACCATTTTAACATTGCTCCATTATTGGGAAGCTGAGCCAATAAAAATAAGTCTTGCATGGTGTGGTTCTCATGCAAAAAAAAAAACAAAAACAAAAACAGTGAGAATTCAAAGCACACCCCTTAGACAAAATAATTATTTAAGCTACAAGCACTAGTTATGGAACTAAACAAACACATTCCCTCTAACTAAGGCCCTTTCTCGCTTCCTACCTTTCCCTTTCTCGTTTCCTCAAAATGGTGGTGACTCTTTGGCGGAAGCATTCTTGTTACTTCAAGTGGATGGATTGGCCAAGTGTATTAATGTGAGGTCACTGGATGTGGATTGTTTGAGGCTAGATTTGGAATGAGATCTACTCAGTCACATTAACCATAAATACACAAGGGGTTGTACACCACCTTGTTCTTGGGACTCCATTCCATTCTCTTCTCCCCATCATTCTTTCTCTATTTTCCACCTCATTGCCGGTTGTATCAGTAGTCCATATTTTGGTTGATGCATTGTTTTCTCTTTGGTGAATTCTTGGGGTTAAGTCTTTAACTCTTGCTCCCAAATGACATTTCCAGAGCCTATGAACTCTTTAAATGTAGGTTTTTTAGGGAATAAAGGGCATGAGCCTACTTTGGGGAGGACCCACTAGCATTCCTATTTGGTGCATCAGTTAACTTCTTTCCCTTAAACATTTTTGCAATCAACATTTGTTTTGTTCATCTCATCTCTGACATCCATTTTATCGGCATTGTTGTTGTTTCTTTTTCTCCATCTTTCTTATTCCTTATCTTTTTCCATTCTATCACTACTAGAGGATCGCTCATAGTCATTGGGACCCTGGTCCAATTTTTTCAATTTTTCCTAACCCCTACACCTTGGGTAGTCACCAGTGTTATATCTTTAGAATCCATATTAGCCATATCACAACTTAGCCAATGAACCTTACACTGAGGCAAGGTATCAACTGTATTGTAATTTACTTATCCTTACTCATATGTGACTGTGTTGTATGTGTAGATGGCAATCATACAGTAATGGATTAGACTTGGAGGAAACACTCAGGACGGACTGGTGCTGGAACAGTTGTGCAAGGAACAAGACTGATGGCGCAGTTATGGATGGACAATGAAAGGTGCAATCTTGGCATCGACAGCAACATGTCTTCTTCTTTTCTCTCTCTCTTCTCTCTCAGCTACCAAATAAGGCTGGATGTCAATTGTGTATAGTGTTCACTCTTCTAGTCATGAATACTAATGTTGTCATGTATTGTAATATTGATCTATTCACATGTCATCCCATTCACCATTAGTTGTCATTCAAGTCAATAATTCCATACCTTCCCAATGTTTTCTAAGGAACTTGAGGACGAGTTTTCATTCAGTCATGGGGGTATGATAAGCCGTTGATTTGTGGTGAGGTACCCCTACACTCAACCATACGAATATGAGCGTTTCACGCATGATCCGGTCGAACTCCATAGATGGACTAGTTGTGGTATCTAGACGGTTACTCATGGATCATAGTTCGTTGTCTTCCCACTTGGACTAGTATTAGCTTTGTCACGTATGGTTTAGTCCAGAGTGAGGTGTATGATGTGTTCCTACACTCATGCTACTCCTGGGTATGATGGTAAATAATATCAACTAAACTAGGAAAGAGAGAGGGTGAGAGAGAATCTAAACTAGCCTAAGTGCGATGAACATCCATTCCTCAATCATTTGTACACATCTTGGACCTCGTGCATGACTACCACTGGGATTACCAAACGCATGGCCTAGGTATGCTACTAGATTACCAAGTAGTCATACTTGAATGCTTGTGATTAAGTCGTACTCATTCCGTGTTACTAGGAGATAATGGTAGAGAGATATTAATTAAGAAAGCAGTAAATAATAATGAAAATTAAATAAATAATTAAGCTAAGTGGATGCTGCAATGATGAATTAATCTCGATCTTTATTGTCGATCATGTGCATGTCCAGGTACGTCACACTCGAATAAGGATGTCGTACAATTACAATCATCACACTGCGGGCATGCACTGGGAGAAAAGGGTTGAGAGGAAAAACTAATGTACGAAAAACTATTGAAAACTTAAACTTCCAAAAAAACTCCCTTAACAAAATTGCCTACCTCTTATTTATAGATGAGGAGACAAGCTACGATATCATGTGTAAGTTGTGATATCACGTACGCGATATCATGGATGCGATATCATAGCCCACGATTCATGACTCATCATACCCCCACGACTGAATGAAAACTCATTCTCAAGTTAAAGTGAGAGCAAGCTCCATTGATTACACAGTGGATAGTTATGGGATTATTGGATGACAAGAATAGATTCATGCTGCAATGTGGAATTAGAACAAAAGTGAGACACAACACAAAGAAGGTAAAAGAAAATCCTATAGCTACAAAATTGGGTGGAACTCATGTAGTTCCCGGTGGTGGTGGCTCCTCCATGGGTGCCTTACCCTTGTCTTGTGCTCTAAGTCTTGGAATTTGATGGTGTTGAAATATGGCCTGGAGTTTCTCCTCTTTAGTTTGGGGATCCTGTGCCATCCATGCTAATGTTTCGATGTTTGATGGAGTTGGCAGCTCCCATGGGTAGGGTAGTTGTGGAAACATTTTATTTGCCTTGACATACCAAGCTACAAACACCCACCGTTCCTCCTCGTAGGCTCTGGCTTTGTCTCTGTATTCTTGAAACTCTACGAGCCGTCGATCCAAGTCTGTTGCGACACCTTTCTACCCCTGGTATCTTGCTTTAACCACCTCGAGTTCAGAATTTGCAACCTCCAATTTTTGCAATATCTTCTTACGTTCTGCAAATCCTGTTTCATATTTGATGTAGGTGGTGACTACCTGTTGGTCGAGCTCTGTTCTCAGACACCTTGCTGTTAACATGGAAAGGTTGGCATACCATAGGTTTGCCAACTCCATGTATTCTATAAGGTCCTAGATCTGCATGTCCTAGTTCTTAACTTCTGCTTGGTGGGCAAATGTGTATGTGTCCAATCTGGCCCGCCAATCAGTGTGTTGAGCACTAAGAGTGTTGATGTGGGCCTTGGCCATATGGATCTCCTTCTTGATGATTTACTTATACATTCCCACCTGGTCCCGGAAGCACTTCTTTAGCTTCTCATATCATTTAGCCTCATTCTGCCATGCACTTATTTTAATAGCCATCTTCTGATGGATGGCACGTACCTCCTCCATTGAGAGGGTTTGATTTTCCCTGGTTAAACAGTTCATGTCCTAGTTGACCCTGAATAGTTGTTCTTGCAACTGTTGAAAATGTTCTTCAAGAACATTCTTTTGTTTCTCCATAGAGGTCAACCGAAGATTGTCAGCAACAAGTTGTTTGTTTTCTTCTTGTAAGGCCTTAAGTGCCTTAGTATGTGCGTAAGTTTGTGCTTGTGCTACAGAGGCATCCCAAACAGCCTTCTCTTTTTCTTTTGCCACCCTTTTATTCTCTGCTACCAGTTTAATAAGTTACTCAATCCTGAAAATGTCCAAATGGTCTACAAGAACGAATTGAAAAGGATCCCGCTATGCTGCTTGCAGGGTCATAAGCCTTTCTTGCAATCTTTGCACTTTTGCTTCTACATGCTCAGCCCTCATCTCTATCAAGACCAGCTTTCCTTTGGTGGAAATGAGGTCTGATTAGATTGCTGTAACATCCTGTGGGATGTCAAACAAGGATGCCATTACCTGTCCTATTTATAGTAATCGATCAAGTACATCCTCATGTTCCGCAAGAGTCATTGAGGTTCCGGCCAGAGTTTGAGCATCACGTGCTCCTATAAGATCTTTCGGTGGCACAACAGGTACATTAAATGATTCTTTAATATGGTCTACGACCACTTTTGCAGCTCCTACTGCATCCTAGTGCTGCATGACCACCACTGTGGCCCCTTCACCAGTTTCTAATCACGCTTGAAAGGATGCAACGTTCCTTGAGATCTATTGTGACCAAGTGCTCTCCCCTCCCCCTGTATGGATGGACACTTCACCCCTCATGCGATCCAAAGAAACCATGGGCTGTATGACATCATCGATGACACGGAAGAGATTTGCATCATCACGACTTCCCCAACTAACCGTCTCAGCGATGGCTCTGAGATGGCTCATCGACGGTGTGTAATATTACGGCGGTGGCAATGGTTGATCCTGCTAGCCCTTGCTAGGCCCTACTTCTTGTTGTTGGTTGGGTCTTGTTCTTGGAAGTTGGCTAGGTCCTAAAAGTTGAGTTGCAGTTGGCCCTGCCGTCAGTCCTTTTTCTTGTTTTGACCTCAGCATCTCACCAGTGATTTTCCTTGCAGCTGGTGGCTTTAGCAATTCGTCATACGAAGAATATTTGGCTTTTTGGAGGACATCATTGGTGTATCCTTTGATATCAGCATCTCTGCATAGCTTCTTAATAAGACAAGGGAAGGGCAACACAAGCTTCCATGTCTTCTGTTCTTCAAACTACCTCAGAATCTTCATAAAATATAGATAAGGTAGGTTAACATTAACCTTTCCCATCAACATTGCACATCCTCTTGCCACATATGTTGAAATTCTTTTTAAGCCTTTTGTGGGGAAGAGGTGATAAGTCCCTATTTTGAAATAAATCCTCTCTTCCGTCGTCAACTCCCCAAATGTCTTATCTTCCTTTCCATATGTCCTTTCCAACCAAACTCGTTACACATAGGGTCTAAGCAGGTAGACAACTAAGCAAACTTTGGCCCTGTATTCAGAAGGTTTAATACTTCCGAAATGGCCTGAACAAAGAAATCAACAATCACACCACAAATGTTAACCGTGGTGCCTTGTTCTTTGTTGTTCCAAAATTGGTACGTTTCCCTTAAGTACTAGACACCACTTTCAGAGAGGATAGGTCATAATGGAGACCCTTTGAGGTGATCTCTAACGGCCTTTGGAGAAAATTCTATGAAAGATCCAAAGTTTAATTCCACAATCACTGCAATGAATATGGACCTTCATGGATGGCCTGAACACAATCCTGGGCCAACGTGAGATGTTGCCCCTACTCAGGCGCTACCGCAGCTCCTCCTTCTACCTACCTTGATTATACAGTAGCAGGGTCCTCTTGGTGAATACTAAATGATTGTTCCTCTTGCTCTGCATGTTGTCCAGCAAGAACTTGTCCTTCACCTCTCCTAGGTCGTTTACTTCCACCTTGAGCAGGACCTTCCTATTGTCCACGTTTCGGGGCAATTTGCAATCACACGCGACCCATCATTAGTAAGGTTGTTATCAAAGTTAGGTTATACCTTACTACTTGCCTTAATAAATTTGTTTTATCTCTGCGTGACTTTTCCCAAAAGATTATAATATTTAATCCTCTTTGCTTAGGTGGTTTCCAAATCTAGTTTCTCGATATAACTAAGGGGATGAAATTATTTTTGGCACATTTATCCTTAATTTTATAACTAATTATCCTTGATTATGTCCTTCAGGTGATGAAAAATTTCAAAAAATTTATGCGCTATTCGGAATGTGTCCCTCCCCCACGACTAAGCTGAACACTCCAAATTCAAGTAGGTTCAAACGGAATGAAAATCGGAGGACCAACGAGTAAGTTATGGATATGAAAGCAAGGGATGCGCAATCCCGAGTTGTAGAGAGAAATTGGAAAAACCTCCCCGGCGTGAACAGTTAAAAATGATGTTAAGTAGCGTAGGGGGGTTGCATATATATAAATTTTTAAGACGCGATATCGTGGCCTATCAATGTTAGGGCATTTATGTAATATACCAAATTTTTAATATTTTTCTAAAATTAACGATGTAAACTAAGGATATTTGGACAAGTGTTGAAGGGTTTCAAGGCAATTCAACTAGTTCTGAAGGCACGAAAATTATGATGGTGTGGAATTTATCAATAAGGACCTCAGGTGATAAGGGAGAGAAAAAGGCTATGTGATGGTTCATAGGAACGTTTGAATCGGAGGGGTAGTAATAAGGGAAAGAATATCGTTGAAACTACACTAAGGGTAATAGATGCTATGTGGAAGATGTGTTATGAGAGCAAATTACAAAAATCACGCAAGTGGGTCTCCCCAAAGCAGGTTTCAACCTATAATGCCCTTGCATAACCACACTTAAAAGTGTCCATGGGCATTAAAAGGGTTTAATGTAATCCACACTAGTTCCACAAAACACACACATGTAAGTACCGCTGGAATGAGGTACAAATTCTAAGCTATATGAGACACGAGCTACAATTACATGAACAGCGAGATGAGACAGACTATAGAAGGTATTGTAGAGATTGGGACATGAGGTAACTGACCCAGGGCACAATGAATCCTACGTGTAAAGCATAATTAATGTGTCATTAACCCATCGTTCCAAGATCAGGACCAAGTCCATTCCTCTGATCAGTGACATCGCATTGTTTCATCCCATGATGAGCGACTATGAGAGTACCATAACAACAAGGTGTACAATCACTTGGCATTTTATTCAAGGGATGAGTGATTTTTGCTTTGTGGCACTTTCTTTGTGTGTTTTTTTTTGTTTTTTTTTTCGATTGCTGAATCCAGAGAAGTCGCCAACCTTCAGGCATGGTTGCATGTCTTTCTAGTGGAACCCCCTAGAATAGCATTGGATTTTTGAGTGTCTTTTGATTACTCTTACTCCCATTTTGCGTTAGATCTACAAGGATCTTAGTACAACGACGTTGCATGATAACTCTCACAGACGTCACCAAAGAGAATCCGCAGGTCCCCTTGATGTCACACCCTAATCATTCCCTCTTGGTCCATCCTTCTTCATTCTGGGTACAATGAACACAAAATTAATTTTAAGTTTTAAGAATGTCAAGAATATCACTATACCCTCTAACAGAACCTTTTATTTGTAGAATAGATGAGTGGGTGTAATGGGCTCACTGTCCAAATAATTGATTGCTCAAGACTTGATAACATAGAACACACCTCAACCAACAAGCCACATGAGTATTTTATTTGTAGATGAGATTACTTATAAAAAGATAAAAAGACAAAAAGATAAAACAAGAAATTGAAAAATGAAAAACTGAAAAACAAAAAATGGTAAAATTAAAGAAAATGAAAAATATTTATTAATCTTGCTTGTTATTAGAATGGGGAATGTCCCCTAAAACTAAGCAGTTGAGCATGCTGAGGATTAATAATTGAAAGATGAGGATCCTTGCATGTTGGAAATATTAAAACTTGGTCATACTTACCCCATTGGGGTTCACACACCTGATTATAGTAAGCATAGTGGGGCAATTTATAAGATGTGGTTCCCAGATAAAGAGTTGACCCACTATGATACTTGAGACTATAATATGGTATGCAAGGATTAGGATGTCGCCCTCCATGGCTATATTCATTGGTTCATATGGTTGTTGGAGTGTTAATTGGTGGCCCTGATGAAGTAACACGAGGCGTTGGGTTCGAAGAGAAGGATGCACCACAGTGTTGGACTTGTGCTGAGTTGGAGAATGTAGTGGCCTCGGAACTGTGTTGTCCCTTCCTATGGTCATGTCTAAAGAAAAGATGCCTTTGATGTTGAGGAGGTTGCTCACTGCTGTTGGCAATAGTAGCACAAGTAATGTTTGTGAGTTGTTGCTATGGTGCAGACACTTCAAGAATAGTTGGTGGTAATGTAGAAGGGGGAAAAGGATGAGAATGTTGAAATTTAGAAGAAGTATGAGGTACACCAGGCGGTGGTTGTGTTGAGGACATGGGTTGATAGTACCGAGGAGAATCATAATGCGACGAGATAGAGTATGTTGACCCAGTTGGGGAAATAGGATGTTGGACTAGATAAACATTTGGATTTGGATGATACGAAGGGTGTCTCTAGTTTAGGGATGGCTTCCCCCATGACTGGGATTGTTGCCACTATGATCGAACACGATATCTTTGTATGAACTCTAGGTGTAACATGCTTCCCCAACACTCATATAAATTTAACAAGATTGGGCATTGGCCCTTGGGATGATTGTACAGACAAATGTTGCATTCATACGTGTGATTAGTAGTTGAGCTCTTATTTTCCTCATCCCTTCTTTCTAATCTTCTAATGATATTTTGTCCTGCTTCTCAAGTTGTCAAAACTCTATCTCCGATAATATTGATATATTCTCCACACTTTTTATGCATCCATTCCAACATCTTATTGATCTTTGCCTTGATTTCATCTAATGATTGTTGTACTGGAAAAAATGGTTCTTCCTCCTTGGGATAGGTTGATCTCTCCTTTTTGTGATTATGGACCTTTGTTAAGTTGAGATTTTGGTCCCATTGATGTTTTTCAACACTCTCCCATCTAGCCATTTCTCCTTCTTCTTTTGCTACCCGCTTAATAAGCTCTTGAAATTGATGGGTTCGTAGTTCGTATAGTTGACCTTGGGCATCCGTCCCTAGGGTCTCTCAGGTTTCATCACGAAGACCATCAATGATATGGTACATTAGCCTTTCTTCAGAGAACTCATGGCCTGGACAGTTGTTTAATAGTGCATAATATCTTTCTAAGGCCATGTCCAAGGGTTCATGTTGTGCTTGTTTCCACTCTTGGATTTGTTTCCTCAAGGCCGACACTCTTGCGTAAGTTTGATATCTTTTGTTAAAGAGTTCTACCATTCTTGGCCAATGTCGAATTGAATTTGGTTTTAACAATCTATACCATACTTTTGCTTGGCCAACGAGTGTCATAGGAAAGAGCTTGAGTTTTTGCCAACCGTTATCAATGTTGTTCCATGCTCAGGCATCGTAGAAGGCTTGTAAATGTTGTTGCTTATCTAAGTCATAGCCTCTTGAGAAATTGGGAAAGTTGTTTAAATCGATCCTGGGTAGGCAGCTCTCTTTATGATGCCTACGGGAGATTCGAACAGCCTCATGTATTTGCGTTAGGCTTGTAGTGACCAGTAGGGGTTCATCGTCATCGAGTAAGCTATGCTTTCGTGCGTTGGGACGATGCTGCTTTCTTTTATGTTTATAAGAAACCCCCACCTCAGATTGCGTACTCCAATCTTCATTATCATATAATTTGTTGGTTCTCCAATGAATTGGCTCACTAGATGTGGCATTATCGTAGTCTTGTAGGAGAGGCATGGTTGTGAGATTGTGTGAATTTGTACGTGACTTTTTGTAATTATTTCTTCCTAAAAGATATATCGTTAATTCCTATATAGCAACCTTGTATGATATAACTAATTTAGAGAACTGGCACTGTCCCTGGCAACAGTGCTAATGATGAGTGGTGAGATACCCCTACACTCAACCATACGAATACGAGTGTTTCACGCATGATCTGGTTGAACTCTGCAGACGAACTAGTTGTGGTATCTAGATGGTTACTCATGGATCGCAGTTCATTGTCTTCCCACTTGGACTAGTGTTAGCTTTGTCACGTATGGTTTAGTCCAGAGTGAGGTGTATGATGTCTTCCTACACTAATGCTACTCCTAGGTATTATGGTAAATAATATCAACTAAACTATGAAAGAGAGAGGGTGAGAGAGAATCTAAACTAGCCTAAGTGTGATGAGCATCCATTCCTCAATCATCCATATACATCTTGGACCTCGTGCATGACTACCGTTGGGATTACCAAACGCATGGCCTAGGTACGCTACTAGGTTACCAAGTAGTCACACTTGAATACTCATGATTAAGTCGTACTCATTCCGCGTTACTAGGAGATAAGGGTAGAGAGATATTAATTAAGAAAGCAATAAATAACAATGACAATTAACTAAATAATTAAGCTAAGTGGATGCTGCAATGATGAAGTAATCTTGATCTGGTCATGTGCATGTCCAGGTACGTCATACTCGAATAAGGATGTCGTACAATTACAATCATCACACTGTGGGCATGCACTGGGAGAAAAGGGTTGAAAGGAAAAACTGACATACTAAAAACTATTGAAAACTTAAACTTCCAAAAAAACTCCCTTACCAAAATTGCCTACCTCTTATTTATAGGCTATGATATCGTGTACGTGATATCGTGTAGGCTGCATCCACGATATCACATCTGCCACGCGATATTGCATACGCGATATTGCGTCCTGCCTCATCTTCTATAAATAAGAGGCGATGCCCTTGGTTCTAGGGGAGTTAGACTTAAACCCTTAGCCAGATTCTTGCAGTTTTGTTATTCCAGAGTTAGAATTATTTCTATGTGCCCGCAGTAGGAGTCATAAAGTGAACGAATCTTTATTCGAGCAATTTGTACTTAAGCACACATTTGTGTACAACAATAAAGACAAACTTTATGATAAACCTTGCAACATACAGATTAAGCTAATTAGTAATTAATTATTATTTAATGCTTTCCTAGCTATTTAATGCCTCTCTCAACCTTCAACCTCCTTAGTTAAATACACTCAATACAACCGCTTCAAGCATGCATGTAGCGCTTGGTAACCCAGTAACGATTAATGTTTGGTAATCCCAGCAGCGTTGCACTGGTTCAGGATGTGTACGGCAAATGGGACGGACACTAGTGTTAGGAACATTTAGAAGCTAGTTAACGAATAATTAATGTAAGTTAGCCAATTAGTTCTCCTCCCCTTTCCTTTATTAGCAAAAGACATAAAAAGACAAAAGCTATAAAAATCATATACCTCAAGCTTACTTAACCATACAACCGTAACAATAAGACAACGATTGATTAACCCTGAGTGTTCCATTAAGACGCGTAAGCACTTAATCCTTAGAGTTGTAAAACACTCGTATTTGTATAGTTGAGTGTAAGGGTACCTCGCCACTCATCATCATTCAAAAGCTAAGAGCCCTAAGGCCTTTGGCTCATGGTAAACAATGTTACGTATATAGGAAATCACTACATCATCCCTGACTTGGAATTTCATGCTCCCTCGCTTGGAATTCATAAAATTTGTGCGAAAAATGTTGCCTATACTTGTACACTTTGTTCATGAAATCACTACACGCAATGAATCTGTGAACCCACCGAACCTGGAATTCCTTAGATTTGACTAAATATGCCTTCGTGTCCTTCAAGTTTGGCCCATGTGACCGCATTTTTTCGCTTGTTGACAAGATCAAATTCTACATACACAATACCCGCCTTCACGGTTGACGTAACTTTGTCTGAAGTATATGAAGATCGACAATTAACAAAACCTTATAAAAACATTGATAGAACTTTCAATGTCCGCATTCTCATTCATGAATCTTTCGTCACATGCAGACTCAGAAAATATTCTTCGTACGAAATTGACGGGGCAAAATTTCAGAACAAACACGATTCCCCCGTATTACCTATGTATATTTGGCACATTCCTTTTTTGTCGTTTCCAGCTTGATGTTGATCGAGTAGAGCTTAAATAACTTGATACCCCGCGATTTTTGAATTGCAGATTTGGATCGCCGATCCAAAATATTCGGCAAGGGATTGCAAGCACTATAAATACGAGTACAATAATCATACTTCATTGGAGCAATAGCGAGTACTCAAAATGACGGTGTTATTACACGGCCTAGTGATGCAGGTAAACAGACACAGATATTAGCAGCAACGTGCAGAGCCATCAGGAAAGTGCTGAATGTTGCCATTTTTCTCCTTGATTTACATAGAAAACAGGCTTGCTTAGATCGTCCATTTCTTTTGTGTTTCACAAATGTGGATTTTCTTCTGTTTTGTTCACAGAAAGCATGAAATTGACAGCGGAAAGTGTTTCTGGCAGCATCCTTATTATCGGAGGTAAAATACGGTAAATTTCACGCCAAAGAATAGGGAAAGATTTCTTTTAGTTGATTGATGCAGTAGTCTGCTGCCTATAATACGAACTCGCTATTCCATTGTTGTGATATCGCGCGTTTAGACAGAGACAGATTGTTGCTGTTGCAGTCGGGCTCTGAGATCCTTTCTCAGGATCTTTCCAGACGGAGCTTTAGGAACTTTATCTACGAAGATGACCTTGTGCAGCCGTTTGTAGAAGATGACTTCCTTAGAGATGTATTCTTTAATGTCCTGCTCGGAAATCTCGTTGCCGTTTGACTTAACAACGAAAGCCACTGGCACTTCTCCTGCAGCTTCGTTCTTCTCGCTGGAAACCATAAGCAAAACCGTCAGTTTTTTCTCTTGCTTGTCATAAAATGCATTTGCACCGTCTTTGGTAGGGTTTGAATAGGTAAGTTTCGTGTTTTGGTAAAGTTTGAAGAAATGTGTGATACGTAAGTGTCTTTAAATGTTTCGTTAACTGTTCTGTTTGGTGTCAGCCTTCGTTTTTACGAATTTATGAAAAGATTTTGATTTTCTGAAGCAGGCTAAGACACTCACGGGACTACAGCTGCATCGGCGATGGACGGATGCTTCACAAGCAGCGCTTCCAGCTCCGCAGGCGGCACCTGCAATTTTCGACCACAGAGCAGGTAGCTTTTAAATTGCTTTGTTGCAAACGTGAAAAAAAGGGTCTAATGTCTAAATTTTGACGTTACCTGAAAGCCTTTGTATTTAATGATTTCCTTGACTCTATCGACTATGAAAATCTCTTCGTCGTCGTCGATGTAGCCTACGTCGCCAGTGTGGAGCCAGCCGTCTTTGTCAATGGTTGCTGCCGTTGCTTCTGGATCGTTGAGATAACCTGCAAAGCAACAATTCGCCACTGCCTCTTGAGAATTTAAGGACCCCGATAGGGATTTCAAAATTGCTGTGATGCAAAAAAAATGTGAAAGAGACCAATCAATTTAGGGACAACATTATCTGTGATTTCAAAGGAAATGACACGATATGCAACATTGCCTTCGCAGATTGGATCATATTTTACCAATAGATGACGCTTTAAGCTTTTTACTGGAATGAAAGAGGCGAAATCCTTCAAAGACTTTCAGGTATGAAATGTCCGTTTGTGCTGTTAACTATACCGCATCCAAAATATTGGAATAAAAACGTTTATGTTTCAATATTGGAGAAATCTCAAATTTCAGTTTGAATATTGTAGAAGACTCACAAATCCGTGAATCAAGAAAGGCCTCAGTCGCAAACATGGAAGAAAAGTTCGTAGGTAGAGAATCCGTATAGCGTATTCTTTTTCGAAAAATTATATTTCAAGGTCCGACATCGGTTAATCTAACAGACAAGTTCCAATGCCACATTCGTGCGGTGGATTCAGACGAAAAGACCAGCAGACCGTCCAAAGAAACAATAAGCTTCGGCAAAGAAAAGACTCCAGACAAGTTCATATTACCGCAGCACCAGAGCACAGAAGTTTCATGTGTTTCATAATCTACTATTAAAAAGTGCAAAAATAAGCAGTCACCTTTCATGATCTCCGGACCGCGGATGCAGATTTCGCCGGCATGATTGTGCGGCAGACAGACACCAGTCTCTGTATCGATAATCTTCACCTCCGCATTCCGAACAACGGTACCACACGAGCCGGACTTCACCGGGAAGGGCTCCTTCGCAAACGCCAAGTTCATCGTCAGAACCGGCCCTGCCTCCGTCATGCCGTAGCCCTTTCACACGCAGCCAAGTCAACACAACTTCGCACGAAAAACAGACAAAACGCAGAACACTCAAGACAGCCATCAATGGCGGAACAAACGAGAGCCTACCTGGCCGAAAATCGCTTTCGGAAATTTCTCACGCAAAGCATCCTCAAGGTCCTTGCCGAGGGGGGCGGCGCCGGACATGATGATCCTCACGGACGACACATCGAAAACCTCGAACGACGGGGTCTTGCTGATCTCCAGAACGATAGGCGGCACGATAGGCAGCACGGTCACGCGGTATCTCTGAATGAGCTCCATCATGGCCGCCATGTTGAACTTGGGCATGATCAGCATGGCAGCGCCGACGCGCAGAGCGCAGAGCATCACCGAATTCAGCGAATAGATATGGAACAGAGGCAGAACGCAGAGAATGACGTCCTCGGCCCGGAAATGCAAATTCGGATTCTCGCCGTCGACCTGCTGCGCCACGCTCGCAACGAGTCCGCGGTGCGTGAGCATGACGCCCTTGGGGAGCCCCGTGGTGCCGGAAGAGTACGGCAGGGCCACCACATCCTCGGCATCGATTTCCTCCTCCTCCTCAATCTCTGCAACTTCTGCGGCGGCCGAGAGCTCCGAGAAGGGCAGGCATCCCTCGGGAACGGGACCGTCGACGGTGAAAACCGCCACCAGATTGTCGCGAATGGCGGCCAGTTTCCCGGCGTAGGCGGCCTGCGTGACCACAATCTTGGCCCCGGAAGCGTTGGCCTGCTTCGCGATCTCGCCGGGCGTGTAGAAGGGATTCGCAGTGGTGGCGACGGCTCCGCGCATGGAGGCGCCGATGAAAGTGAAGGCGAATTGCGCGCAGTTCTGGAGCAGCAGCATGACGACGTCGCCGCGGCCGAGGCCATGGCGGGCGAGCCCGGACGCCACGCGGCGCGATATGGACTCCACCTCCGCGTAGGTCCACGTGGCGCCCGTGACGCCGTCGATCAGGCAGGGGCGCTGGGCCACGTCGGGCAGGCGCTCGAAGCAGTAGGCGTGCAGCGGCGTCCGATCCGGTATGTAAATGTCCGGAAGCTTAGAACGGTAAATGTATTCCTTTTCCTGCGTATGCTGCTGCACACGTTCCTCGGTCCGTGCCTGTGCAGATTCCAGGGCCGCGGGCGCCATTTTTTTCCCCATTCGGGTTCCAATTTGGGGCTCCGGACTCTGCGATCTTGCTCGATTTCTGCAAAGCGAGCTGCGGAAAAACAGAGTAGTCGCGGGATTTTATATTGGGGGGGCGGGCGACCGGGAATTGTTGGTGAGCCGGAAGTGAAATTGGCCTTGACATGGTCAGAAAGGAAAGATATGCAGGTACGTCAGAGTGAATGAATTGGGCAGCAGAGCCGGCGTAGGAGCAGCGACACGTAACTGGCTTACAGTAAAGGTTTGGTTTTTGCTCTGTAAACGCTCTCACCAACCCACCTGGAGGAGAGACAGAGGGACAGGGAGTGTGTGTGTAAAAGAGATCAGGTAAAACGTTGTTGTTGGAGTGGGCAGTGGGACCCCGCCGCGTAGAGTGCATGATCGGGTCCACGCTGTCTTTCTGGTGGGTCCTCTTATCAACATCGTCACCTACTCCAAAAGTAAGTTCGCTACGCCTGCGTGGCAGTATTGAATGCACCTAGAGGTTCTTGGGATTGGAATTGGCATTTCTACCCGATCATCAGTGTAGCATTCGGCGGTGGAGGAGGTGAGTGGCAACCGAAACTCGGGCATTAAGGTTATTGCAATCTATTTCTAGGGCTTTTTTTGCGAGCTTGCTTTGGTTTGCGTTTTGGGCTTAGTTGAGGTGCTTTACCTACCCCAACCCTCCTTCCCCACGACTGCATCGTCCCACGTCATACTGATGTTCTCGGACGGTGGGAATCCTTTGTTCTGACATCATAAAAGGCTTATGAATTTCTGGCTTTATATCGACATGGAAATCTGCTTGGCAATTATGGTACAGTTCATGTGTAAAATGACTGGAACCCGTTAACCTTGGCATTTTCCAGGAAATCCTTTTAAATTAAAAGCTCAATATGGTTAAAGTTGGTGGAAAACGACACTCATCTTTCTATTGGGAGATTATAGCTTCGGTTATCCAGATTTGAGCATTGTAGCAGTGGGGTAGCCTTGGGATGGGACTCATTCTTAGGTTGCATTTACCCTGCTCTGCGGTAAGGGTTATGCTACCACCACTGAATTGTCAAAATAAATAAATAAATAAACAAGTAGACAATGACTCGTTGAAGATTGTTCTAATTTTATCATAAAATACGTCCCAATAGAATTTTTTGGTGGGTCCTGTAGAGTTGTGTCTGGTCTGAAATTTTGCATCTCAACCCGATTTGGCTTCAACTTAATTTTTAAAGCAATTTTTTCTTTGTTGCTTGTTCTTGAAAATTACATCCAACCAAGTCAACATGTTCTTTATAGCTAATTTCTTTGTAATTTTCTTATATTTATTTCTATTTAAAAAGTACGAATTTCCTCTCTCCATCTTTCATTCTGTTTTCGAACTTCGTAGCCTAAACACATAAACAAAATCATTCGGAAATCACGTGTTTATCGTATAAAAGTTCTCGATATTCAACGAGCTTGTGACGCTCTTCGAATTTTTCACATGAGAGACAAGCTGAAACTGCACAGAGGTTCACATTAAAGTATAATTATTCTAGGAAGAATTAATAAAATGGAAACACAAAACATGGATGAGAAGCTTCTTAGGAGCATGAAATGTCTGGATTTATTTACAGGTAGCCTGAGGTTAGGATCATGAGAGTAACCATCCCACTAAACTGTGTCGTTTACTAAAGATTTTGGGTATGAACTAATTCTGGCAAATTAGATTTTGAGGAGAAGGTAAGTCCTGTTTTGAGCACTTCTGGAACCTTGGCTTTGGTCATTACAGACTTTGAATGGTGGTATTTAGTGTTGGTAGTGTTTGGCAGGGTGAAGTGTCTTGTCTTTTCGGTATCTTGTCTTTTCCTTCTCTACCTAAATTTCACTCTGGGTTGCTAACGTTTTAGGAAAGTCATGAAAAAAACAAAATTATGTGGGAAGTTAGGAATTGCTGTACCCACAATCCATGAGTGGGATGGTGAGCAACAACTCCTTTGAAAATGCAGCCTTCTCAACAAACTGTGAAATGTCATGACCACATGTAAGAACAGAATTGCATGTGACGGCTATGGGTTGGTATTACTCTTACTTTGAATGAAGTTTAAATTTAATATTCACGTACAATTTTCTGGTTTGCGCATCGATTTCAACGGTGTGAACGCTGATTGGAATTATTTTCTTCCTTGACTGCCTCATTCAATCATTGCTACATTAGTTATGAAGCACTATGTTTGCTTCATTGAAAGAAGGAGGAGCTTTGGTAGGTTTTGTCTTGAGAGCACTTTTTCCAAACCCTAGAGGAGGAAAGAGATTATTGGAAGTTGTTATCAATACTTTGAAGAAAATGGTGACATTTATTAATATTTTTAAGTAACTTTGTATTTTGGTTTAGAGGTTTAGATTCCAACAACCATAAGTTTACTAGACTTTGTCATGGAAAGTAATTATCTTTTGTAACCAAAAGATGATCTCTTTCTTGAGAATTACTATGGAATAAGATACACTCGTTTTGAATTTTTTTTTTCTCATATATGAAAGTCATTTTGGGATAAATTTTGACGAACCGTTCGCGTCGGATTCGGGAGCGTGTACAGCAGCTCATTAAATTCGCAATGGGTACGTATTTCATAATTTCCAATGAAATTTTGTCTAGATTTGTACATATACATTGAGATGGTCGCCTTGCCTTGTCTCGTACTGTTCTTGCCTTTTAGTTCTTGTGATGTCTGCATTTTGCATTAAAATCTTACATATCTTCTCCTGTTCTGAATCATACCAAATATTTCATCTCATTGTTAAGTTGGCAAGCAAGCAATCAAGATTCATGGCATCGGCATCAGACGGACCACAGAAAATAAGGGAGTACGAATAAATAAACAAACACACGGAAATCACGAAAGGGCTACTATGGTAACCCAAGGCTGAAGGGGCAAGTATGGGTCATACGGAGGCGTGCGAGGAAAACATTGCATTTGCGTGCGAGGGAAACATTGCATTTGCATGGATTCGCCTGACTTTGGGAGCGTCAAAGGTTCCGCCATGACTCACACATTCACTGGTATTCATTGCTGGTTTTTGCTCTTTTTCTCATATCTCTGCTGAAAAAAGAAAAAACAAAACAGGGTCATTGTCATGGGTCATGAGTCATGAACATGATGCCGGATGGAATCTTGTTCAACTTTTTTAAAATATGTTTGCTTATAAAGCAACGAAGCCCACCAGCACATGGACAATGGCCATATGCAAGCTCATGGCACAAGTTCATGGTGCTCTGTTTTTACTTTCCCCTTCATCATGACTAGTGTCGATTTTCCAACCTTTGAAAGGTTTTCTATCATTGTAGGTGAGATGAGTTACTGGGCTGTGCCTAGTCTAGTTAAGTTGTGTATTCTTATAATGCAGCCATCTTCAATGTGGTTCTATGGCACTACTCATAGGTGGTCCCTAGGGTGCTACTCAGAGATAGTTGTTGAACAAAAGTATTAGCAGACCTGATTTGTTATAAATTTGGTTGAGGGTTGAGGCTTAATTTCATTTTTGGAAATATTGGATTGAGTAACAAAAGGATTTCATTTTATTGCTGTCATTTTGGTTGTTGCAGAAATTATATGTTTGGCCAAATTACGGCTTCTGAGTAAGGAAATGGATTGAATGCCCTCCATACCTTTGCAAATTTTCTTGCGTCAATTTAATGGTGATATTGCAATCTTCTGTGCAATTTTTAAGCATTAACAATATTTTGGATTTACATTGTACTTGTTTTATATTTTACAATGTATTTTTATGATATATGAGATTTAATTTTTTAAAAAAACTAATATATTTAAATTTTCTCTATCACGTCCCCGACTGAACCCGTCCCCACTTTTTCTTGAGGCACACGTACCCAAACACATTCAGAATCACGAATCCTCGATTTCTCACTTCCACGAATCAGATTCTTTTGATGCATAGTTTCTAAGTGAAACAATTTGATGAGTGGCAAGGTACCCCTACACTCAACCATACGAATACGAGCGCTTCATGCATGATCCGGTCGAACTCTGAAGACGGACTAGTTGTGGTATCTAGACAGTTACTCGTAAATCGCAGTTCGCTATCTTTCCACCTAGACTAGTATTAGCTTTGTCACGTATGGTTTAGTCCAGAGTGAGGTGTATGATGTGTTTCTACACTAATGCTACTCATGGGGATGATGGGAAATAATATCAATTAAGCTATGAGAGAGGATAAGAGAGAATCTAAACTAGCCTAAGTGCGATGAGCATCCGTTTCTTGATTATTAGTACACATCTTGGACTTCGTGCACGACTACTACTGGGATTACCAAGCGCATGGCCTAGGTACGCTACTGGGTTATCAAGTAGTCACACTTAAATGCTCGTGATTAAGTTGTACTCATTCCGCATTACTAGGAGATAAGGGTAGAGAGATATTAACTAAGAAAGCAATAAATAAAAATAACAATTAAATAATTAAGCTAAGTGGATGTTACAATGGTGAAGTAATCTCAATCTTTATTGCCGATCATGTGTGTGTCCAAGTACGTCACACTCGAATAAGAATGTAGTATAATTATAATCATCACACTACGGGCATGCACTAGGAGAAAGGGTTGAGAGAAAAAGCTGACAAAAAGTCCCTACCTTAATACTAAAAACTACTAGCCTTTACCAAATCTGTCTACCTCTTATTTATAGATGAGGAGACAAGTTGTGATATTGTGTACGTGATATTGCATACATGATATCATGGGTGCGATATCGTGGTCAACAATTCATGACTCATCATACCCCCACGACTGAATGAAAACTCGTCCTTGAGTTAAAGTAAGAACAAGCTCCATTGATTACACAGTGAATAGGTATGGGATTATTGACTGACTAGAATGGATTCATGCCGCAATGTGGAATCAGAACAAAATTGAGACACAACATGAAGAACGCAAAAGAAAATCCTATAACTACAAAATTGAGTGGAACTCATGTAGTTCTTAGTGGCGGTGGCTCCTCCATGCATGCCTTTCTCTTATCTTGGGCTCTAGGTCTTGGGATTTGATGATGTCGAAGTATGGCCGAGAGTTTCTCCTCTTCAGTTCGAGGATCATGTGCTATCCATGCTAATGTTCCGATGTTTGATGGAGTCAACACCTCCCATGGGCACGGTAGTTGCAGAAACATTTTATTTGCCTTGACATACCAAGCCGCAAACACCCACCATTCCTCCTTGTAGGCTCTAGCTTTGTCTCTGTATTCTTGAAAGTCTGTGAGTCATCGAGCCAAGTTTGTTGCGACACCTTTCTACCCCTAGTAGCTTACTTTAACCACCTCAAGTTCAAAATTTGCAACCTCCAGTTTTTGCAATGTTTTCTTGTGTTCTGCAAATTCTGTTTCATATTTGACATAGGTGGTGGCTACCTGTTGCTCAAACTCTGTTCTCAGGCACCCTGCTATTAACATGGCAAGGTTGGCATACTGCAGATTTGTCAACTCCATGTACTCTGTAAGGTCCTAGATCTGCAGGTCCCAGCTCTTAACTTCTGCATAGTGGACAAACGCGTATGTGTCCAATATGGCCTGCCAGTCAGTGTGTTGAGCACTGAGAGCATTGATGTGGGCCTTGGCCATACAGATCTCCTTTTCGATGATTTGTTTATACATCCCCACCTAGTCTCAGAAATGCTCCTTTAGTTTCTCATGTCGCTTAGCCTCATTCTGCCACGCACTTATTTTAATGGCCGTCTTCTAACGAATGGCGCATACCTCCTCCATCGAGAGGGTCCAATTTTCCCTGGCTAAACGGTTCATTTCTTGGTTGACCCTAATTAGTTGTTCTCGCAACTATTGAAAATGTTCCCCAAGAACATTCTTTTATTTCTCCACAAAGATCAACCGAAGGTTGTTAGCAACAAGTTGTTTATTCTTCTCTTGTAAGGCTTTGAGTATTTTGACGTGCACGTAAGTTTGCGCTTGTGCCGTAGAGGCATCCCAAACAACCTTCTCTTTTTCTTCCGTCATCTTTTTATTCTTTGTCAACAATTTATTAAGTTGCTCAGTTCTGAAAGTGTCCAGCTAGTCTGTGGGAATGAATTGAGAAGGATCCCACTGCACTGCTTGCAGGATCACGAGCCTTTCTTTCAATCTTTGCACTTCTGCTTTAGCATGCTCGGCCCTCATCTTCGTCAAGACCAGCTTCCCCTTGGTGGAAATGAGGTCTGATTGTATTGCTGTAACATCCTGTGAGATGTCAAATAATTGTACAGTGGCAAGGTCTTCTTGGTGGATACTAAATAATTGTTCCTCCTGCTCTACATGTTGTTCAGTAGGAACTTGTCCTTCACCTCTCCTACATCGCTTGATCCCACCTTGAGCAAGACCTTCTCGTTGTTCGCATTTCGAGGCCATCTGCAATCACACAGGGCCAATCATTAGTAAGGTTGTTACCGAAGTTAGGTTATACCTTACTACTTGCCTTAATAGATTTGCTTTATCTCCGTGTGATGTTACTTATTAGGAGAAAATGTTCCCGAAAGATTATAATATTGAATCTTCTTTGCTTAGGTGGTTTCCAAATCTAGTTTCTCATTATAACTAAGGAGATGAAATTGTTTTTGGCGCATTTATCCTTAATTTTATAACTAATTACCCTTAATAATGTCCTTTGGGCAATGACGAATTTCAAAGCATTTATGCACTATTCGACGTTTGCACGATTTAGCATGTGCCCCTCCCCCACGACTAAGCTGAACACTTCGGGTTCAAGTAGGTTCAAACGGAGCGAAAATCGGAGTACCAGCGAGCGAGTTATATAATATGAAAGCAAGCGACGCGCAATCGCAAGTCGTAGAGAGAAATTTGAAAAACTTCCCCCACATGAACAGTTGCAAATGATGTTGATTAGCGCGAGGAGTCACGTATATATATAGTTTTGGGACGTGGTATCGTGTCGGTCGTGATATCACGACCTATTGATGTTAGGGCACTTTATACAATGTACTGAATTTTAAATATTTTTCTGAAATTAAACAATGTAAACTAAGGACATTTGGACGAGTATGAAGGGGTTCCAGGGTAATTCAACTAGTTCTAAAGGCACGAAAATTATGATGGTGTGGAATTTATCAATAAGGACCTCAGATGATAAGGGGGAGAAAAAGGCTATGTGATGGTTCATAGGAACGTTTGAATCGAAGGGATAGTAATAAGGGAAAGAATATCGTTAACAATACGCTGAGGATAATAGATGATGTGCGGAAGATGTGTTATGAGTGCAAATTACAAAAATTACGCAAGTGGGTCCTTCCGAAAGCAAGTTCCAGCCTATAATGCCCTTGCGTAACCATGCCTTAAAATGTCCGTAGGCACTAGAAGGGTTAAATGTAATCCACACTAGTTCCACAAAACACACACGTGTAAGTATCACCGGAATGAGGTAAGAAATCTACGCTAAATAGGACACGAGCTACAATTACATGAACAGCGAGATGAGACTGACTATAGAAGGGATTGTAGAGATTGGGACATGAGGTAGTTGACCCAGGGCACAATGAATCCTACATGTAAAACATGATTAATGTGTCATTAACCCGTCGTTTCAAGATCAGGACCAAGTCCATTACTCTGATTAGTGACACCGCATTGTTTCATCCCATGATGAGTGACTATGAGAGTACCAGAACAATAAGGCATACGATCACTTGACATTTTGTTTAAGGGAGGAGTGATTTTTGCTTTGTGGCACTTTTTCTTCTCTTCTTCTTATTTTTTTTCTGAATANTCACATCCTAATCATTCCCTCTTGATCCATCCTTCTTCATTCTAGGTACAATGAACACAAAATTAATTTTAAGTTTTAAGAATGTCAAGAATATCACTGTACCCTCGAACAGAACCTCTTATTTGTAGAATGGATGACTGGGTGTAATGGGCTCACTATCCAAATAATTGATCACTCGAGACTCGATAACATAGAACACACCTCAGCCAACAAGCCACATGAGTGTTTTATTTGTAGATGAGATTACTTATAAAAAGATAAAAAGACAAAAAGATAAAGAGGTAACAAAAAAATTGAAAAATTGGAAAACAAAAAATTGTAAAATTAAAGAAAACGAAAAATATTTATTAATCCTGCTTGTTATTAAAATGGGGGATATCCCCCATAACTAAACAGTTGAGCATGGAGAGGATTAATAAATAAAAGATGAGAATCCTTGCATGTTGGAAATATTGAAACTTGGTCATACTTACCCCATTGGGGTTCACACATCTGATTATAGTAAGCATAGTGGGGCAATTTATAAGATGTGGTTCCCGGGTAAAGAGTTAACCCATTATGATACTTGAGACCGTAAGATGGTATGCAAGGATCGAGATGTCGCCCTTCATGGCTGTATTCATTGGGCCGTATGGTTGTTGGAATGTTAATTGGTGGCCCTGATGAGATCACACAAGGTGTTGGGTTTGAGGAGAAGGATGCATCACAGTGTTGGACTTGTGTTGAGTTGGAGAATGCAGTGGCCTTGGAATTGTGTTGTCCCTTCCTACAATCATGTCTAAAGAAGGGACGCCTTTGATGTTGAAGAGGTCTCTCACTACTGTTGGCAATAGCAGCACATGTAACGTTCGTGGGTGGTTGTTGTGGTGCAGACACTTCAGGAACAGTTGGTGGCGATGTAGAAGGAGGGAAAGGATGGGAATGTTGAAATTTAGGAGAAGTGTAAGGTACACAAGGTGGTGGTTGTGTTGAGGACATGGGCTGATAGTACTGAGTAAAATAATAATGCGACGAGATAGAGTATGTTGACGTAGTCGAAAAAATAGGATGTTGGACTAGATAAGCATTTGGATTTGGATGATACGAAGGGTGTCTCCAATTTAGGGATGGCTTCCCCCGCGACTAGGATTTTTGCCACTGTGATCGAACACAGTATCTTTGTACGAACTTTGGGTGTAACATGTTTCCCCAATGCTCATATAAATGTAACAAGATTGGGCATTGGCCCTTGGGATGATCATACAGGTAAATGTATCATCACGAAGCCCATCAATGATATGGTACATTAGCCTTTCCTCGAAGAACTCATGGCCTAGAAAGTTGTTTAACAGTGCATAATATCTTTCTAAGGTCATGTCCAAGGGTTCATGTTGTGCTTGTTTCCACTCTTGGATTTGTTTCCTCAAGGTTGACACTCTTGCGTAAGTTTGATATCTTTTGTTAAAGAGTTCTATCATTGTTGGCCAATGTCATATTGAATTTGGTTTTAACAATCTATACCATACTTTTGCTTGGCCAATGAGTGTCATAGGAAAGAGCTTGAGTTTTTGCCAACCGTTATCAATGTTGTTCCATGCACAGGCATCGTACAAGGCTTGTAAATGTTGTTGCAAATCTAAGTCAAGCCTCCTGAGAAATTGGAAAAGTTGTATAAATTGAGCCTGGGTAGGCAGCTCTCTTTACGATGTCTACGGGAGATTCGAACAGCCTCTTGTATTTGCTTTAGGCTTGTAGTGGCCAGTAGGAGTTCATCGCCATCGAGTAAGTTATGCTTTCTTGCGTTGGGACGATGCTGCCTTCATTTATGTTTATAAGAAACCCCCACCTCAGATTGCGTACTCCAATCTTCATTATCATATAATTCGTTGGTTCTCCAATGAATTACCTCACTAGATGTGGCATTATCGTAGTCTTGTAGGAGAGGCATGGTTGTGAAATTGTATGTGAGTTTGTATGTGACCTTTTGTAATTATTTCTTCCTAAAAGATATATCATTAATTCCTATACAGTGACCTTGTATGATATAACTAATCGAGATAACTAGCATCATCCCCGACAATGGCGCCAATGATGAGTGGCGAGGTGCCCCTACACTCAACCATATGAATACGAGCACTTCATGCACGATTCGGTCAAACTCTGCAGATGAACTAGTTGTGGTATCTAGACAGTTACTCATAGATCGCAGTTCGTTGTCTTTCCACCTGGACTAGTATTAGCTTTATCACGTATGGTTTAGTCCAGAGTGAGATGTATGATGTGTTCCTACACTAATGCTACTCCTGGGGATGATGGGAAATAATATCAACTAAGCTAGGAGAGAGGATGAAAGAGAATCTAAACTAGCCTAAGTGCAATGAGCATTTGTTCCTTAATCATCCGTACACATCTTGGACCTCGTGCACGACTACCATTGGGATTACCAAGTGCATGGCCTAGGTACGCTACTGGGTTACCAAGTAGTCACACTTAAATGCTCGTGATTATGTCATACTCATTCCGCGTTACTAGGAGATAAGGGTAGAGAGATATTAACTAAGAAAGCAATAAATAACAATAACAATTAAATAATTAAGCTAAGTCGATGTTGCAATGATGAAGTAATCTAGATCTTTATTGCTAGTCATGTGCGTGTTCAAGTACGTCACACTTGAATAAGAATGTCGTACAATTACAATAATCACATTGTGGGCATGCACTGGGAGAAAGGGTTGAGAGGAAAAACTGATAAAAAGTCCCTACCTTAATACTAAAAACTACTAGCCTTTACCAAATCTGCATGCCTTTTATTTATAGATGAGAAGACAGGTTGCAATATCGCGTACACAATATCACATCTAGGCTGTGATATCACGTACCTGATATCGCGTACGTGATATCATGGGTGCGATATCGTGGCCAACAATTCATGACTCATCACAATTTAATATGAAAAAAAAAAGATTCTGTTTATCAAATAATGGACATATATCATAAATATATAGCTAAATTGGGTGGGGGAGGATGTGTTGCAATGCAAAATATTTTTTTAAGAATATTTATCCCTAAGACATATTCAAGAGTACATTCTCTCTTATAAGCAATTTGGTAAACCAAGCAATATATCAAAAGCTACCTATGATCAATCCTTCAATCAAATGGTGAAATTCATTAAGATATAAGAAATAGAATTGAGGTAGGATGGTCAAAATGTAGACAAACTAGTGGTGTTTTATGTGATAAAAAAATACCAATAAAATTGAAGAGGAGATTTTACAGAATGGCAACAAAGCCCATATATGGTGCTGAATGTTGGGTGATATAATGTTGGGTATTAACAACAAATCAATGTGGCAAAAATACACATACTTCAGTGAATGTTAAATATTACTTGAATAGATAAACTACATAATACAAACATCAAAGGAAGATTTGGAGTGGCCCTTATTTCAAATAAGCTCCAAGAATGATGGCTTAGATGATTTAGATAATGAGCCTATAAACAAAGATTGCTTCTTCACTATTTTAGGAAAGTCACTAAAGGGAAGACCAAAGAAGATATGGGAAAAAATTATTGAAGATAATTTGAAGAAATTGCAAATAAACAAAAATCTAGCTCTTCATAGAGGTGAATAACAAAAAAGAACTTATGTAGTCAATCCCATTTTGTTGGGACAAGGCTAAGATGATGATGAAGTAGTATATCAAAAACTTTGAGAAAATGTAGAAAGCAAAAAAATTAAAAACATTTCTATTTCAATAGTTTCAATGAAGGGCTTAATTCAAAGGCAAATTATTTATATGGTACTATTTGTAATCAATTACAATGCAAAATTAGTAGAGCATAAATTCCTTATGAAGAATGAATGTACCAACTATGCAATACAAATAGCATTAAAGATGAATACCACATTTTCTTACAATGTCCTACATGAGAGTACATTAAACATGTATAGAATATTACAATTGCAAATATAGTTTATTTGTTTCAAATGTTACCAAGAATACTTGGTAATTTTCTTCATGGTGATTTCAAAACTCATAGCATATATATTTTTACTATAATAAATCCAAAGGATCTATGGATGTAGTAAAATTTCAATTTTAGTTTCAGTTTTATAGTCAAATTAAAAATTTATAAAATCCATAACTTGAAGTTTGCAAATCAAGAGTCTTACCACCAGAGTAATACCTTATTATTTTAGAGGTGGGGGTGTCAAACCCTTAAAAAATGAATAATGATATTTAAAAAATTTAGAGTACATCAAATCATTAAAGAAAGTGTTTAAAGAAAAAGCTTAGTGGTTTTGCAAATGCCTTTACAAATTTTCATCCTTTGAGGTAGGAAAATGATCAAGCCTTACCCATACTCAGAAGCATCCTCATAGGTTTTCACTTCTTACTAAAAGGTTTCTTATAAATAGAAGGAGAAAACTCTCTCTAATGAAAAAGAATGCATCAATTAGAGATAAACAACAAATAGTAACAAAGGCTGAAAGCTTCCCTTCCTTGAGCCTCCAAAACAAAAAGATTTTAATACTATAGAAAATAAATTAATTGTTCAACTTCCATTGGGAGCTTTTTTGCTTGAAGTTGTAGCTGAAAAGCAACATCCTTGAGAATCTAGTATTTTACACTTGAAAACAGGTCATAGTTATGCTCTTGTTATTGGAAAATAATTGCACACCAAGGCTTCCAAATAGAGTAGAGAATACATGGTCAAAGACATTTCCAAGTGCAAAGAAAGGTAGTAGACAAAGCATATTGATCACCAAGAATGGCTTCATTGATGCTTGGTTAAAAGTTGTTATAAATTCTATATGTCCATTTCCAAGCATGTTGAATAGTAGAACACTAAAAAAACATGAGAAAATGATTCTTTACTTATTCAAAGAGGACATTGAGGAGAAAAATTTCTCATATATTTAAGCCAAGTGCCAATAGGAAAACCTTGATGAATAAGACACCATTAAAAATATGAATTTTAGGAAATGTAGAAGCTCTCCAAATATCTTTCATTTTCCTCATCCAAAAGTGTGATGATAATTACATATTTTAGGCCTTAGTAAATTTGTTATGAATAAAATCATTCTTTGTAATAATCTTGTCAACAACTTTTGAATTAAAAGGAAAAAAAAATCTGCCATCCTTCCAAAAAATATGTGAAAAAGGCTTATGCAAATTGTTGTCACTTTAAATAAATTCTTAAGATTAAAAATTAAGTTTTGTCTTTCTATTCAAACCATAGAGGCTAGAAGCTTCATTCCAAGTAATTCATCTATCATGCATACGTAGAAGCTTTTTCTTTAGACTCTTTCTTCAATGATCTAAACTACTCTAAATTTTTTTAATATTATTATTTATTTATTGGGGTCTAACACACCCTTCCACCACTTGCGCCGCCCCACCCCCCCACCCATGTAGGAAGAAGCTACACTTAACATACTTATTTGGTATTATTAAAAATGAATTAATAAATGAACTACATGATGAAATCTCTTGGTGTATGCTATTTGTGGATGATATTGTCTTGGTAGAAATAGCTCAAGACAATATTTCTTCTGAAATGGAAAAGTAAAGACATGCTCTAGAATCCAAAGTCTTAAATATTAGTAGAAGCAAGATAGAATATATGGAATGCAATTTCGATAACAATATAAATAGTGATGAATTGAAGGAGAAGTCATAATTCAAAGCCAATTCTTTACTACAAACATTTTCACTACCTAAGATAAATGCTTTAATTAAATGGTAAAATTAATAAATATATAAGAAATAAGATTAAGGTGGAATTGTTGAAATGGAGATAAGCTAATGGTGTTCTTTGCAATAAAAAATCCCAATAAAACTAAAGGAAAATATTTATAGCACAATCATTAAGTTTGCTATCTAATATGATGCTAAATGTTGGGTAGTATAAAAGAGGAAAATATGGCAAAAATATGAATGCTTAGATGAATATTAAAGGTTACACTAGGAGATAAATTGGATAATACAGATATTAGAGGAATGACATCTTAGATTATTTGGGTATGTGCAAATAAGATTAGATAATGAGCCTATTAAAAAAGTTTGTTGCATCATTATTCTAGGAAAGCCATTAATAGAAAATCAAAAAAGACATGGGATAAAAGATTGAAAATGATTTCATGAAATTACAAATAAATAAACATTTAGCTCTTTATAGAGGTGTATGACAAAAGAAAACTCATATAGCCATGCCCATTTTGTTTAGACAAGGCTAGGATGATGATGATATTTACCCCTAATACATATAGTCAAATTACAACTTCATTAGAATCAAACCCATAATTTGGAGTCCCTAAATTAAGTGTCTTAACACTAGGCTAATAATGCTTAGAAAAAAAGTGATAGAAATTGTTAGAATAAAAAATTTTTGATCCTACTTATTATTGTAAAAATTAATCATGTTTTCTCCAATTAGAAAAAAGACAAATTTACCTTATTCATTATTGTAAATTTAAGATACATAATTAACATGAATCTTAGTAAAATTAAGAATAATGAGGTAATGAGGTGTTAGTCTGGTGGTAAGATGTTTAATTTGTAAGCTTCAAGTTACAGGTTTAATTCTAGTGGGCAATATTGAGTTATAAGGTTCTAATTTGACTATATGTCTTGGGGGTATATATTATTAAACAATGTCGATACTTAAGCAACAAATGTAAATCTCATAAAATGACAAGAAACAAATGAAAAAAATGAAACAATAATCAAGAACCTAATGTAAATCTAAGCAAATTAATAAATTGAGTAAATATTATAAATCCAATATAGATGATAAAAAATATACAACCAACAAAATTTACAAATAAAAAACAAACAAAAAACTAAAAAATTAAAACAAAAAGAAAAAAACGTCATTTTTCATGAAAAATATTGCCACAGTTATTAAGCAAAGCATTACTAACACAATTTTGACATTTTTACCCTCAAAATTCAAAAATCACAAAGAGAAAGAGCTTGATAAAGAATACAAGGACCTAAGACAAATACAAACCCAAAATCCAATGGATTGATACAAAAAGTAAAAGAAGTTAAAACCATGATCAATAAACATCAAATCAACTTACTCCAAAATTGCTATAGATTACCACTCTATCATCATCATCATTATCATCCTAGCCTTGTCCCAACAAAATGGGATTGGCTAGATGAGTTCTTTTTCGCTATTAACCTCTATGAAAAGCTAGATCTAATCTAACAAAGACCTCATCCATGAGATTTGACAAGGTTTTACAACCTACTGTCAACTTGACAGCAACCCTTCTCCTTTTATATTAGTTTACCACTCTATGCATAGCAAAAAACAAGTGTATCAAAACAAAAAAAAATACAAAATTAATAAAATCTACTAAATAACCAATATATAAACCAACAATGCAACAAATTGTAACACCTACTCACAAAACAACTAAGATTCAACACATACCAAAACAAAACAACAAATAATAAATAAAACTTATCCAAAATAAAAATAATTAAAAAACTCAAAGGAAACACAAACTAAAACATAAAGCAAATTAAGTAAAAATAATAAATCACAAAAGACAAGAAGCATGAAAAAGAAAACAAGGAATACAAAGGTAAACCCAAAAATCACCTTAGAGATGAAAAAATTATTCATAGCAAAAACAAAGGCAACAAAAATTGCAAAATATAGCAAAGAAAAAAAGTTGATAAAAGAAAAACATTGAGCCAAGAAAGAACAAATAGTAAAGAAAAAAACAAATAATAGGAAAGTGAAGGAAAGAAAGAAGAATATAGAATAAAAAGAAAGAAACAAGTTCAAAATGAATATAAACTAGACTAGATATAATATTTTATCCATATATCCAAGAACCAATATAAAAATTCAAAATGAATGCTTTCAACATGAAATACAAGAAGCTAAATCTATGCTTTAAAGATGATTAACAAGTTCAAACAATTCCCACCAGTCCACTAGTGTCAATTCCAACCTCTCTTCACCTCATATGCTCTTGATTGAAAATTTTTGTATTGCAAACGCTCTATTATTGTAATAATTTTCCTCTCAAAATTTTTCAGCCAAAAGTGTGTAAGATGAGAAAAGGTTAGAAATGATGCTAGTGGATTGGTGGGATTTATTTGAACTTTTTAATTGTCCTTAAAGCATAGATTTAGCTTCTTATGTTTTTTTCTTAAAAATGTTCATTTTAAAATTATATATTGGCTTCCATATAGATATAATATTATATATAATCTAGTTGTTCCTATAATAATGTTCTCTCACAAATTTGCAAGGACACCTACACAAACCACACATTTAAGGGTATGATCCATGGTCGTAAATGGTTTTCAATACGATCTAACTCTTGATATATCAATGATAATGAACCAAAGGGAGATGAACCTTAAATTAAATACAAACTTAGCCTTTCAACCAATATTAGAATTGACAAGAATATAGATATGCAATGATAGACTTGGCAGTGAATTCAATGAAATGTGAGCGATACAAGTAAGATCTGTGCAATATGATTATGTTTAAAACAAATGAAAAATGTCAAGCAAATAGTAGATAATAAACCAAATAAATTAATAAGGGTATGGGGTTTTCCTTCCTAAAAAACAAAAGAGGCTTTATTTGCTTAATAGAAAGAGTTCACCTCCTAGGAATAGCTAAGTGCTACAAAGATGTGCAATACCTTATGTAGGGTAAAATTGGCAAAATGAAGTTAGTATTTGAACAAAAGAACTTAATCACTAAAATTTGACCTTTTACAAATATTGAAATGAATGGAGGGTTTGCTAGCACTATTTGAAGTTGATTCTAGGGTCAAACAGGGCTATTTCCATGACCTATTGTACTAGTAACATTGACACTATAGAAGATGATGTTGAAGTCAGCCTTGGTGATGCTAACATTGGATAAATTGGATAACTTCACAAGCTTACAATTTGAAAGTTGCTAACTAATAAGTTGATAGACTAGAGTAGAAGATGTAGCTCACCTAGTTGACTCATGTGCTTTGCACCATGAAGGTACTTAGGTGATGTTGGTTGGTCCTTGATCTTTGTTAGGAGTTTTGATTTGTTTTGTTATTTGAGAATCTTTCTATTCTCTATCACATCAAAAACTATGAGTGCTAGAGGAGGTTTCTTACTAACATTAGAAACTGGTTCTTAAAAATTCGCATCTAGGTGGGGACCTACAACTTTTAAGTTTCATTCCTGTGAATGTACTCTAGGTGGGATACTTAATGCAATAGTGATCTCTTTTACATAGTAGATCATCTTTGGTTCTTTATGTTAGGTTACCATGAAAGCCTTATAATAGCCAAAAACTAGGGGTGGTGGCATTGACTTAGATGGCAATCATTCGTGTCCATTCTACCCTAGAAACATAAAGATCTACATTAATAGCAAGACATATCTGTGCATTGAATAGGTTTGACATGACTCACTACCTCTACATAGGATTAGAAAACAATTCTATTTTGTTATTTGGCTATGGAGTTGAGGTAAAGCAACCAACAATCATATAAATATTTTCCATGGGGACAAATGATAGATATAGAGATATCCAAAGCCTACAAAACATTAAGAGTTAAATTATGTAAATCAAGTAGCTTATTGTTGCTTCACAAAATAGTGTTATGCGTAAGAGTTGAAAAAACCAAAAAAACAAAAATGTGCTCATAATAATGAAGTGTTAGCCTAGTGGTAAGGCTCTAGATTTGAAAGCTCCAAGATATGGGTTCAATTTTTGTGGGGAATGCTAAGTTATAATATTTGATTGGACTATGTATCTTGGGGTGTACCAATATTATAACCACATATTGTGGTATTTTTAGGGGTAATCAACTTGATTCAAAAGTTTTCTATTGTATAACTAACATTTTATTAGGATCTCAAAGCTTAATCACCAAGCTTTGTTTGAGTTCACATCAACTCAAGATAGAGAGTGGGAGATGGATTAATTTTCCTAGAGAAGAATATACATGCAAGATTTGTAGACTAGAGGATGAGTACATGAGTACCTTGTCTTTCTTATTTGTCCTTTAATTAATCTTCTTTGCCAAAAATATAATTTTGCAGCAAAAAAATTGTATGACTTATTTTTGTTACGCTAAGCCACTTTGTTGTATTTATTGTTACACTAAGCCACTTTGTGAATTAGATGATGAGTACCATGTCTTTTTTTTTTGTCCTTTAATTGATCATATCTACCAAAAATATGATATTGTAGCAAAAAGTTTGTATGACTTATTTTTGTCACATCTGGTGGCACTTAGTCACTTTGTTGAATTTATTTTTTATTTTCCATGAGGTGAATGTCATATTTGTCTAAAAGATCATTTTTGGTCTATAAATGTAATAAAATCTTTAATTTTAGTTTCATTGTCATAACTCAACATTGCCCACTAGAATCAGACCCATAACTTGCATCGGACCCATAACTTAGAACTTTCAAATCAAGAATCTTACCACTAAACTAACACCTCATTGTTACTTGTGACTGAGCAATCGTACATACTTAACCACATGGATTAGAGTGACCTCAATAACGTCTTACCGGGGCATGCCGAGCTGAGCTTGCGAGCACGCTTCGCGGTGTAGAAAGTAGGCATGTTCCAAACATAGCAATTCCGATACAGTATTCTCTCAGGGTTAAAAAACGTTGATAGATTAATCGTTTACCGAAACGAGTTATATCTTTATGCAAGGTTTTCATCTCCCCACTGAAGTTATCCTTAATCATAACTACCTGGCATCATCGGATCGCATCGAAGTTCAGACATTTCTTTTACGGGAATTTTTCATAAATCAACGTTGCGAACTGGTGCTCCAGTAGCGAACGTGGAAGAACTTAAGCACACCGTTAAAGCTTTCATGGGAGGCAAGAGGAACTAAAGAAACCCTCGGGGTATGCCGTTGAATCCTCAATAATACGAAACCGTGCTTTGATCTTGATCAGGGATACTTATACTCCCAACAATTGAAGGTGTCCTTTTGCACGTTCATTCAACAAACGGACAGAGAAGGCACAGCCCAACATGAGTTCTCGCAAAGAGCAACGAGGCAGGAGAAGCACCAACAAATCCACTGCAATGCCAGAATCCACTTTACCCCAAACCCTAGATCGATGTTCTCAGTCGCTTACCGAAAGCTTAACGGTACGAATATGTTTTCTTAATTTCCGATTTCTTGACTTTGATGAATCCCAAAAAAGACAGGATACTATTGTATTTCATGTTGCCAGGGAACATTCAATTATATCTGTTTGTTTCCAGCAGTAGTTATGTTTGCTGAAAACCCCAAGTTTTTCCGTTTTTAAAAATATCTGCATTGGTGGGAGGGTTTTTGATATGTATGGGCAAGTGTTTGTGCTTTTGATCAGTGTTGAAATCATGTGTTGATGTGGGTTGACAGACGCTGCAAGAGCCGGCCACTGGAGTGGAGAAAGTGCCATGGGCTGACGTGCTTAGAGCAGCAGAACAAGTATCGAAGCAAGCTACCGTTGGTAGGTGGAACTTTTCACTGCAAAATATAGTTTTTTGGAACAGCTATAAAATTTGAAACTGTCAAGGGCAGTTTTTTACCTTTTTTCTTTAGCCCGCCAGTGGCTTAATGCTTATGGTATCATGGGAGGGTACGTAGATGAGCAAAAGCCTAACCACTGAAGCAGTGATGTTTGCAATATCTAAAAATACTTTATTTTGATTTTTTCTATTCGGTTGGGTTACAGACGTTGTTCATGGTTTTGATAGAAGTCATTTGAAATACTAATCTTGAACGATTACGCTGACAGCATTCGTTGCTGCGTACACCCTTTTTTTTATCAAGTATTGCTAAGAATTAGCTAGTGATTCAGCCTGGATAGCAAGTATAGGAATCATAGGTCTTACTTCTTTTGTTGAGTCAATGCTGCTGATGAAGAGATTGTAAATGGCTGAACTGAGTTGATGTGAGGTACAAGAGATATGTTTACTTTGGAACAGCAACATCATTATTCTGGCCTTCTTGCAACAAAATGGGGTCGGCTAACTTTGGAACAGCTTGAGATATAGAAAATTTCACAAGTTTGTCTGCTGAAAAAAATAGTTTTATGTTGGTGCAGTTGTTTCCAGGTTATTGCTCTCTGTCTGTCATTCTATGATATGGTCACAGAGCAATTTTTATGGTTTTCAACAACTATAACCACTAGAATCTTGATCATAAAAGCTGATATTTTACTTGTGCAGTCATGATGAGTTGATCTTGATGTTAGGTTTAGCAATACACTATTTCTTTAAAAATTGCGTATTGAAGTGCCCTGCTTTGATTTGGACAGTATGTCCTATTCGCTATGGAACTCACTAGGCTACAGCTTGAAAACCAACAGTTACCACCCATGAAAAATATAATGTGTTTTTAAGGATGCGGCTGTCAGGACTGCCCAATGTGGAATTCACAATGACCAAAAATAAAAATAAAAAATGAATGGAAACTTATGAAGATTTAATCATAAGGAAACTGACATAGTAAATGGAGGTGTAGGAGCAATTAAGAGCATAGTGTGTCTGCTATCTGTTTGTTTAGAGCATGTAACTTTTGTAGATGCTGAATTATTTACGATAGACAACGGGCATGACACAAGTTAAAAATTAGTAGAGGTGCTCTGTGTGTGTGTTTTGGGGGTGGGATGTTGTGGGGGTGGGGGGTGTGTGTTTCGGGTTGCAGAAGGCATCTTATGAATATGCCAAACAGTATTTCATAGTCTATGTTGTAGTATTATCCAACTCTAATATCAACATTCCTCAAACAGAAACTAAAATTAAGAGTTATTGTATATGTTGTTTTAAAAAATGATTAAAACCAATAATTATAGGAGAGTCCTCCTATAATTATAGTTAAAAGCAAATTATAACAACAACAAACTTGTTAACAACTTATTTGAGAAGACTGTTCAACATTTATTTTCCACAGCTGCCATGAAATGTGGGGATGAAACAAATTTCATGTCTTTCTATTTATTTAATAAATTGATTAATGTATTTTGTATGTTATTTTTAGATAATTTCACTAATTTGTATCAAAACGATGCAAAATAGGTGATAATGAACATGACCGTTGCTTTTCTTTGCAGCTGGAAATTTATGGTGTGATCATGTGTCAACATCAGCAGGAAGGGAGAACATTAAGTCATTCTCTGACTCACTCCAAGGGTTTCTTTTACTTTGTCATGGAAGTACGGTGGGTGCAGGTCCAACACTTCTAAAGGCCATAAACCTTTCTGCAAAGCAGGTTTTACACACAAGTCTTACATTTTTAAGCCAGGCCATTTCTTTACGTGGTATGTTATCCTTTCTTTAACTAGCATTTGCATTGAAATAGAGAATTATGGTTTAGGCAAATTTTCATGCCTCTTGAAGTGGCCAACTGATGCCTCTTCAATATGATGTCTTCACTGAAAGACTATGCCATGCATAGAGAGCATATAAGAACTTTCTACAGTTACAGTAGTTGAACCATTCGGTCATTGGCAATAGGCTTTTACAGTTTTGCCATACAGTGTTATTGGATCTTTGAAATATTTTTCCTTAAATACCATATAAATATGTGATTTATATCATTCTAATTAGAGTTTTTCATATGCATCTGTTTGTGTTAGGGGACATTAATGCTGCTGAGAGGAAATCAGTGATACCACAACTTACTGCATGTGTTTGGGATGCATGCGATGCCCTCAAGAAAACTCCTACCACGAACTCAACTGCTATTGGAAGGAGCTTGACCCAGATTGCAGCATCTGTAAAAGATGTTCTTCGAGAATTACAAGAACTCAAGGAGATGGACAGGTGCACAGAGGATTGTGAAGCGTGCACAGAGGATTGTGAAGCTGCTGGCACATCAGCAGGAGATGGTGTGGAAGACGGAAATGTAAATGCTTCTGATATAGAATCACTGGGGAGCCTAGAAATTGATGGAAATCTGTCATCAAAAGAGATGGAGATTGCAAAGTCAATTAAGGAGTTTATTTTATCAATTCTTGAAGTTCTGAAGGAGCTTTTGTACTTTTCTGGTCGTTTGACGAAGCTTTTTAAGGAAAAAGATGATAATGCCCATCTATATTCTCTTGAGAGAATTCTTGATCTTTATCGAGTAATTAGTGTACAAGTGGATGAGCTAGGAGCTTCTTGCTATCCTCCTCAGGAAATTCATCAAATGAAGATGTCTGCCCAAAAAATTGAAGAATGCATAGGTGAAATTCAGGAAGAGGTCAAAAAGATTGATGGTAATTTAGAAACTTTCAAGTCTGCCACACAACAGTTAGGAAAACATAAAGATAATTTGCTAGAACTGTTGAACAAGACCAATTGAGATAGCAGGTTCAAACTGACGAATGATGTAAAGGCTATACATGTGAGAGAGGTAGCAGGGTTGGTACCTCACCTTTTGCTAATGAAGTTGACATGTGCATATTTGTTTCCCAGGATGAAAATTGATCTCCATTTTTTTGGTTGCAAGGTACATCCCTCGATGTTCTCCAAATATCAAAGTAGTTGAGGATTTTTTCACCATAGAATGCCTAAAATGACATTTGTTAGCAGAGCGGTTATTGGTGCGTGTGCTTGAGATCTCTAGTTAGCTAAAATCTAGTTAATAATTATTTATGGTTTTATGCTTAAAGTTAACAAATTGTTTAGATATTACTGATCTGGTGGATGCCAAATCAGACTTTTTAAAGTTGTCTATTATCATCATTGTAGCCAGTTAATTATAGGTTTGATTACTGAGCACTCTTCCAACAGATCAACTTTCCTATCTATGCATTTAACAATGCCATATGCATAATTGTTTTGCTTTTCCTTTTTAGGTTTGAAATAACAATGTTTTATAGATCTAAAATCTCATGTTATGTGTGGGAAACCTTTAAAACAAATATTATTTGCTCATTTAATTTTTTGTACGATGGATATAAGTTGGGATGATACGTAGAAGTTTTCATTCGAAAATGTGATAAACAAACATTTTTTATTTGTGTAGTAAAGCTTGAGTTAAAACATTTGGAAATTTTACAAAGCAAATGCATTGAAAGATATTCAAAATGATAAAGATGTGGTATCTTTGTCACCTTCTTGAATATGAGTTGGTATGGATTATAGGGCATCTATCATTAATCATATATTTTATTATTTTATTAAAAAATGCTATAGGTGGAAGGGGTGGGGGGATAGGTGGTTTTAAAGCTTTGCACATCTTGGTGGAACTTGCTTGATAGAGATAAGTCATGTAACTTTTAAATAAAGAATTTTAATTATTCAATTAGTACAACTAAGTGCATTTTTTTCTCTCCTTACAGCTTTTATGATGTTTTAATGTATAAAATGCAATACATTACATTATGGTTGATTGAACTTTTTTTTTTTCTTTTTTCTTTTAAATCTTAGTGATGGTACTTGGGGTTTATCACACTCATTTCTTGATTGGGAGGTTGTGGGTTCAATTCTTGCCTATACTTTCATGTGGTAGCAATGAAGGAATTGAATCTAAACTGAAAAAGTGGAGACAATACTTTAGATAAAAAAGACTTAAGAATTAGTAGAAATAACATTGAATACATAGAATATAGTTTTAATGAAAATATGCATAGTGATGAAATAGAATCCACAATTCAAAGCCAAAAAGTCTCCCATTGTTTATAAGTTCATTAACTATGATCAATTCTTCAATTAAATGGTGAAATTGGAATATATAAGAAATAAAATTGAGAAAGGGTGATTGAAATGAAGATAAGTTGATGGTGTTTTATTTAACCAAAACATCACCACAAAACTAAAAGGAAAATATTACAAGACAATGATTAAGCATAGTATTTTATATAGTGTTGAACGTTAGGCTAGAACAAAAGAACATGAATAACAAATAGCTGTTGAATTTTACAAGAAAAGATAAATTATACAATATTGAAATTAGAAAAATACTTGGAGTGGTTTCTTTTACAAATAAGATATAGGAATGAAGTTTTAGATGGTTTGATCATGTTTAAAAAATATCAAAAAATAAACTTCTCAAAAAAGGTTGGCCCATCACAATTCTAATTCTAGGAAACTCATCAAGAGGAAGATTTTTTTAAAAATATATACTTTCTCTTCAAGAGGAAGATCAAAAAAGGGTTTTTAAAAATGGTTATATATGATATGACAAAATTGTAGATAAATAAAGATTTCTTTTTATAAAGGGAATGACAAAAGAAAACTTATATTATTGGGATATAACTATAAGAGTGACAATGATGATGATGATGCTTACATCTAAAAAGCTGTTCTTTAACTTTTAGATGAGAAGGTATGGTAAGTAGTAATTAAAGTAAAAAGCAATATAGTTCTTTTAGGATGCAATTATGTTTTAAATTGACTTTTGGGATATTAAGAAGTTTAAAAGGTAATCACCATTGAATTCAAAGTTTGCATTCATGGTAAGAAATAAGAAATAGGATTGAGGCAAGATCACATGGGGTGTCAAACCCAATATATCTATATATATTAAAAATAAAAATCTAGAGTACAAAAATAGAGTACTATAGAGACAAAAAACTTCAAATCAATTAAAAGAAAAAGCCTAATTGTTTTGGGGATGTCTTTTTCAATTTTCATCCTTATAACCAATCCTAAAAAACCTTCTTTTTGAAGTAGGAAATTGGACATTCAATGAAAAGATTAACATTGGGTGGAGGGGGAGGAAGCCCTCACCTTGTTAATAGAATCAATATTATCAAAAGATATTATCTCCATATCTTAACCAATCATTGCAAATGAATTATTAGCAGTTCAAATATCTTGAACATGTTTATTCTAAAGATTTAGCATGTAAACATCAACAGATAGACTTCCTTGATATTTTTTATTATGAAGAACTAGTTAAAACCCATTTGAACATATTGTTGATTCTATAAAACCTGAGGAACATATATTTGTGTATCCTATTGTTGATTCTAGGGGGAACATATTGTTGATTCTATAAAACCTGAGGAACATATATTTGTGTATCCTATTGTGTATCCTATATGCGCGAGTTGGTGTATCTACTCCAAGGCTGCAAACAAAAAAACAACTGATTAGTATCCAACTTTAACTTAGAAGTATGAGATAAAATTTGGAAATGCACAAGGCGAAGAATTTGAGATTTTTCCATAATATTTAAATGGTTAGAGTTGGACGAATTAGTGTTTTGGAAAAGAGCAGTGCATCTGCGCTTCCATATAAAGTAAAGAACGAGGGGCCTAATAACTTTCCAAAGAAACAGAAGGTCTGAAGAGGGGGTGGCCAAAAAGCCGAATAAGATATCCTCATGGGAAAATGTGCACAAAGGAAAAACCTTAGAAACCCATTCCCATGAAGACTGAGCGAAAGGGCAATGCCAAAAAACATGGACAAAATTTTCAGGACCTCCG